>JAPZEB010000020.1:29904770-29917464 GCA_029783705.1 Chaetodon striatus | reverse complement strand
CCTGGGTGAATGTCTGGATTTGTTTGACCCCTTCCACCTGCTGTACACAGACTTGTTCTACGCTATGTACTACGTCAGTTGGTCTGAACATCAAATATTGCAGCAGATGGGTTTACATTGGAGTTAGGTGATAGCCAGGTGTGTCTCATAGAGACAGCAAAGGTCAAGAGCCATGACAAAGCATTGGCTTTTGAATGACAACAGGCTGTATATCCACACAGCACTGCATGAGACAGATAAAAAATGACTTTATTTATCTGTTTGTTTGTTTGTTTTTTACACCTGAGTATGTTGATGTAGGAGCAAACTATAACAGCACTGTGCTACAGGACAAATAATGTGTGTTTAGAGCAAGTTGCTCTTTTCATCATTATGATACCAGCATTCTGGCCAAAGGCATAAGACAACAGCGGTGTTGTCAGTGCTACAGTGATTAAATGGCATCATGTTATAACTGTATTCACTATTGTTGCACCAAAGGATTTTGGAGGATGAAGTAATATCTGATGTGTAAGCTAAGAAATGAACTTAGTTGCAACAACAAAAAATACACCCTGGTCTGTGTTGTGTGTTGGCTCTTAAATGTCTGCTTCCTTCTTTTGTCAAACTGCGGGCTGATAAACTGCGGTGTGTAACCATAGAAACCAGCAACCTGTTGGGCTGCGCTGCATGCCGGGAGACAACTCTGTTGCTAGGAGACGGTAAACTTTAGGTGCCATCTTCTAAGGATGGAGACTGCATGACCCGCCCATCGCTGACGAGAGAAAGGAGTGGGATTGGTTAGAAATAGAGTAAGGGTGTCTAAATAAGCCAATCAGAGGCCGAGAAAGGCAGAGTAGGGCGGGTCTTGCCTCCGTCCTGAAACAGGTTAGAAACTGATACAAACGAGTTAGCGTCCCTGAAGTAACGTTACTGAAAGTTTCATATAGCTAAAGTTAGCAATAGTTACAGCGTTACGCCACAACAGAAACATTCACAAGGTAAGTTAGGCTTCTTTGAACATCTCTAGAGGACAATGGCCACTCAGTATGACAAGGTGTACAGGTATTAAAGAACTTGGCAGCTTGACTTTAACGTTTCCGTTTAAATAAGATACAGTAACATGAACTAGTTAGCTAGCTAACGTCATTTCAACGGCTAACGATATACGTTTAGATATGGTGTTATGGGGAACTCTCTACAGCTACATGTCGTTGTGCAGCCCTGTGTTTGTACAATGATAATACATTTATTAAATGAAAAGAAATTAAGAAAAAATGGAAATGTGCTGGAGTCATAAATTGAGCTAAATTGAGCTAAGCTATGCTCCTTATAAAGCTAGATACAATTTGCTAATTTGTCCGATGATAATATAAGGGACTGTTCTTTACTTGTCAGTGGAGGGGGTGGCAGGGGTGTAACTTCATTTTTGTATTTATTCATTTATTTTTTTGACCCTCACCAAAGTGACTGGCAGAAAATCCACGACCCTCCCTCTACCATACATTAGTTATTAGATTTTTAAAACTTACCCTTTGGGGTTTGAAAGTCAAAAGTTAAAAGTTGAAGACAAAATCTTGGAGTTAAGAAAACGCCCCAGTGTTTTCACTACTGTTGTGCATGCTGGTTAGTGCAAACTGTTGATCTTGGCCAAATTTTAAATGAGACTTAGAATAAAATGATTTTAGTGAAATATCTCTTTTTTAAGCTCAGATTTGGGCATTATTTCATGATGTGTCCAAGGACCGCCAGAAAGTTAAAAAAAAAATCCAACAATAGTTTCTGTTTTTACAGTTTCTGGCAATTTCCACAAGTTATAAGGACACATATATGGGTTTGCCTTTAAAAAATAAATCTGTGGTAAAACAAATGCAAAATACAACCATCTAAATTTGTACGCCCCTCCCCTAAGAAAAAAAAAAACAAAACACAAGTCTCTCCCTAGGGCTAAAAAATGATTTTAAATGCCTCCTAATTTTATGCACCATCCATTTCCCTCCTCATAAATCACAAATAGTCCCTTACCTTCAGCTATCCCACCATTTGATGCATCCCAGATTGTACTTTACAAGATGGCCTCTCCAAATGTTCAATATCATTGTAGGTAAACATCACATTTACTCATGTAAATGAAAAAATCAGAAACCCTCATTAATTTGGTTTAGAAAGTATAGAAGTATTTCTCTTCTACACAAATATCAGCTGATACAAAAATGTTAAAAGTCTGTCTAAATATGTCACACTTTCTAATGTTTTGACCAAAATAGAGGGCTTTGTATTATTATTATTCATTTGGTTGGCTCTGTCACCATATGGGTTTACTGTGTGAACTGTGGAAGGCATGTCAAAATATATTGCTGAAGCATGTCTATTTTTACCATGTACATGTATTTTTGTTTTATTCTAATTTTCACTGAAATATGTATCTTTTTTTCCATCATGCTGTCCCTCCACTGTACCATAGCCTGTGGGCATTTGTGCCATGGCCACTGCATCCCCGAGGGTCTCTCAGCTGAGCTGCCCTGGTCAATGCAGGGAAGATGAGTCCAGAGGTAGGCATCAGCTAATACACGGCCTTTTAGGCAGCGGTGAAGTAGCAATACCACAGTGTAAAAATACTCTGTTACATGCTTAATTCCCGAATCCAGAATATTACGCTTAAAGTACATCAGTATTGCCATCAAAATACACTTGAAGTACCAAAAGTAAAAGTATTCCTTATGCAGAATGGCCCATTTTAGAATATTGTTTGATATCTCTGGGTTATAGTTAGTCTTGCATTAATATGTGAACATCACTGAGATGTTGAAGCTGGTAAAGATGGAGCTAATTTCATTAATTAAGTATGATATTTGAGTAAATGTATTTAGTTACATTCCACCAGTTCTTTTAGGTATCATTAAACTGTTTTAGTGAGGTCTTATGTGTTATACTGTATAACCAACAAGCCTTGGTTAGTCAACTCTTAAATTTAATTCAGTAGTAAACCTAAATTCCGTTTCACATACTGTCCCAGAGCGGCTGCACAGGCTCCCCGAACTACAGAGCTCAACCATCCTGCCAAGGATTCCAGTCCACGTTGAAGACACACAGGTGAGACTTGGCATGCTAAGATCAAACTGAGACGATATGAAATACCATCTACTGTTCACCCAATGTAGCACTTTCTATTAGTGTTGTCATGATACTGGAATTACTAACTTTGATACAATACCTTGAAAAATATTGACATTTGTACCATTTTTGATACTGTGTGGAAAAAATTCACATTGTTGGCTTACGATTTAAAATTTTACGAGAAGGGTATAACATGACAACAACGACTATTCTTTTCTCGGTTAGTAGCAGAGAACAGCACAATGACTGTAGTAAACATTAACAATAAGAGAAAGCTGGTATCTGTGTGTTGATTTTGCGGACAATGAGTATTGAAACTGTTTCAAATTTTCAGTATCAATATGTATTGATTTATTAGTATTTTTGACATCACTACTTCCCATATTATATTATCCTTGGCACAGTCAAAAAAGTTATTACAGTATGTCGATATGGATCGTTTGTAGATGTCTTTCTCTCTCTCTTTATCCAGGCTGTGCTGAAGAGACGTGTAAAACGGAAACAACCCAGCCTCTCTCATCTGAAAGCCCGTGAGCGGATGTTTTTTCCAGGCTGGGACACTCAGTCACCTTCATCTCAACAAACATACCAACCACACAGGCGCCGTGAACAGTTGCCTGTCCACCTACCTCCTCTGCAGTCCAAGACCTTGGTCAGTGACAGACTCGTTTGAGAAAGAATTAGCATTGCTAAAAGATGTCTATGGTGCATAATGGGCAGGTTCCCTTAAATGTATCTCTACAGTGAAATCATTTCATAAATCTGAGAGCCCTGACACACCAAGCCGATGATTGCCCATTGGTCAATGCCTGGCCATTGGTTAGCGTCTGTCACCCTAGTCTTGGCAGTCTGTCACCACACCATTGGTGCCCGTTGGCCCTCTTCTGCTTTTTTTTTTGGCTGATTCAGTGTGTTGCATGATAAATATTGTTTGTTTTTTCACCATCAGGTTGTGTTGTTAATGTGCTAAGTGGCTAACTAGTCGTCTTGTGTCCGTCCTGTCAGTCTTTTTAAATGACAAATACAGATTTCAACTGCCCGCTGCTATGGAGAGTTATTTCATCTCACGCAGGTGCAGAATGTACGTGCTAGTCGCCCACTGACTTAAGTTTTTGCGGTGTGTTCAGGTGCAACTTTTTGAGATACAAGTGAAGTAAGGTGGCACAACAGTCTGTCTTGCCTACCATAAGTTCTTAGATGTAGCTGATGTTCCTTAAAGGTAATGCGGAAAGCCAAGACTACCAGTACAACTGTAGCACAGTCATCAAGCATACAAGCTCACCTAAACCTAACCCTAAAAAATGTAGTGTAATGTCAAAATGGTCTTGGATAATCTGGTCCTTGAGGCAGAAGCTTGAAAAAGCCTTTGTTAAAGCCCAAGTTCATTGTTTATTGCTTTTTAAATGAGGTACATGCAGGAGGAAATTGATCTTTGATTGTGTCTCTCCTTCACTCCTCAGTTGTCCCAGAATGTGATGTCAACCCCAAGTCCCCCAAAACGACCCTTTTCTATTAAGAGTGATGACAGTAAGAAAGAGATTGACACTCCCTCTAAAGTTAAAATCCAGAAGTATAGTAAGGAGGCCTTTGTGATTATGAGCCAAGGGGGTGTTTTGCCAGCGGATGAGGATGAGTTTGACTTCGTACCCCCTGAGCGCCGGGATGAGTATTACTACCTCTGCAAGCTGACCTGCATCCCCTTTTTTGCCCTCTTCAAAATGTGGAAACCCTTCTATGTCTGGCGCACCAAAGTCCGCACCATGAAGATTCATTTGGCCAGGAAATCCCTCCAAGAACATTTGTTCATTGTCAGTCAGGTATGTAACTATGTGTATAAAATAAGGTCTGAATTTTTTCTCAGTCTGTTTTAATGATCTTTAATATGAAATACCATACTTTGTACATACTGACTGAAACAGTCTTTGAGGTTTATAACTTTGAATTAGTGTGAGCAGTGTGGATGTTATGTTGTTATTAACATTTGTGTATGTCACACAGTCTCTAAGTCCTACACTGATAGACATCAGAAAAATGTGTTACCAAATCAGTGACACATGCTTGGGTCACATGGAAAAAAAACGCACTTACTCACTGCAGGAGTTCAAGGACATCCAGCACAAACAACTGCAAGAGGTACAATTGTACATTGATACAAAATTAGACCTGATGTTTGAAATGTATATCTATACATGGTTTAATGTCTTGTGTGCCTCCTCAGCAGGTCATTGCCCTCATTTGCTCATTACTTTCAGGTGGTGGTTGACTTAAAGAAGTTTCAAGACCTGGTAAAGGAGGTGACAGTTTGTGCCTGTCGCAACTACTTGTCGGCACTTCCGTCCAGCTCTCACTTATGTGTGTGCACACAGACCAAATGAAGACACTGGAATGTATATATCACAATGACAAAAGGTTGATAGTATTTTTATTATTATTTTTTTTTATCAGGTGATTCATTAATGGCACAGATCAAGAAGACTTGGCATGCTAGCCGCCTCACCCGGTGGGTAATCTTCTTGTATATGTTTCCCTTTATTCTCTCTTTAAAAACTGCTGCTGTGGTTCAGGCTTGGGTTGGGCTTGGACAAAAATCTGAGGTTAATAATGGGTCAGGTCTGATTTTTTTGGGACTGACCAAAGCTCAATTACAGAAGATGTTTTCATGTCATAGTTGGGAAACACAGGTGTGAAAAATGAAATTAATGATGGTTGTATGTATTCCACTAAACCGTCACTATTAATGTGATTAGTAGCACCTGTTTGTCTCCTGCTATGATAAGTTGTGGTCCCGTTACACCTGGTATTAACATGCGTCATGGGTGATCTGACCCCCAAGATGCATTATTACTTGCTGAGGTGGTTTGGGGTGCATTTGACCTCTTATCTTTTGTAGTGTAAACATCAATGCATCCTGATGTATCCTCGAGGAGGACCACATCATCAGTTCAGGATGTGGTGGTTGTTTTGGTGATAGTGCGCTAATGCTCTATAACTTGCCCATTTTATGGCAAGTTGGACAAAGTGTTGCATGACTGTCCATAGTTTTGCCCTTTGGAAGACAATGTGTTGAACTCTGCTGACAGAGATATCGACAGCTGTGCTGACAAAATGCTAACGTGACTAGCAGGCATGCTAGCGAGCAGCTAGTGAGAGTGTGGACATAATAACTGTGGGCAGGGTCCCTTGACCCTCTAGCGATTGTAACGTGTGTAGTAACAAAATCTGAACACGTGTTCAGCTGGAGACGCATGATAGACACAAGTGTGAATGCTGATATGTCTCTGCTGTCCACTTGTATTGCGCATGTTTATACTCTATGTAAACAGGCTTAAAGTTTGCACTGAAAAAGGCGTATGACATCATTAATCAGGCACTTCTGTCACATTAACCCAATCCAATCCTTCTCTGTCTGTCATCTACACAGCTTCATCCGTCTTGTTGACTATTTGGTCGTCAACACCTTGCACACATTGGTGGCAAATTCAGTGGCCAAACTACTGTCGGCACTCCGGGAGCAGATACATCTAACACCTAGCCACGCCATTATTCAGAGCTGGAACCAGCACCCTGAGGCCGCTGCTGACCCTACAGAAGAACAGATGAGCAAGAAGGTAGGGCATTGTTTCAGTATTGTTATTATATTGTATTATTTACAGGGAAACTACAGTAATTATAGTGCTTAGCAAAGGGAGTTTTTAAGCAGACACAGACCAGTGTTCACTTTTGGTTGTGGTTGGTGTGTGTTTTTTTATAGTCTGTCGAGTCGGACACTCCCTGTGTCCAACCTATGTTCATCTCTGAGCTGGTGCTGGAACCGAATGCTTTGACCTACATGCCTTCGGAGGAGAACTTTCAGGTCAGTTTTCCAAATTGTTCCAAATTGTCACACCTCATGTATCACCCATTTATTACCCATTGACAATATTCTCCTTGGTCACTCCTACAGGAGGCTTTTGCAGAAATCATTCGGTGGTTTGAGAAAACAGCAATGTCAGTCAAAACACTTACGGCAGATCCCGATTTTGATTCAGTGACAGAGCCCGGAGACTGTGAGGTAGTAAAAAAACAGCCCTGATGCGTATATTCAGCAGAACTTTGTTTTTTTTAAATGTCAATTTTGTGTTTTTGTCTGCGTTTGTTAACTTTTAGACAATGAAAATAAAGTATGAGGATGCCCCCTGTTTGGAATCCATCGTAGACAATGATGGCCACATTCAAAGCATCATCCAAGATATAAAGGTCAGTTTTTACTTTGCATAGGTTTCTGCCTCTGAATGTTGTACTTTGTGAATACAGTACTGTGTATGTATGGGCCTGACACATTTTTCCCTTTAGGAATCACTCCGGTTTGCCTTTGACACAGCAAAGGTGTACTCAGACACATTTGAGCGGTTTCGGCTGTTCTATAAAGAGAACGAGAGCCTGGATGTGGTTGCAATGCAGCAACAGGAACATGGTGATGTACTGTACATCCACATAAACATTGTTTTGGTAACAGATCTCCTACTCACAACACAAAGAGCAGTTCAGTTGCGAAAAATGGAAGTCTCCATCCTTTTTTTGATGAGCAATAGGCCTGTTACACTTAAAAACACTCAACAAGTTGTAAATGAAACCATGGTTGCTTGAACCGGGTCTGTCCCTTTGAAGAATCATCAGTCAAAATTAAAATAAAGACACGTCTCAGCTTTCCTCTGGCTGAAAGGTACCCTGTCGAGTTTCATGAAAACATACAGAAGTTCTGTTTACATTCACATAGCTTGGCTCTGTGTAGCTTCATGGCAAGCATGAAGTTTGGTTGACCATGGCAAACGTTCCTTCATTTTCTCCTGTTGTTCCAGATCTCCCTCCATATATGCCCGCTAGCTGAAATTATATTTGAATAGATTTTGAATCGATATGTTTGAATTATGCCATGCAAGTGGGGCAAGAAAAATAATGTTGTGACAGTGTGATTTATGATGTAGGGTAATGAATCCAAAAGTTTCCATACCTGTGCCCCACTAATACATGTAAAGACTCTGGTCACTGCATGTCCAAAGATGGAGGTTATTCTTTTGTATTAATTTTCTTTTCATTCACCAAGCTTTCTAGTTACTGCTACTGAACATTTTGTTGACTCAAATGATTACTTTATAATAACTGTTTTTGACAGTGCACTTGTGAACAGCTGGAGAATATCTTGGGGGGATTGTTCAAAGAAAGGAGAGGGATAATGGTAGATGAGTTGTCAAAGAAAAACAGGAAGTAGTTGTCACATTGCCTAATTTGTTCAGAAAGGGAAAAATACAGTACACATTTGCTATATGATGTACATGTGTACACATATGAGTAAAACAGATGTAAAAACCTAGTCACGAAAATAAAAAAAAAAACAAACAAACTGAAAGACATCCAGTAAGCAAACATACACAAGCTGTAGCCAGGCAGTACAGTATACAAGATAACATGGATCTTTTAGACTGATGGATATTGACTGCTTTGTCTCACAGGCTTGTCCTTTTATGGAGAAGCACTGGAGTTATACCACAGCGAGCATAACGAGGCCGTAGCCATCCAACAGAAGAGACATCTAGGCTTACTGCTTGTGGACACAAAACAGCTCAAAGAGAAGCTTGTAGCCTCCCCACTCCGCTGTCTGGAGGTAAGGACTAGCAATATGCAAACATAAACTACAGCTGGTTTGGTTTGATAGTCCTGGAAAGCTCTTAACCATGACGAACAAGTGAGTTTAACCAAAGTGGGGCCATTTTGTGTTGATTAAACCTCATTGAAATGAACATTTAAGCAAAGTCAAGGACCTTAGTGAGTGATATATTTGGAAGAAACATCTTCTAATTCAAATTTTAAAGTAACGCTACAGCAAAAAAGTTAATGGCATGTAGAAATCATTGCTCTGATCTGAATCTCTGCTCCAGGTCATTTCCGAGATGCTTACCCAGCTGGCTAGGACGAAGCTAAATGCTGTCATTGCTGAGGCTTGTGAAGCTCAGTTTAAACTAGAGTTCAGTCCGTCCACCACAGCTGAATTTGCCAACTCACTCACATTCCTGGATGAGATAAAGGAGAGGGTAAGACAAACATTTCACTTTCTTTAGCAATCAGAAGAGTTTGTAACACAGCCAAAAAGAAAAGTTATTTTTACAGGATGTAGTCATTAACCCAGTCTCCTTACTTCTCTTCCATCTCCTCTTCTTACCTTCTCGCTACCTTTTCTTGTCTGATTTTATTCTTCTTTGTTTTTCTCCCTCTGACCAGATTACAGTGCTAGAAGAGGAGCAAGAGACAGTTTGTCAGATGTACAATCTGATTAACATGTACTCAATTCCCACTCAACCTGAGGATCTGGTTGTTTTTGCCACCTTGCAACCATCCATTAACTCACTGAACAGCATCATTGATGAGACAGCAGCAGAGAGGGAGTACAGCGTGAACAAGCTGTGTAGCTCCCTGAACAAGGACATAAAGGACCTGAACTCTAAAGTCAAATCGCTCAAGTTTAAGACACAGGTACGTAGAGAGGATTTATTCAACCGTTGTTTGGAAGGTTTTTTGACATGCTGAGCCTTATTACTCGAGGTGTGTCTATGTGTATGTCTTTGCTTAATATTCACTTGTTTGTCTTGTGGTTTTTCATGTGTAGGATCAACAAATCCTTGACATCAATGCAGATTCCTCCAAAGTGCGTATGCTGCTGGGGGAGATCCAGATCTCCATAGACGAGCTGCAGGACCAGGCCTCCGCCTACACCTCCTACCAGAAGAAATTCAAGGTGCTGTAATTCTTTAAATCCTTACAGTAATTCCAAAATGATTCTTGTAAAAACCACGTCTCAAGTCAAGTCATAATTTTATTTTGTGTTGGAAAACAGCAGAAAAGTCATTTTATTTAAACTTTTCCGACAACAAATGAGCCAACCTAAATCAGTTTCCCCCTCTATATTCTAATGAGTAAAGGTGGAGGTGACCAAGTTTGATGCCCTGGAGGAGTTAACCACAGAGTTTAAGCTGAAGCAGCTGCTGTGGGACTCCCTAGAGGAATGGGACTCCTTATCAGATGGATGGAGACAGGTGAGGTGTACTAAAGTTATTGTATGTGAAGGCCTAAACATGTACAGACAAATGTAAACAGGTTTTCCTTTCTTCTAAATGAGACCATATCCTTCCATGTTCACCCATCCTCAGAGCACACTTGAGCAGCTGGACTTGGAGCAGTTCAGCTCCATGGCCAACAAATACAGCAAACAGGTCAACCAGCTGGAGAAGGGTCTGCCACGTAACAATGTGGTGCCAAGTCTTAAGGGCAAAGTGGAAGTCATGAAGCAGAGGGTGGGTAGGACAAAGTGCTCTATAGCAACTGACATGTGTTAATGTTATCAAAAATCTTTGGAAATGATGCTACATTAATTGATGGACTGAAAACAAGTACTTGTGTTTTTAGCCAGCTGGTTCTTGACTAAAGTTTTGTGACTTCATCTAAATAACACTTGTGCATTTTCCTTCAGCTGCCTGTGATCACTGATCTGCGTAACCCCTGTATGAAACCAGAGCACTGGAAGACTCTTGAGTCCATTGTGGGGACTTCTTTGAATGTGGAGGAGTTCACAGTTGCAGATTTGGAGGAGCTAAACATCTTCTCCTATGGCACAGAGATACAGGAGGTAACACATAAATATAGGCCCCAGTATGAGCTTCTCTTGCTGTTCTTGTGGGACTTCAGTTACTGGTCTATTACTATGAGAAAAAGGTGAGTATGTGCTACAGCTTGCCCTTACCCAATCTAATTTACTGCCTTGTGCTATAACAGTCTGTTTTTGTATTTTGGCTTGAAGTAAGGTCAAAGATAGAAATTACTCGAGCTGGTTATACTTAATATCTTGAACTCTGACTTGGATAAACAGGACTTACACAGCCTTTGATTTTTAGGTGTCAGGACAGGCTTCAGGAGAGGCATCAGTGGAGATCATTATTACAAAGGTGCGTAGAAAGGGAATTACTTGTGAATATGTATGTACATCTATACCCTTGAGTTGTTCACCATTCAGATTAGATATTTTCACTTTAACATTCAACCTCTGCCCTTAATGAGCCATGCAGGTGGAGGACGCATGGAAGACCACTGAGTTTACCGTGCTCCCTCACGGCGACTCCACAGATGTCTTCATCTTGGGAGGCACAGATGATATCCAGGTGGTAACATGCAGCACACACACTCTCGCACAGTCTGTTGTAGCACCCTTGTAGTGTTGCAGTGCACCTAATTGTGTGTCTTTGTTTGTTTCCATGTTTACTATGAAGGTACTCCTGGATGACGGCATTATCAATGTGGGTACGGCGGCATCTTCTCGCTACGTAGCTCCCATCAAGCCTAGAGTGGACAGATTGCTGAAACAGCTGACCCTCTTCAACCAAACACTGGTAAAAGCTTAGAAAAGGATCACTTCAAGTATTCTTTTATTTAGCTGAGCGATTCTTCACTAGGCTTTAAAAGATATATGAACATGCAGATTTTGATTTTTACTTTGGCTCAAATGTTACACAGTAGCTGGTCCTAGTGGCTGCAAACAAGAAATGTTGCTTTTTTTAAAGGTCTAGTTTGTTAGACTTAGTGGGGTTTTGGGGAATCTAGCGGTAAGGATTGCAGACTGCAACCAGCTGAATATTCTCTAGGCTTGAATTCCTTCAGTATTAATTTTTCAAGAGGTTTTTATTAGGAGCTGAATTATCCGCAGAGGTCTATTCCCCTCTACATTACAAATCAGTATTTCTCCTATGCTGTTTGGCACGTCTCAGATGGGACACTTGGCCAGCACCTGCCATTGTGTGCTCCCCTTTTTTCTCTGCTAATTTAGGGTCCAGATGTTTAGGAGGCTTTTACCAGGAGCCAAATTTTTCTCAGAGGTCCAAAACAAATGGACTTTGAAGCAGTAAAATCAATGAGGGCTGCTAATGACAGTGGATGATGCAAAAATGGGAATACGTGAATGGCCCTACCTAGAGCCAGTGTTTGGTTTGTTTGTTCTGGGCTACTGTAGGAACATGGTGATGCAACATGGCTCTGCCAGTATATGCCCCTAAATCCTGCACACTGGACCTTTAATGTTCATTGAGGTCTATATTCTGGTTCATGTAAGGAAAGACTAACAGTATCTCATCTAAGTCTGCAGTTTATTCCTTCTGCCTTTCCTCTATTCTTTCCCTGTATTTCTCTTTTTTCTTCCTCTCCTTTTTCTACCCTCCTTGCCAGGATGAGTGGCTTACATGCCAAAGGAATTGGCTCTACCTAGAGAGTATCTTCTTGGCCCCAGACATCAAGAGACAGCTGCCTGCTGAGTCCAAGATGTTTCTTAAAGTGGACAAGTCTTGGAAGCAGATCATGGCAAAGGTCAATAAGATGCCAAATGTACTGAAAGCAGCCACGCAGCCTGGTAGGTAGCTCTGCAGCATTGATGGAAATAAAATAGACAAGAAGACATTTCTATGCAGAGACAGGCAGGAAGAGATGCACGACCATAAATGCGGTCATTTTGTCCTACACAGATCTGTTGAAGACTTTTCAGCAGAACAATGCTCTTTTGGACGAGATACAGAAGTGTCTGGAA
>JAPZEB010000020.1:29893815-29904704 GCA_029783705.1 Chaetodon striatus | reverse complement strand
CAGAAGTGTCTGGAAGACTACCTGGAGTCCAAGAGAGTTGTATTCCCAAGGTGAACACACATGCTTGGTTTGTTATATATTAGAGCAACACCATAGTTCATCTTCTTTTTTATGATCCTAAACTTTTTGCTTTATTTTTCCTTTTTTCCCCGTGCACAAACTTAATTTAAGATTTAAGGTTGTTACTCTACACGTCTCTTCCCAGTAAGCACTGAGAGATAAACATGTGATGTGGATGCTGATGGGTCGTGTTCCTCTATCTGTCCCTTGCAGATTCTACTTCTTATCTAACGACGAGCTGCTTAAGATCCTGGCCCAGACAAGAAACCCCCAGGCGGTGCAGCCCCACCTCAGGAAGTGCTTTGATGCTATTACACGATTAGAGTTTGCTTTGCTGCCCGAACACTCCTCTGGGGTCAATGCAGGGACTGCCCTGGATGCTGGAGAACGGGAGAATGTCTATAGCAAAGACATCCTGAGCATGGTTTCTCCTGAGGGAGAGAAGGTCAGTTTGAGTAACCTTAACGCCTTCGGCAATAATGCTCTCTGTTTTAGTCTACCTGTTACTCTCTTGGTACACTATGTGGGATTGTCCATTGCTGTTTGTAAACACATTGCATTACAAGCCAACCCCAGATTCATTCACATTTAGTGCTATATTTGCTTTTACTTTAGCGCTGTGTCTCTCTTATGCCAGCTGCTTAAGTCTGGCACCTGGTTGCTACCTTTTTATACAGCCCCAACCTCACCTGAGCGCTGTGGTGGTACACGCCCTTAAACATCCCAAGCATAGACAATAAGAGGAAAACAAGAAAATATAGGCAATTGGCCGAGTCTCTGCTCTGGGTTCATTGTCTGTACCCATCTGAAGACCAGAATAAGTTAAAATAATAAGTAATAGAACGGTTTTATAGTTGAAGAAAAGAGAATTTCCGCACATTGTCCTATTACCTGTAACGAACTTTATTAAGCACACAGCGTTTTGGTCCTCAGTTTTGGTCCTCAGACCTTCATTAGGGTAACTTCAGTTTAACCTGCGTTTATTCCAAGTAATAGGACAGGATGTGGGAATTCTCTTTTCTTGACCTATGACCAGTTTTTGAAGGTGTGCATGAGCCCTCACATTCTGGTATAATTGTTTTTGAAGTCTGAAATTCTGCAACGAGGATGATGAACAATTTCTGAGTAGCAGAGAAATTTTTTTTCGCACTGATTGCTCTGTCAGCCATAGGGCTCGTCAGTCATGACCACAGCAGGCTGTTAGTTATCACTCTTGCAGTCCTTTCATCACATAAGGCAAATTAAGGCTGACTGACACAGAGGATTTTACAGTGAAGCCCTAATAACACAAGACAAGCCACATGTAATCATATCCTTAATTGTAACTCATCTTGTCCCTCTGTGTGGAAGTGTAGGTGGGTTTGACTAAAGGTCTGAAGGCACAAGGCAATGTGGAAGATTGGCTTTGCAAAGTGGAGGAGGCTATGTTCTCCTCACTGCGACGCCTCAGCAAGGCCGCCATCGCTGACTACCAGGTGAAGTCTAGAGAGGAGTGGGTGGTTGCTGGACATCCATCACAGGTACACTCACACACACAGACACACAAAAACGTTAAATGGACCAGTGCTTTTCATATTTTTTGAATAAAAGACTTTTGTGTTATTGTTTGTATAGTGCAGTGGAAACTTGATTACAGTGTTCAGCCACATATGTGTATCAAAAAGATAAAAAAGCTGATTCATATGTGGCAGCATGTGGACAAAACAATTTAAAACTTTGTCTTTTTTTTTTTTGACTATTTCTATTTTCTATTGATAGATTTTGCAATCGATTTCTATCATTTTAGGCAATGCTTTGTGCTCCATCTCAACTGTTTTTAAGCAGTGATTGAACTTCAGTGTGTGTGTATGTGTGTCCACCAGGTGGTGCTGACGATCTCCCAGATGATGTGGTGCAGAGACATGGATGCCTGCCTGGAGGGAGACCACGACCACTTTGCTGCCCTGCAGGAGTTTGAACACACAAACTTTGATGTAAACCTAGCCAGTTACTCCACTGCATGCTTTTTCCTGAACTGTTGCGTTAAAAATAAGACCTGACTAAACATGTTTCCTGTGTTTGCCTAAGTATTTTTACTTTTTAACTTAAACTTTATAACTCAATTACGTTTTTATGGTTGTATGTTTGTGTGTATTCCAGAGGTTGAATGCCCTGGCAGCACTGGTACGGGGACAGCTGCCTACTTTGCACCGTAACATTATCACTGCCCTCATCACCATTGACGTCCATGCCAGAGACATAGTCACAGATCTTGTCCGCCAGGAGGTACACAGTGTTAGTGCAACAGTGCAAACATGCACAGACACTATCAAGCAGCTTATATCTGTATCTGTCCTTAGCTTGGTACGATAGGTGCAAGTACTGACTGGGGATGTTTAGGTGGTCAGAAAATGTTTGCAACAACTCAACCTTACAGTAACTTCAGCCCTCTTTTTCAGGTGGACACCAGGTCTAACTTTGAATGGCAGAGACAGCTGCGCTACTACTGGGACCTGGACCTGGACACCTGTGTAGCCAAAATGGCTCTGTCCACCTATATTTATGGCTATGAATATCTGGGAGCCTGTCCTAGACTGGTCATCACACCACTCACGGTAACACATTAATACTGAGACACATGATGTATCACTGATACATGTCTTATCCTGTCCCAGTATTATTTAACCCCTGTTTAGCATAGAAACCTTCTAATGCGTTCTGCAATAAGATAAAAGTGAGAGCACACATTTTATCCCCAGAAAAGCTTCCCAAAGTAGCAGAGCTTCATAAATATTATTTCACATCACTCAGATTGTCTGTAAACCCACAGAGCCACATAGAAAAGACACAAACAACCAAACCACAAGCTCCAAAACCACTACACAGAGCTTATAGTTTAGCCAACATAATGTATGTCCTGTAGTAGCTACAGCTGAAACTGTGACATAGAAACACAATATATTATGTGTCTCTGTTATTTAAACTGTCATTTATCTCTCACCCTGCCCAGGACCGCTGCTATTTGTGTCTGATGGGGGCTCTCCAGTTAGACCTGGGTGGAGCTCCAGCTGGGCCAGCAGGGACTGGCAAAACAGAGACCACCAAGGACTTGGCTAAAGCCCTGGCCATACAGTGTGTGGTCTTCAACTGCTCTGATGGACTTGACTACAAGGTCAGCCGTGACAAACTGCATTCATCTACAACCACATCCTTTAATTACACTTTCTGTTTCTATTGTTTACTTGTTTGCCCACTTAGTTCTTTATTATCTGTTCCTTAATTTCTTCCCCTGCACCTCTTTTCCTACATGTGATTCAACACTGATTCTCATTTTGTTCTCAATACCTTATACTGCAACTGCATGAGTTTGCTCCATATGATTTGTCTCTACAAGACTCTCACTCTGACTGTACCTACTAAGTTATACCTTTAGATGGCACTATTGCAAAAGCTGTCAGGTGCCAGTGCCAGTTAAAAACACAGATACATTGTACAGAGCCTCTAATAGTTGTGCACTCCTTAAACATTCCCTCAAGCCGAATTTGATCCTTTCCTGTGTTCTTTAAACACTTTCCCTATAATGTCTGCCCGCTCCTTCAGTAACAGTTTGAGAATTATAAGACATTTCATGTGATAGTATGATAATAGGTATTTAACGCTAGCGGAGTAATAGCAAACCATTCTGTGATTGGCTGATTACAACCTAAGGTGTGTCAAGTGTGTGTGTGTGTGTTTTTTTTGTAGTAACGATCTAGTAAGAGGCATATTCTATGATCCAAAGGGTGTTTTTTTTTGCTTTTGCAGATACAAGCTTCATGAATACTGTTCAGAAAGCCTATCACTGATTTGCAGGTACACAGGAATATGTGTGAAGCTGATTTGTGTATGATTGAAGTCCTTGAGCTTTAGGATTGCAGTCTCATGCAGAGTAGGTGTTTTTTCAGTCTCATCTTTAAGGCGTGAACATTACTTAGGGTAAGATCTCTGACGACTGCAGGAAAAAGGTTGTTCGATGTTTTTACAGGAGAGTGGAAAAAGCTCCTATCAAGGCATTTGTTGTTAGCCCTGGGGAGTGACAAGGCATGGGTTGGTGGTAACCTCCGGGTAGTTTGCCCTGGGACATGTGCTGAGGACAGCAGTGCTTTTAGGTCTGATGGACAGTTGGGAGTATGCATCTTGAAAAGAGCAGTTGTTGGAGGAACTGGTCTGCGATTAGTCAGCTTTGTGATGGCGTAATCCTTTAGTCATACTCCTCATCCACACCAGTGATCCTCAGTGTCTTATTTTGGATGATATCTAGCTGCCTAAAAGTGGTTCGTGACGCATAAATCCAGGCAAAGTAGGAGTACTTTATGATACTCCCGACCTGGGGTTTTGCGGACGTTGGCCCTGCCTCTAGGATCAACCTTGTTGGCCAACATCAGCAAGGCTCCGAGACAATGTCCAGTATGTTTACAGATGTGCTGTCTCATCAAAATTCAAAACACAGGATTAGAACCAGCAATCTCTTCCACAGTGAGAGTCAGGTCTTCTTGTCTAAGTTAATAATTGTTTGTTTAAAGTTTGTTTACATCAGCCAGTTTCAGTGGACAAACACACAGAATGCTGATGTTTCATCTATAAGTAATAACCTTCAAAATATCAGTAAGAATAAATATGTATGTCAAAAGCCCCCCAAACTTCTGACTGGGCCTTTAACCTTGAGACACACTCTACATTTCACTTTAATGTTAAACAGTACTTTGTCTTGCAGTACAGCAAGGTTGGAGGTGAAAGCACATGCTGTCAAGACAGCTGGAAAGCCATTCGCTCTCTGTCTGCTGTGGTTAGTTACTGGTTGCAGACACCTGTGTATTAGAGTTGTAAAGGGCTTTGATTTAGCCAGGATAGAATCACAGCACTCGGTGGTTTCATGCTTTGTTCAACTCTGCTCCACTGTGGCTTAACAACATTTACTTGAAACGTTTCATTCCTCTGTCCATGAGATTTTAATAACTTTGAATAGGTGTTTTTTGTGTTACCAATAGAAGTGGTGCAAGTAACACAAAGTAAAACAGGTATAATGAAATTAACTGCTACCTTTCTCCCGCAGCTGCAAATTTACATAATTTTCCCGAGCAAACACGACTGCCTTTTGGTCAAAAACCTTAACATTTAAAACCCCAAAACACAGTCTCTTCTGACTTTTTTAGATTGGAATAATTACAGGTTTTACAAGAATTTAGTTATTTAATAAATGGTATGGTTACTTTCATAATTTATTTATTTTCAAACTAATTTTCCATGGGCAAGGTTGATCCCAAGCTGATTTTAAAAGGATTATGCAGCACAGTAATTTTAAAAATCTGGCTAACTCTCAATGTTCTCTACCTGACCCTGACCAAAAAAAAAGAATATACAGTAAATTTAAAAATAAAAAACATTACAGTAGGCATTTTTTTTTACCAGAATTTTTATCTTTGTATGCTGCTTTTCCTACTACTACTACATTACTCTCAGACTCCACTCCACTGAGACTTTGATTTGAATCATGTTTTTCTCTCTTGTCACATTTTTCCTAAGTTATGTTAGTAGCTTGTTTACTGTATATGAGCATATGTCTCAATGTGCACAGCAGGGTGAAGCATTTACCACAGACAAGTTATGGTACATGTGTAACCTTGAATTACAGTGACAGTCTCGCATGACTTTAATAATCCTGCTTTATGAAACAATCCTTAAAAACAGAAGTAGAAATGACGGCCCAACCCTGTGTTAATATTTAAATTATAATATTTCTTTGTTCTTTGTTTTTAATCAGTCACACTTCTGTCTTCCAGATGATGGGGCGCTTCTTCAGTGGGCTTGCTCAGTCGGGTGCTTGGTGTTGTTTTGACGAATTCAACCGAATCGACATTGAAGTGTTGTCTGTCATCGCTCAGCAGCTCATAACCATACGAAACGCCAAAGCTGCCAAGGTACAACCACACACACGTTACACACACCATTTTTGTGTTGTTCCAAACACATTTATGGAGGAGAATTAAGCACATAGCTGTACTCATCTAAGTAACACCAAGTGATACAGAGCTCAGGAGTCAGTCACTTGATTTCACTGTATTGGGGGCTGTAGCAAATGTCATTTTTGTTACTTTCAAAGCTTCTATTGAGGCTTTCGTAAGCAGCTTTGAATGTCTGTCTTCATATTTTATGACATCATCGCCCTGAAAAAAAGTAAAAATCCTTGAATAAAATTGGCGATTTGAATAGTGATTCATCAGATTAAAAGAGTTTATCCTGTTAAGGGTCATGGGATTAAATGAGTCTTTTTTAATCCTATAAACTTATTTTAATGAATACATTTAATTTATGGTGCTATTAGGTTAAGTGCATGTCTCCCTCTGTGTGGCAGGCAGGAGAGCAAACTGTTTTTTTGTTTTTTTTTAAATGCCAAATCCAATAAATATGGATTAAAGCAAAATATTGTGTTAGATAAAAACATGTTTTGAGTGTTTGAAATGATAATGATGAAATGATCTTTTTTGAGTAAATTCCGTCTTTTGGACTTTACAACGCCAGAAATTATCCTACGCCGTCACCACTTGAATCTAATTCTAAGAATAGTATAATGCTAATTATATTAGTGTAGCCTAATCCTTTATCTGCAAATATTCAGTAATACTGGGTTTTAATAGAAATGCAAAAAAAGCTGCACAGCATTTGAATGTTAATTTAGAATTTGAATGTCAATGTTATGCATGAAGCTTTGCAGCCATTTGTTACACTGTACCAATATAATTGCGGTCTGCTATCAAACTTCATCACTAAAAAATAATTTTCTAGTTTTATATTTTCTCTCTATGAGTGTATAGTAATGTTTTGATGAAATTCAACTCTCAGGCTGTAAGATAAGATAAGATAATCCTTTCTTAGTCCCACAACCGGGAAATTTGTATCATTACAGCAGCAATGGGGATAGTGCAAACAAGAAGCATCAGTAAATAAAACACAAAACAATACAATGAGTGCGCATTAGTGGAAAACATTAATCAGTCTAATGAGTAAACAGTAAAAAACGCAGGGCAACTAAAGTAAATAAAATGTAAAAAACACAGAGTTATATAATAAAGTAAACACTATATAAGCAAAATATAACACCTTGACAAACTGATGAATGTTTTTATATGTATGTCTCTAATTTTTACTAAAACACCTATAACTTGATTTACAGAGATGTATAATAATAAATTCCATGCACAACACTTTGACCTGTGTAATATGCCGCAAGTTCATCTGAGTGGCTGTCAGTGATCTACTGTAGCATTACTGTAGCATTTCCATGGAGACCGTGAGGTCAGGAGCCATCACAGATTACATAAATTAGAAATTAATTAGGTCCATAAATCACAACCACACACAAACTTTGCCCGCTTGTGTAGATGATTAAGACATCACACCCAGACATAAACAAGAGCCTCTCACCCAGCTCTGTGTTATGCAGATGTCAAGGTTTCGATTTGAAGGCCGGGAGATCAAGCTTGTGATGACGTGCGCTGCATTCATCACCATGAACCCCGGCTACGCTGGAAGAACGGAGCTACCTGACAACCTTAAAGCTCTCTTCAGACCCATAGCCATGATGGTGCCAAACTATGCACTCATTGCTGAGGTAACAGGCTCTCTCAGTGTGCACATATATGGTTGGTCATTTTCCCCACATATCTTTTATCGTTCCTTTGTTTCTCTCCCTCCCTCCAGGTGATTTTGTACTCGGAGGGATTCGAGTCCAGTAAGACCCTAGCGAGGAAAATGACCCAGATGTACAAGCTGTGCTCTGAGCAGCTGTCCCAGCAGGACCACTACGACTTTGGCATGAGAGCCGTCAAGTCTGTCCTGGTCATGGCGGGGTCAGAGCATCACACTCACGCATACACTGGCACACATGTGCACTCAGTTATAGAAGCAAACAAATAGTCACCTTTTGAGGCATGTCCCAGAAGGACTAACGTGACTTTGACACTCACGCAGACACACACGCACTCGGTATATTTAGCATTCTTGTACATAATGTGCTTTGAGAGATTGTTATGGTTAAATGGGTATGTTGCTAAACAGCACGCAGTTGTCATATTATAGTCCTCTGATACTCAACTTGTGATATGGTGCCAGATGGCTCACCAAACATTTTTTAATTCACAATAAAAATGAATTGATCTTAACTCAGATTTTTTTGTACTTTAAATGTAAGTAAAGTGCCAGCGTAAAAATTGATCTCACAAAGTGACGAAGAAAAGATTAGGTAGACATATAAAGATCTGTAGACAGCATAAACACAGTCATCCCTGGTCTGCGTGGGTGCATAAATAGATTTGAATGGATCTCCAAGGGGAAAAAAGGGGACTTAAACACACTGATTGATTTGCAGCCGTTACTCAGAGTGAAAATGATTCATTTAAAGTCTGATGAAGACACAGTAGGTTTGAAACATTTGCACAATTAAAGGCTGCAAATCAATCTGTGCGCTCCAGTTCCCTTGGAGGTTTACTGTCCGAGAACTGAGAAGCACTTGAATCAGCTGCATGTTGGAAGATGCATGAAGAACCCCGTTTGAACCAGATTTAAATGGATGCTCTCGACCGTATGTAGTGAAAGTCATGCTTTCACCGGTTGGTTATTAGCTGAAGCTCAGGGAACTGTAATTGGCTTGTGATTCATTGTCTGTCTTTGCCTACATATTACTCCACTGAGTCTGCTTATTCTACGCTAAGCACACATTCATTATCTCCCACTCTAATGTCTCTACTTTGTTTTTTTACAATCGAGTGGAGCCAACTTGTTGTGAAGATCAGGTTATGCAATATTGAAGTATCAATCCACGTCAGCGGCTGATTATCTGTATTAAATCTCTATTTGTAAAGAGTCTATTTTCCACAAATGAATTTGCTCACTTGAACATTAATTTTCCTGTAGTACTGAAATCTGATTCAGTGAGTGCACCGACCTCTTTGGAAAGGATGCCTGTGTTCTCGCTTTCAGAAATGTTGTTGAATAAAAAGTGTCATTGAATTTTGTTCTTTAACAGATTTTCTTTGATATCGTAATGCATTTTTATGATACTGACTATGTTGGTGAGTGCTATATTATAGGCAACTGGACATGCTTTAGTTTTCTGAAGACGCTTCACCTCTCTTGGAGTAGCGGTTTAGTACATATGATTTAATATAATAATTTGTGTGTTCTTAGGTCACTAAAGAGAGAAAACCCCCACCTCAGCGAGGATGTGGTTCTTATCAGAGCCCTGCGGGATTCCAACCTGCCGAAATTCCTCACTGATGATGCTGTGCTGTTTGGGTAAGCCTGTCACATTTCTGTAAGCAAGCACATCTTACTTCTGGTGCTCCAAATGCACACATACTGAAAACCAACAGGACATTAGTCAGTGTTTGGATGGATACTTTTAAAACATATTCCACGACAGAATACTGATTAAATTCCTGAAAATGTAATTTGTAACTATTTCCATTAGACTACTCAAACTATAAAATGTGTTCTAAATATTTTGGATTACTTTTGGAATACTTAAAACCGTCTTACTGAGCTTATTAGCCTGTGTCTTACATTTCCATGCTAAAAACATGATAATGTCCTGGCTGTGCATCTCTTCTGCTATTGTAGTGTGTCAGGTCAACTGACTCAACACACTTAAAAACAGATCTGTTTATGGATTAACTTCATACCATATCCAAACAGCAAGTGAGCAGTGCTCTCTGTCCACACTGAATTCGTTACATATGCACTTCTGTTACGCCATGTAAACAACCCAAGTAGGCTACCTATCAGCTGTACACTCAACTGGAGATGTACCAACTTTAACTTTGGGCGAGTACTATCTTTCTACTTTTAGCTCCCTGGCGATTTCCCTCCAGCCAGCTGCCACCTTATTTAGGTTTTTGGAGTTAAATGAGGTGTTGTGTAGATAAAGCCACATTTAAACTTCACAAATCAGCCCTTCATTGTCCATTTCAGAGCCTCCAAAGCAAGCGACAGGAAAAAACAGAACCAGGGCATCCAACAAAAGTTCAGCTCAGAACAACAGCGCTGTGTCGCCCACAGCCAGTTAGGCCATTCTAATAGAAAAAAATGAAGTCAAACTGATGTTTGCTTGCATTGCATTTGGTTAGGAAACTTTGTTAGAACAAATAAAACAAAAACAAAAAAAGGAATCTTCAAGTAATCAATTTTTAAACTGCATTCAGAGTACCACCAATTTTAACTGTAACTGTGACAGAATACAGTTGCTCATATTTTGTATTTTAAATACATAATGCAGTTACTTGTATTCTGTTACTCCCCAACCTTGACATTAGTATATACACCAGACAACCTATACAAATAAGATAAGTTTCAGTGAAAAAAAGGTGTGTTGTTTTTTGTTGTTAAACGTGAAAACAATGGCTTTATTATGTGTGTGTGTTTGTGTCTCCAGTGGTATCCTATCTGACCTCTTCCCTGGTGTGAGTATTCCCGAGCATGACTACGGTGTGCTGCACTCCACCATCGTGGAGTCTCTGGTTAAGCGAAACCTCCAGCCACTGGACAGCATGACCAAGAAGGTACAAGGAGGAAATGATGCTTCTTTTTTATTTCCTCATGAGTATTTAATATTTTAATTCTGTAAATCAATTTGCATATTATATTTACATTTTGGTTTGATTTTTTATTTTTCTTACCATCAACCAGTCCCATAAAAAAACAAAACCATGTGTTATTCCATCCCCCAAGTACTTCTAAACTAATCCCCAAGTCTATTGGTTCTTACTGATTATGTAAATCTCTCAAACAAAGTCACACGTATATATATATATATATAT
>JAPZEB010000020.1:29881058-29893715 GCA_029783705.1 Chaetodon striatus | reverse complement strand
CAATCTTAAGGATAAGAGAATATAATGCACGGAAATAGAATCCAGGTGCCTTGTGTTTGTTTCACCTTGATAGAGTAGTCAAAGTATTTGCATTTAGTTTGTTTTAGAAACAGGTCCATCCTCAAAACACATCCTCATTCCTCTCCTTACTACTGCTTTTCATATGACCAGGTGATCCAGCTGTATGAGACCATGTTAGTGCGTCATGGTGTCATGTTGGTAGGACCTACTGGTGGAGGTAAGACCACCGTCTACACCATCCTGGCAGACACGCTGGAGACCCTCCATCGTACAGGGCACATGGCTAACAACCCCTTCTATCAACTTGTCAAGACCTACGTTCTCAACCCCAAATCTGTCACAATGGGAGAGCTCTATGGAGAGGTAATGCAGACAAGAGAGTAAATGACACAACAGCTTTTTCACTTCTCTCTTTACACTCATGCATTATTTTCCTCAACCCCTCAGGTTAACACATTAACATTGGAGTGGCGTGACGGACTGATGGCGCTGAGCGTCCGTGATGCGGTCACTGACACCAGTGATGATCACAAGTGGGTGATCTGTGACGGGCCAGTTGACGCCCTGTGGATTGAGAACATGAATACGGTGCTGGATGACAACAAGATGCTCTGTCTGGCTAACAGCGAGCGAATCAAACTTACTCCATCCATACACATGGTGTTTGAGGTTAGTGCTGAATAGTAACAGTAAAGTTTATTGTTTTGTCGAGTCAATTAGGCAAACTTTTTAAACTTACATATTCTCAGTACTCTTAAGTGTATACTTGTATTGTTCTACAGTATTTTGTGCTCCTAGATCAGCTTCTTTAATATCCTTCATTGACTGTTTTTCAGGTCCAGGACCTGGCTGTAGCATCTCCAGCCACAGTCAGCCGCTGTGGGATGGTATATATTGACCCAGATGAGCTTAAGTGGATGCCCTATGTCCAGACATGGATCAGTGGTCTAGGAGCTAAGGTTTTGCAAACTCTCATCTCTTTTATTCCCAGATCTTTTTTTTTTTTTTTATAACAGTATCTGAAACTATCAAATGCCTTTGAAAGTGTCTAAAAGCATGCTTATTGTAATAGTAATCTGACGATTGCTGTACGTCACAGAACAAATTTTCGAAAGGACTGATAAATGTCTATGTATCTAGAGGAGTTGTGCTCCTAAAGCAGTATTAGGCCCAGTTCAGATCAAAGATTTGCAGTGTGACAAAACCATTTTAGAACTTTGCAATGAAAAGTTGCAGCAGTGTAAACTGGCCTGTTTCAGTTTGACTCAAGCCACCTGATGATGTCATCAGCTTGTCAAGTCGCCAGGCATTGGTTTTAGAATGTAAAGCACGTCACCCGTTTGAACAACCAGTCGGCTTGTAGCGAAGTCCTCAGGCCAAGCCAGTTACAAAGTCTGCAGACAGTGTGTCGATGCTGTATGTGCTCGTGTCACACACATGTACTTGTGGAGTATTTATTATGAATACAGTCTTTGGGAACAGTAGTTAATATTACCATATATACACATGTGATATCCTGCTGTTTAAAGAGTGTTCTGCTTCCCTCTGATGTGTAAGTTTTTACCTGGCCTGAATTGAACTGCGTCCTTGAACAAATTTCATCTGTATGAGAGACTTGCTTTGGTCCTGTTCTCATAAAAGTTATCAGTAAACCGGAGGCCTCCCTATTCTCCCTCTTCTCCCAAGTTATAACTGCATTATGTGACTGCATCTATAATTTTTTGTCAGACACACGAAGGACACTCCGGGTGTCGGAGCTCTGACCTTTCAGCTGAAATAAGATTGACTCTGTTGTAACATCTTAATTAAATAACACAAAGGAGAACTTGATCATTTCAACCCTTCATTGTCCACTTCTGCCATCACACAGTCCATCTGAAGCTCAGGTTGTGTTGTTTATGTTTTCACCGCTTCATCACTAAAATGCGACTGGAGCAAGTATCTCACTATCTCCATCCTCATTCATATTTTGAAAAAAGCTAGAAATTATATTCAGGGCTAAAATAGGACTGAAAAGCTGGAGGTCAAAACGGAAATACAGAGAGTTACTGCCGAGAGGATACACTGTCTCGCCTCGTCGCATTGATGTAAACTGGCAGGTTTGATTTAGTTGCAGACTGGAACATTGCAAGTAGTTGCAAATTACCACTCATCTTGTTCCTCACTGTTTGTGCACTGGTACATGAATGGTAATGTGCATTTTCAAGCTGTACAAGCAGAAGAACTTCCGCATCAGCATAAACGTTGATGACAGCACATCACATCAAAGTTTATTGCTTGCAACGTTAACCTTGAGTTTTTTACTGACTTAACACAGCAGTGGGAGTGGGTCATCTGTCACCTCAACTTGTAACTCACTCTCTCGTATATCTCAGTGTCTAACTGACTGAGACTAGTCTGTTTGTTGACAGTGCATTTATCTGAAAATATGTCATTTCTTTGTTTTGTTTTGTTTTGTTTGTGCCTTCTCCTGTTTTCGCTCTACATTTATCTCCCACCTATTTCAACCTCTCCATTAAGCTATGTCAATCAGTTTTTTAACAAGCAACATTTTTAAGTGTTGCATTGTGCTTAGTCTGGGATAACTTTGATTACACTTTCAGCAAATTTGTGGAGTTGTTAGACTTTATTAAAGTTTTAATTTGTTTTGTATTGATTTCCACTTAGCATTTTAACTGAAGGAGTCTGTCTCTCTGTGTCTTGTGGGGACAGGGAGAGCATTGACCGCACTTATTCCAATTTTCTTTCTTCTCTGTGCAACACTCGAATCATTAGTATAGCTTGTACACAGTACCTGTTCAGGGAAAAGTTCAACATTTTTGATCCCATCTGTAATAATGTAGATAAACATCTTTTAAAAATCACTGTATAACCTTACCCTCCTCAATCTCTTTGTGACCTATCATGTTGTCTCTCTAGCTCCCAGACTCAGTGCGAACATACCTGCTGGAGTTGTTTGAGCAGTACGTGGAGAAGGGTCTTCAGTTTGTGTTGAAGCACTGTACCCAGGCAATTCGACAGGTGGACATCAGTAAAGTCACCACTCTGTGCTCCCTGCTAGAGGCACTGCTGCTGGGCGAAGGAGGGCCAGACCTTAAAATGGTACGTTTAACACAGATTAACTGTCACTTTAGTTTATTGTACTTCTATCCGTGGTGTCTCACAGGTGCCGGCCTATCGTAATCAGAATCAGAAACACTTTATCAATCCCTGAGGGGAAATTGTGATTTTGTACAGTCACTCCAATGTAAAGAATAGAGAATTATAAGTAAGAATAAGTGTGAAATGCAAGTATGTAAATATAAAGTAATATATTTAATGAAACAGAAATAAAAATGTGCATTATGCTACAATGTTAACACTAGTATTTAAGATAGTAGGAATAAAATATACATCTTCACTGTGCTGAGTCTGTAAATGTGTAAAAATATACAAATATGTGCATTGTGCTAAATTACACTGTATAAACTAGTGTTACATTCAGAATACAAAAATGTATTGTGTTATAAGGGTTACTACAATATATACATTAATAGAATAAAGACAAGAATAAGAATAAACATAAGAAGTATTTACCATTTTGGGCGTTGAGTATTGCGACAGTTGAATTATTGCACCAATTATTGCACGTTAAAAAAAAGTGCAATTAGTGCAAATGAGGACATTTTTCCACATTAACTTGGCATTGTAATCAGAAAGATAAATGTTGTTGTGGGCAAGGTCATATGACAAAGGCAGCACCTCTGCTTAAACCACACATGACAACAATACCTTATAGATGACTGGACCCTACAAATACATGCAGTCAATAGAGGCTATGAGTGTGCTTCATTCTGGACCACGTCATTACTTACTAACTGAGCCTCTTTATCTCGTGTTTTTTTCTCACTCTGTGTGTTGGTGGCAGGATTCCAAGTATCTCAACAGTATATTATGTCAGACCTTCATATTTTGCTACCTGTGGGCAGTAGGCGGGAACCTGACCAGTTCTCACTGGGATGCTGTTGACACCTTCATCAAAGAGCAGTTTGAAGACAACAGCAATGCCAAGGTATATACCTATGCACACACCCACAGATTCACACACAAATAGATGGACAGGATGAAGGGGTTGTTTTGCACTATACTGTACTGTAGCAATTGCAGACACCAAATATGTTCCTAACACACTGACATAGATAAAGACAAAAATGTCGTGTTTCTCAGAATTAGGTACTATTACTAATGGCCTCTGAGCTGAAGAATGAGCCGTTGAATAGGGACCAACTCTGACATAGTATCAGACAGTCTCCATCACACAGCACATACACCCTGAGCCAAAGAATAAATGCAACTCCTGGCGCCTAACCCATCAGCACACAAGGTCTATGGTAGCACAGCACAGAAACTTCGTACCTATGAATGAGAGAGCTGTTGTGCGGCGCTAACCTCTCGTTCAGCAGCTAATGGCAGCTAATGTTAGCACAAAGCACACACCCACAGTGCTGAGCAGTAACTGCCAGGGAGCCAGGTAGCCGATTCGGGATAATACACTGAAAGGTGCCTGAGTGATGGGTATTTTGCTTGTGTTTATATGATTATTGTATTTAAAAACATTGATGCTATGCACTCTAATGCCAGTTGTAAAGTACATAGTTTCTTATAGTAGAAGAGGGGTTATGTTAAAAATGGCTCCATTGCATCATTTAGCCATGATTTCAGGCCCACAGAAATGGTGAAAAACGGTTTATTGGTCTAACTCCACAACTCAGTGCCACACAGTTCTGCAGTCTTTTCACGTTTTCAGCAAGTACTTTTTAACATGTTTAATGTGTTTTGAAGGAAATCCCTGATTTCGCTTTAACTGCACTTTAAGTAGTAAATCAATATGTGGCAGTCGTCGTTAAATTGTTATAAATCAATGTATTGGAAACATTAAAATGTCACAACTGAGTCTCCCATATCCAGTGTTGCTGTTAAAACTCTTCTCTGCCACTCAAGGCATTTTTTTTATCCCTCATCTGTGTAAAAGAGTCTAATCCATTTACCAACGCGCTTGCTGGTATTAGCATGAAATATGGGAAAAGGCCTGAAGGTTTGCTCACATTATATCACATCAAAGTACTCTTGGCACGGGATGTATCTAGCTGGAGCGCAGCTAGTAGGAAAGAGGATTATTCTCTATGATATCAGTCACTCATGTGAAATGAATACATAAAGGAAGAGCATCCGTATTGTAATACCTTCAGAGGGTCACAGGGCACATTTTGGAAAGGTAAATCTGATAAAATGGTGAGCTCTGTGCCAAGGTTGTAAAAGGCCATTGCATATCATTATTCAGTCTTGCAAACTTCGCAGAAATTTGAGGCGGTTAACAGAGATCATATTCAGTTGGAGAGTAGGTGCAGAGACATAGATGAAGGGAAGTGGAGACTGACATCACAAGCCCTTCAGCCTAACAGGAAGTGGAAAGTTAATTGTTTAAGAGGTTTGTCTTGGTTAGCAGATGTAGCAGATGATTGAAGGAGTGCCTTACTGACAGAGGCAGAGCACAGTAGGGCAGGAACATGGCTCACTTACCTGAGTGAGCATGGAAGTGAAAGGCTTATGGATGCTGCAGTGTATCATCTGGAACATCCCACATGTTCCACATCTGTTCATCTGTCTGCACATAAGGAGCTGATGCTGTTGCTGGTTTTGTGGTGGTGTGTGTATTCAGGAGTTTTAATATTATTTAGATCTGAGAATTGTACGTGTGTACATTTTTGTGTGTTTACCGTGAGATGAAGCCAGTGCATCCAGGTCCCAGCTGTGAAGCTTGAGGGAAAACAAACTCTTCACACATGTGCACATACACACACATCAGTTACAGCAGGATTCAGGGAAACAAATGTCGCAGAGACGCTACTTCAAATGCCACAGGGAAACTTCTAAAGTGCCACATAACAGAGACTACAACAAGAAACAGAGTAAAATGAGTTTCTTTAATGCCTAATTTCTAAGGAGGTTTTATAGGTAATGAACAGGCAGTCTAATGTAGGCACTTGTATTGAATTACATTACATTAGCCTTGTTTTTGTGTGTATATTTGTGCCGTGTAGCTCCCGAAGAATGGCACCCTGTGGAGTGTATACATGAACTTCAATCAAAAGCGTCTGGAGCCCTGGGAGAAGATAATCCCTTCATTTAAATACAACAGGGAGCAGCCCTTTTTTGAGATGCTGGTTCCCACCACTGATACTGTCCGCTATGGCTACCTGATGGAGAAACTGCTATCTGTCCGACGTTCTGTACTTTTCACTGGCAGCACCGGAGTAGGGAAGGTAAAGATACATTCATACAGTTGAAACAGCTGCACGGTGACATACTGTACTTTAAATTGTAGCACACAGACCTAATAGAGATAATTTAACAAAAGAATCCAGTTACAGCACAATGCAAACAGTTATTTGCCCACTTGTGTCCTTTATTTTTACAGTCAGTGGTAGCTCGGGGCCTTCTTAACAGTATCCAGGAAAAGGCGGGATACCTCCCAGTCTACATCAACTTCTCGGCTCAGACCTCCTCCGCCCGCACACAGGAGATTATTGAGTCCAAACTGGAGAAAAAGAGGAAAAACATTCTGGGTATTGGCTCGTAGTAGCATCACCACACAACCACTCATATACTGCAATGTAGAAATTCTATGCTGTAACATGCAAAATTACTGTTATTGTCCTCAATAATCTTCTCGCCATACCATTCATCCATCTGGTCAAACAGCCGTCCTTCAAGATTTGACTTACAGTCTATCTAAATACAGTATCAGACTTTCTATCTTTCTTTATGTTAACCTTTTCTTCCTTCTCTCCTCATCCTTTTCCTTTTCCACCCTGTAGGTGCTCCTGGTAACAAGAAGTTAGTGGTCTTTGTGGATGACCTGAATATGCCTAAACTGGACAGTTATGGCTCTCAGCCTCCTATAGAGCTCCTGCGTCAGTTCCAGGACTTTTCTGGCTTCTATGACAGAAGCAAGTTCTTCTGGAAGGAGATCCAGGTATAATATGAGCTATCATTTGACTGTAATGATTGTGCATCATTGTAAATACATCTGACTTTGGTTGCTTGGAGTTCAGCAGATGACTCTTATCCCATAACATGCCTTTGTCCCTTTTATTAATCCACAAACAGACGACTAAACACATCCCTCAGAGTTCATTTAGACCTGTTGTTTAAGCAATTTAAACGTTCACGCATTTTGGCACCTAAGCTCTTTATTGGGCTCAGATATTTTTTCTGGCCAGACTAGCTCCAATCTATATTCTAAGCGCTTGCTAAGCCACAATTATTATTTTCTAATTTCTACACATGTTAAACACAGAATATTCATCCTGCAAACAGGTCAGTTTTGGAGTTGTTGTAGGGGCAACAAAGATAAACTTTGTCTAGCTATTTCCTCCTGTTTCCAGTGTTTATGCAAAGCAAGTCCAAACCATCTCGGTGCTGTACTTAACACAATGAAATGTAAATTATATTGATGTTCTCATCTAACTCTGGGTGAGAAGGCAAATAACCATATTTCCCGGTATGTCGGGAGTGCCTTTTTAATGGTCAATTGATTTTCTGTTTTGTTAAAAGTGTAGATATAGCTCTGTAGTTTTTGTTTTTACACAGTCAGCGTCAGCTTCATTTATTTTCTTTTAATGAAGTAAGTCCATTTATATAAGAAACCCATTCATCTTGTTTGCCTGTGTGTGTTTGCATCTGGGATTCTGTTAATACAGTGGACCCAAATTTGCATTCTGCATTGATATAAAGTTTCCTGCATTTAAGCTTTGCTATACAATCACACATAACTGATTGTACTTAATACTGCATGTGATGTCTCACAGTGTAGTGTATTAGAGGGTGCATATATGTGATGTTGGAGTTGAACGTAACAAACAAACAAACTTGTGTGATAATACACTGCACCACCGGCAGGCAAAGTCATACACATGCAAACAACGTACATATATTTGGGTCCAGCAGGATCACAGTCCCATTTCAGTTCCCCAGCTGGAGACATTTGATGAAATTTCTATTCAGAGACATGTTGTTTATCTTTTTTGCCCTTCCTCTCTATTAAATTTTGGCAAACCTTCTCTCCTTTCTACTCGTCCTCCTTTCTTCCTGCCCTCCAGGAAATGACCATCGCCGCAGCGTGTGCTCCTCCGGGAGGTGGGCGCAATCCGGTGACCCCCCGTTTCATCCGCCACTTCAGCATGCTGTGCCTTCCCACACCGTCAGAACACAGCCTCAAGCAGATCTTCAAAGTGAGGAGACACACATACACAGACTTACACATCAATACACAAAGAATGATGGCTCTCAAGGAGTTGTTACATCTATCAAAGATAAGGCACAGACTTGTACACAGACAGATAGTTACTTTTCCGTTGACATCGTGTTTATTATTATACGACTGCTATAAAACCCATTCAGAATTACAAACTAAATTTAATGTTGATAAAACTTATCTTATCATAAATAAATGTACTTCTTGATGTTATCTGCTCTCTCACCCACTCATTTCTCCATCTCACCCCGCTCCCCACCACTAATCGCACTTAATTCCATTTTTCATGCTTCTTACAATCTTTTTTCCCTCCCAACCCTCCTCCAGGCCATCCTGAGCGGTTTCCTCAGTGAGTTTTCCCAAGCAGTGAAGGACTGCGCTGGTTTGATTGTGGATGCAGCTGTGGAGATTTTCAACCGCTTGAGTGTAGATCTGCTGCCCACCCCAGCTAAGTCCCACTACGTCTTCAATCTGCGGGACCTCTCCAAGTGCGTCCAAGGTGAGACTTGCACACGTGTTCTTTGCATACAGACACATGCACATTTAGATCAAACTCATTGGACACCCAGGGCTCTGCAAAGAACAGTCACAGTCACATCTGCTAACAACCACCTGAGTCCAGTTTAGAGGCCGAGCAGTTGTTGATACCTGCTTGCCAAATCAACTTCCCTTTTGCTTCCTTCCGGTTCGCCTCTTGGGCTAGCCAGCAGTCTGGCCAAATTGTTTTTTTACTGAGTTATAAAATCAGAATCACAAATATAAGAGCATAACATGCATACAGCTGAAACACAGGAAGTGGAACAAGGCATTAAGTACAAAGGATGCAGCCAGATGAGATTTAGGTATTTGTCTATAATACCTTGTATCCAGATATGTCCAATTCTTTTTGCCTTTTGTTTGGCCACTTGGGATTTGACTTGAACATTGGCTTGGTTTTTGGGTGAAACATCCACCCTCTCATTTCTGCGACAGCACAAACTAAACTTAAGCTCTGCTGAAAAAGACTGACAGATACAGAGGGTGTCTTAATCTTTGTACCTCCACAGCTTGGGGCACTGCTATGATTTATCTCTTCAAGCCACATTACCAACATTTATAAGCTCTTTCTCAGCCTCGTGCTCCCAAATCGTCTGTACCATCACCCCCTCTGCCTCCTCCCCCCCTCTGTCTTTACCCAGCAGGCATCATTACAGCACCAAGATGAGTTGAAGTGAGTTTTTCAGTACAGCTGCTTTCTGTTCACCACTTGTACAACATAGCTAGAGTGCAGTACCCAAAAGCGTAGTCCCTTTAGCAGTACATACTGTTGGTGAAGGGTAAAAAACTGACACCTACTCTTTTCTTATAACACCGACATCACAGGGCCTCTCTCTCTCTCTCGAAACAAAGTCTTCTTCTGATTTGTTTTTCCTTCCTCAGCAGTTATCTTCATATGGCTCTGCTTTAGGTTGTTTGCATTGAGAAAAATGTCTAGAGTTGGGTTTGTTAAACTCAGTGTTATACTTTCTTTATAAACTGCAAGTAAAGCAGTTTCACAAAGTGAGCAGCAGAAACAGATTTTTCAGAGACACATATGACAGCAGGTCCTTAAGATGTCTTAAATTTTAATTCGTAAGGTCTTAATTGCCACAAACATCTAATTTTATCAATCTTTTTATATTTTTTCTAAGAACGAGTCAAGCTCTTCTGTGTGAAAGTACACATTTCTGAAGTTACAAATCTATAAACCTACTGAGCCTTATACTGTCTTTCAATTTGCAGATTAACCCAACTCACTAATAATTTTATCCCTAGATAAAAGCTACCTCTGCATGCTGCCACATATATACAACTTACTTTTATACTTACCTGCAGTGCCTAAGAAAAGGCTGATTTGTCCAAAAATTTGTCTTGAATTTGATTTAAAAAGGTCTTAAAAAGCATTAAATTTATGTGGCTGACACTCTAGGCACTCCGTGACAATGCAGTATGTCTCTGTTTTGCACTTTAATTTTCATTTCATTTCCTTTGTCCTTGTTTGTATCTAATGGCTCTTACAGTAAGTGTTTTCAACTTTGTTGAATCACATAATCCAATCAAGCTGTGTCTTACCTTTTTGTTGTGCTTCCGTTGTTTTGCTTTCTGTCTTTTGTTTTCTTTGAGATGTATTTATGAGCTTCCTCTTTACAGCTCTATTTTTTGATTCATTCTTCTACTCCTACATACTTTGCATATGCAAATAAGATAAAAAAGCAGAGCAGTTCTCCTTTCTCATACTTTCCATCTTCCCCTCTCTTGATGTCCAGGTATACTGCAGTGTGAGCCAAGTCAAGTGAGAGACAAGAACCAGATCTTCCGTCTCTTCTGCCATGAGTGTCAGCGAGTGTTCCATGACCGACTCATCAACAACCAAGACAAGACCTATTTCAACACCATCATCTCTGAGATGGCCAGTAAGAACTCAGTGACAACTCACTTCTAAGCATAGTGACTATTAAGTGTCACTCTACCCATTTTTCACTTATTTGACATCTTTCCCAGTTGAAGAATACCCCCCTTTTGTCCGTCTCTCTCTTTCTGCCAGGCAAATATTTTAGCATTAACTTGGAGCCCTCATACTTCGTGACTCAGCCCATCATATTTGGGGACTTCATCAAGGTCAGATCCTCTCCTCTTATTGAGAATGCTTGGTCCGTTCCGAAGCACTTGATTTCTGTGTTTACACTGAATCTCTATCTAATAATCCCTGTAGGTGGGTGCAGAGAAAGAAGATCGTCTGTACGAGGATCTGACAGACATGGATAAGATTCAGGCTGTTCTCCAGGACTACCTCGATGATTACAACATGACCTTCTCCAAGGAGACCAAGCTCATTTTCTTCCAGGATGCTGTCGAGCATGTCTCCAGGTGTGTACATGCGAACTTGCACCGCTGAATTGACAGATGTTTTTGTAGGGTGACTTCGTAGTTGGTGGTTAATGGATTCTAGCTGTAGGTGGCGTAAACTGTGAAATGAAAGTTACATCAAGGAAGAAGTTGCACAAGAGACACCTTGACATGCTCAAGTAGTGTTTGTCTCATGATAAACTGCTCTGTGGAGCAATTCCAATTCAGTGTTTGAAATAAGCGTGGCTGTATTGCATAAAATGGCATTGCTGATAATGAGGTAATTCTAATACGCTTAAATAAGCTTTTATTATCGATGATTATGCTGTTTGTGTACATCAGTACTCTGCTTATATATTTATCAGTAATGTTGTGTCACTGCACATCACTACATACAAACGTGACCTTTATATGGTATATTGGTTTATAGATAAAGACAATGCTTTTTTTATCTTACAGGATTTCCCGTATGATTCGCCAGGAGAGAGGCAATGCCCTGCTCGTGGGGGTAGGAGGTACAGGCAAGCAGTCACTCACTCGGTTGGCATCCCACATGTGTGGGTACCGCTGCTTCGAGATTGAACTGAGCCGAGGCTACAACTATGACAGCTTCCATGAAGACTTGAGAAGGCTCTACAAGATGGCTGGAGTGGAGGGCAAGGATATGGTGTTCCTCTTTACGGACACTCAGGTATAACTGAAGGACTTGGCCGTTATGAAAACAATAAAGATTTGGATGCTTGCACATTGCTTTTTTTCTTTGCAAGTATAATTAGAGGGGTCCGTTCTCTCTTTCTAGATTGTGGTGGAGGAGTTTTTGGAGGATATCAACAACATGCTGAACTCTGGCGAGGTGCCCAACCTTTTTGAGAAAGATGAGCTGGAACAAGTACTAGCTGCCACCCGCCCCAAAGCTAAAGAGGCTGGAATCAGTGAGGAGAACAGGGATGAGGTACATGCAGACACAAAGACTCCCTGTAGAAAACGTTCATGATTCAGGCATTGAAAATGCATCACAATATATATCTACAACATATGCAAGTAATGGGCTATCTGCCAGGCTATCTCTTGGCCTGGCACAGTAACGCAAAGGGTCCCTTCAGAGAGGTTTGAATAAACCATTCTGCAGCAATACCAGATGTGTCCACTTAATGTTCACGATGTTAAAATCAAGAAACTTCAGTATCAAAAGTTGTCAGTAGCCCAAAGATGAAAATTTAGATATTGCATAACATTTCAGACACAACACACATACGCAGTTTTTCAAAGGGCCAAAGTAGCCTTAGAGTCTGGGCAGAAGCAGACAGTTAAAGTCAGTGCCCCCAAGTGAGCTGCAAGAAAGCATTAGCCTTTAATGTTATCTGCCTGCTGAGACCAAACCTCCAGAACGTATGGAATCTATGCATGTGTGTGTGTGTGTGTGTGTGTGTGTGTGTGTGTGTGTGTGTGTGTGTGTGTGTGTGTGTGTGTGTGTG
>JAPZEB010000020.1:29832733-29844430 GCA_029783705.1 Chaetodon striatus | reverse complement strand
ACCTGAAAAGCAAATTATTGATTGAGCACACACACACACACACACACACACACACACACACACACACACACACACACACCATTTCGAAATACTGTTCCAGAGACAGAGAACCCCTGAGTGTTTGGATTTAGTGTGTTTGAGATGTAAATATACAGCTAAAGTCGAATGAATAGCTCAATCTTCAATAAGTATGAGGCAGTTTTAAAACAGGAAAAATGTGTCAGTTCTCTTTTGTCAATCAAAATAAAAACAAAAAAAGGATAGGAACAAAAAAACTGATCAATACAGAGAGCTGCCAGGTTTCATAAATCAAGATGAGGGATGCTGGGCTCAGTTGCTGACATTTCTATCTCACTTACTGTGTCATTTTACAACAAACTAGTCCTTATCAGGCCCCCAGGAAGTGCACCAGGCTTTGAAGGCAATTTTCAAAGTGTAATAACATCCCTCAAGTTATGCCATGTGGCTCAAAAAGACTTCCCATAGACTTACATGGTGAAAGAGACATCTGTTAAATCAGTGGATACATTTTTTTACGTGTCACAAACCCTGAGAAATGACTCGTTACACCATCAGGATTTGATCCATTTGGTCCAATAACATTTGAGACATCTAGAAGAGCTGCACATGTTGATCATTTTATCTAATAGATTCCATTAATAACTAGATACCGGATGGCAAGATGCCACCTATTCATTCAGTGGAGTTGCTTGCCTGGGGTTCACTCCTGCAGTATGCAGCCCACGAAATGTGCACAGTAGTGTTTCTCCCGCTCAGCTCATAGACTTAACATTGTGATGACGTCACAGACTTTAAATCATTTGTCTCAGCTTGAGGAAAGTATTACAAATATTAAACCTCCATGGATCAAAAATTTATAATAGAAGGAGTCATAATTGACCTTGTTTGTAGTTTAAGGTGTCCTTTTAACAGTTTCACAGATTCCTGATTTGCTCCATATCCAGAAAACCAGCCTGAAAATGCAGGAAATCTGGAATGATTGTGTTAGAGTCAATGGAGTACAGCTATTTTCCCCATATTGATGTTATGTTATAATTCACCAGTCTGTGTCCAGGGACGTGACTTAGCAAAGTGTTAACTGGCTGTCTAGCTTTGCACAGGAGAACACGCTGTAAAGGCAGCACAGTATGGGAACAATATTATGACAATCACACACTGATTACAATGTCTGTCCTGTTGGATCAACCCTGTTATAACGCAGTTGCTTCCAGAAAGGACTGAGATGCTCTGACAACTTTGGTGAGTGAAAGACCTTTTAAATGTATTATCTTGTGAATAGTAGCATGTCAGCCACTCAAGTGCCAGTAATTACCACATTTCTCCTTTATTTTTCTCAAAATTGTCATGTACAGTGAGCATTTATGTACATCCTTCAAAGGAGAAAGAATCATACTGAGCAAAGAGGCACAGACTACAAAGAAAAAGACACTCAAGTTGACCAAAATACAACACTGGTGATGAAAGAAAAAAACTGTGAAAGCATGGCAAAAGTAAACGGTCACACCCTCATTTTAAGCGCCCTTTTTAGCATCAAATTTGCAACACTTCCTTTTGAGCCAGTTGTGTGATTGCAGCTTCAACACAGCTTTGACTTGTCGGCTGCAGAATGTGTTTTACCCCGAGCACTAAATTCTTTCTTCATATTTTCAGCAAGTCCCACTTGCAAGTTTCCATATTCTTCATTTGACACACTTGGAACACTTTCAGTGCCATAAATGCCTCTCACATGAAAATCATATGCTGAATAGACATCAACATGAGTGAGTAACAATAGAAATGGGTCAGGTTATCCCACAAAGTATCTACATAAGTCAGTCCGAGTCACATGTACGTAGAAGACACTTCTCACTCCACATCTCATACATTACATCTCCAGTGAGTCAGTGATCAAGGATTTGCATTATTCCTCAATCTATTACATAACATACATACAGCAACCAAGACCTCTTTTTTCCATTTATGTCCATTTAAATCATGTATGAATTCCTTTATCAAAAAAAACTTTATTCTCTCATATCATCAGTGCTTAGTTTTCCATCTTCACTGTACACAGTAACCCCTGCACCTTGCAATCTAATATTTACACAGTGTTCAACAACAAATGGACCAGTATCAGAGGAATAGTACAACATTTTGGGAAAAACAATTTTTTGCTGTCTTGCGAAGAGTTAGATGAGAAGAATGATACCACTCTTAGACACAGAGTGGTATCAATAATTTCACATAACTCTTGTTTCCCTGTTTCCAGTGTTTGTGCTAAGCTAAGTTAACCAGTGACTGGTTGTAGCTTCATATTTACTGTACCAAAGCTCAACACATTTTATCTGTTAATCCATACAAAAACAGTAAACAGTGGTTAAAACAGTAACTTGCGTTAATTTGTTTCCCCCTTTTTCCAGTCAGATAAGCTAACTGGCTGCTGTCTGTAGCTTCAGACTAACCTTTAGCCTTTCAGACAACAGAGCAGTAATGACCCTCTCATGTAACTCTCATTTTCACCTGTTTCCAGTCTCTGTGTCAAGCTAAAGTAAACAGCTAGGGGAGACCAAGGTTTGTTGGCACACTTTTCACTCTCTGCCGTACATGTAGCATAATTTATGTTCCAATATTGTAACCTAAGTGGCAAATAAAATAGTTATGGTATTAGCCATAAATAAACCTGGTTTAACGTACACAAATGTTTTCTAAAATTTAATTAAAGTAATTTGTTATTCAATTCATGCACAGTTGTGCAAACCGATGCTGTCATGAGGTTGGTTGGCACAATTTTAAAATGCTTCAGTTACAAAAAATGAGGCACCTAATAGAAACACTTTATTGTTTGGGGTTGCTTAGTCCAAAGGAACTTGGCTTGGGAACTAGAAGGTTGCTGGCTCAAGTCCCCTTACAGACCAAGCATGGAGTGTGGACTGGTAGCTGGAGAGGTGCCAGTTTGCCTCCTGGGCACTGCCGAGATGCCCCTGAGCAAGGCACTGAACCTCCAACTGCTTGGCACGCCTGTCTAATGCAGTCCCTTCACTCTAACATCTCTCTGTTCAATGCATGAATAAGTTCTGTTTGTGGATGTGTGTGTATTTCAGACCTGTATGACAAAAGACAGCAGTTCCCCTCAGGGATTAATAAAGTATATCTTCTTCTTCCTCTTAAACATTTAATTCAAACAAGAAACAGAAACATGAACATTTAATATAATATCTGCCTGTTTTTTTAAAACCAAACAATTTTTTAAGCAACTCATTTGTAGGAATGTCTAATTACGATTGCCATCGACCATTCAAAATAATAATAATAAACAACAGCACTTTTTTTTTAAATGTTCAAAATAAAAATGAAAATACAGTTACAATTGTCCATTTTACAGCTGGTTGGCACATGTGCCAGCCAACCCCAAAATCAGTGTGCCAACCAATCCTGCAACTTTGTGATGAAATTCTGTTCGCCAGCAACCATCAGTTGTCACAGACTTTCAACTCTTGTATCAAAATGTAGCTGATTCCTATGTCTATCAACTAAAAGTAACACTGTTCCAGTATTTCTATCTAATGAAGTTGTATAATGCGTTTAGTCCACTGACTTAGTGACTTTCAGATGTTTTAACACAGTAGGTTTTGATGTTGCATTTTTGTTACTGTGACCTTTAAAGGACAAGAAAGTAGCAGTGTACCAACCAACCCCGGTCTCCCCTATTTGCCTCATATTTACTGTACTAAAGCTCACTGATTTACAAGTTATACATTGTCTGTTTAATCAATACAAAAACAGAAGAATAAGAAAAACAACTAATTGTGTTAATTAGTGTTTCCCTGGTTCCTGTCTTCACGCTAAGCTAAGTTAACTGGCTGTTGGCTGTAGCTTCGTAGTTACCACACACACATTAGAGTTATATCTTTATCAACTCTTGACAAGAAACCCTAAACATAGAGCTTCTTTTACCATTACATTACATAAAAGACTGACCATATTTGCAGTGTTTAAACCAAAAAAAAAAATCACATTCCTGTTTGGAAATAAAAAAGGGGTATGAAGATTAAAACTTCAAAACTGGATAAAAAATGAAGGAACACAGAGTTCTGCAAAGCACTGGCTTCACCTTTTCGTGTTTGTCCATTATAAGTGGACATGGCATTTAAATGCTTTACAGTCTTGGAGTCATAGAGTGACATAAAAGGTAGGCTAGTCGATGGGTGGCAGCTGTTTGTCTTCACTCGGCCCATTGATTAACTGTAACAGCATGAATTCCATTTCAGGGACTGTTTCTGCAGCAGTCACGCAGTGTCCAGCATTTTGATGTTTTTATTCCCCCTCGGTTCTTCTTAAAACTCCACTTAGAATGGCCATGTGCCACTTTGGAGGAGTCCGCGAGTGCACTTGCGTGCGTAAAAGTGGAAATTCATGCGTGTCTTGTCCCACTGAGGATCAGCGGGGATGCTTGGGTAGTGAGAAGGTTTAACACAAATCTGTTACATAAGGTCACCCAGTAATCCTTGTTGCATGTTGTTGCTAGAGATTAGAGAAGAAAGTGTTTGCCTTTCGCTGAGTATTAGAGAGTAAAAACACAAAGCACTCGGCACTACAAAAGATTAGTACCGAATGCGTCCCTACCGGGGTGACGTCCCCTCAGAATCCGTTTAGAAATCCCTCAGAAGAACAAATATTGTCTTTCAATCACTACTTGCACTGATCTTCTTTCTTCATTGTGAGCTTTTCTGCGAATACAGCAGCACATTGTGTAACTTGCACACAAGTCAGATAAACACTGAATTATACTCTCAAAAGAAAAATACATTGGTAATTAATGTGAGTGATTCACTAAAAGCCAGAGTGTATCATATGCAAACTAAATATATTGTTTAGCACAAGGGATGGAGGCAAAGAGAAATGTTGGGAGATTCCCTCTAAAATTACTTCACGCTTTAATAAACTGTCTTTAAAAGAGCAAAACTGTAAATGTCTTTGATGTCATAGTAAAATATGACTTTTACTGGCGATGGTAAAACTTAATCTCCTCACATTTATGGATATAGAACCACCTGGATGTAAGCTGTGCCAGAGAGAAAGAGCAAGGAAATAATGAGGATGACTTGAAAGGCAAGACAGAGGTGGACATCTCTAAGATGGAAATGTTTAAAGAAGAGCCCAAACACAATGTCAACAAATATATGAGTCACTCAAAAGACAATTAATCTGCAGCTTTTTCTGATTATTAATGAACTGAAGTCATTTTTCAGGCAAACATATTCGCTGTTTCCAGCCCCTAAAATATCAGGAACTAAAGCTTTTCTTTTTCATATATGCAGCCCAGAGGAAAATGGTGGATGGTGTGTCACATAGGCAAGACGCCTCCCAAGCTGCAGATCGACTGACTGTTAGGTGGGTGTTTTGTCAAAACCCATCGCTGTTTTTCCAGCAAAGGTAGTGGCATGAAAAGCAGTTGCTTTTTCAGTCAGAATAGCACTACAAAACCAACTATAACCAAACTATTTTTGTGCTTCAACACGTTAACCACAGCGTTGTTGAAACGTAGAGTTTCAGCGTACCCCGCTACATAACAACTTGCAAATGTAACCAGTGGTGAAGTGGAGAGTATGTGCAGGTAAACCAGGTAGACACACTTCTTTGTCAGGCTGTTTACAGTATATCCACCAATCAGCCAAAAAGTATTTGGAATATATAGGAGAATATACTCACTTCCTCCTTGGTAACCTACCCATCTACTTGTATAGACCCACCTCATCAACTACCACTACACTACTGAATTCAACATGTCCATGGTTTGCAGAGACTGACCATGCCAATATTTTTTCTGGCAGTTAGGTTGATATATGATAATAAATTAAATATCTTTGAGTTTTGAGTTAACTCAGGTTTTAAATGTTTTTTTTTTCAACAGCAGAACATAGTTAGAGTTTGGCGTCTAGACTCTGGCCTCATTGCTTCCCGCAAATATCTTAACATGAGATATTAGGGAATGATGATTAAATATTTCCCCCCTTGGCTGGACCCTGCAGGTGAATGCTGGGGTGGAGGTGGGGCTGAAAGGGCAAGCAGCAGTGCTGATGCAGGGCAGCAGTGGCATAGACAAGGCAGAGGGAGAGCTGGGAAGATTTTGCAGCTTAAATAGACAGCCAAATTGGGAGGGTGTGTTTTGGAGATGACATTTGGAGAGTGACATATGACGTGTGTGTCTGAATCAGTGCGGCTTGAGTTGACTGCCTGAACTAGCTCGCAGGTGTCTCTCCATGTCAGTCAGACAACTTACATTTAAAATGTTTGTTTCAACAGCAGAACATAGTTAGAGTTTGGCATCTAGACTCCGGCCTTATCGGTCCCTGTTGTGTGAATAAAATAAGCAATCTGAATATATCACCTTCGGGCCTGGAAAACTGTAACGGGCATATTTCACTGTCTCCTGACATTTTGTACACAAAATGAGTGAGCGAATAATTAAGGAAATTATTGGCGTATTAATCTAAAATGAAAGTGACTGGTTGCAGCTCTGGTTAAAAGAGACATGATGCACAGATGTACAGAGTCAACAGGTCAGTAGCTCTCCGTAAATTCAACAACTTAATAAAAAATATTCAATCTCAGCTTCACCGAATTTATAAAGTGAGATGTAGATTTATTTACAAAGTACAAAAAAATTGGCATCACTAGAATACAGGCCTGAAAAACTATTATTATCATGTTTATTGAGCTCTACTGACTGCACTGTATGTAACTGCTGAAGACATTGAGACATTTGTAGACATTTGAGAAGTACGACACTCGGGAAAGGAAGTGGAAAAAATGAGGAAAATAGCAGAAAAAAGAGCTGTAAGAGGAGGGAATGTCAGCGATATATTCTGATGAGATGTGAAGCCCAGGTAGAGGCAGGTAAATGATGTGGTACAGCAGGGGTACAAATGAAAAGTGCATTAGTGTGAGTTTCTACATCATTAAATACTGCATGTAGCTCCAACCTCCTACATACTGCGGCATACTTTATGTGCAGTGTTAGTAAGGAGAGCCACCTTGACTGGGAAAAAAATCACATCATCTCCAAAAAACCATATACTACTGACAAATATGTGAAGATAGAGGGAAAGGTTTGCTTCTGGTGACTTGTAACAACACTTTTAAAATAACTGTGTGGCTTCATGTAGTCGTAGCAGGGAGGCTTGTGTGGCACAGTTGGAATCGTGTCAGGATTTTTATTGTTAGCTCTCTTTTTCCTCTCAGAGACGGAGGAGATCGGCCTTATGTGAAGTCTTTGGACACAGCCTCGATGAAATTGGGGGCTGACATGAGGATGGTGAAGGTGCAGATGATGGAGAAGAGCGAGAAAGCCACCAGACACAACCGATCCACCACAGCCGCTGCAAACTTCCACTCGCTGCAGATTGCCTCCCCCTCGTCCTGCTCCCGGAAGCGTCTGGCAATGTACTGCACTTCCTCCAGGATCCGGGAAATTTCTGGAACCTGCTCCAGCAGCAAAGTCCGCGTCTGTTCTGAGTGGATGTCATGTGGAGAGGAGCCGTTAGGATGGCCGCCTCCGCCACCGCCGCACACCACCACACCTGAATCGGTGCTTGGTGGGAAAGCAGGGTTGTCTGTGCCCATTGAGTGGTAGCCAAAGTACAGGTTCATGCTCCCGTTGGTCGTGGTCGACTGGGTGGATGCCTGCCCTGGTATGGTGCTCATCTGAATGCTGTTGGTGCTGGTATGGTGTGCAGGAGGGTGGGAGTACTTGTAGTTTTGGGGGCTCACAGCTGGTCTGTTTTCCTCTCCAGGTTTCTTCATGCGGAGGAACCATGCACACCAGTTAAGAAGGATAACTCGGACCTGGATGAAGAGATGGAAGACAGATGAGCGAGTTACAGACCAAAACTATATATACTGTATAACAGTGCAGTTATCACAAAGTCACTGCACTGTTAGTGGATATTTCTGCTTATGATGGTCTCTTACAAACATTTAAATTAAGTGTTGTTAACTCACACTTAGGATAACAAATACTCTGTTAGCCAAACATTTGTGGTGATACAACATTTGTCGACCTTTACCTAAATTTCACTGGATTACTCCAACAAATGAGAGCTATAACTTGGCAACAGCCTACATCAGTAGTTAAGTGTGCCAATATTAATAAGTTGTGTGGTTACTTGAAAATAATGCAGTTGTTGAGTTTGAAAATTATTGTTAACCTACCCATTTCGGCATCTTCCCTCCATGGGGGTCATGGTGGTGGAACTGTAGTACCAGGACTGTTACCACCACTGACAAGCCCACAATCATCATGGTGCTGGCAAAGTACTGAGCTGAAGAGGAGAAAGGGCACATAAGTATAGCAGAGCAATTTCAATTTGTGACAGAGAACAATAAATTCAGTGCAGACGTGTAGTTTTGAATGAAAAGCTCACGTATCTACATACAGTATGAGGGGAAACATTAGAGTTAAGCATTGTATTTTGGCAGGACTGCTGCTCGAGTCAGTCTGTTGGTTGGTTAGTCAGTGGGGAGTTTATCCCTGTCAACAGACCTGAGGTCATACCACCACAGGGAGTGGTGGGAGGATGACTAACGTTTTACTTCCTAATGTACAAACCAACCAAAACACAGACACACACTCGCGGGTATTTGCAGCCACAGAAACATGAAAATGCATAACATATGCATGTAGGCAAGCACGCCACCCGGTCCACCACACACACGCATGCACACACACACATACTAACATGAAATACAGTATGTTCCCTTCAAAACAAAAATTTGTCATTTTTCATTTGGGTCCAGCTCTGACGTCAGTGACTTCACATAAAGGCGGACCAATCAAATGCTTCTGTACACATCTCCATGTATAATTGGAGCTCTCAGAGTGGACCTTGAGGAGTGTTTTATTTTGTCTTCAATCTATCAGTTCCGCTCCACCTGCAATGTGTTAATATGTCTACACCAGTAAAGGAGAGTTTGCTAATGACTTTGTTTTACATCACTGAGCTGCCAAATGATACCGAGCGGCATCTCTGTCTGCAGCCTCCCTCCCATGTCACGGCCGACTGCCTCGTCTCCTCTGGTCTGCATCAGTATGGCTTCATTCTCTGCAACTCTATTGGTCCTGACTCTGAGGATAATCTCCACATCCTGTATCAGCAACCTCCCACACCCAGCTGCTAACGGCTGCCCTGTGGTGAATATGAGGTGTGAATATCTCGGCAGTTTTACCTATAGTTAATGAGGAAATGTCTCCGCACTGACCCACCAACCATGCTGTGGCACTTTTTAGCCTGTCCAGCTCCATAATGAAGGTCAGATTCAGGTACGAGGTGAAAAAACATGAAATATAACCTTTATTTTTCTTACAAAAAGATTGACACCCCCATTTTTTAAAATCATGAGTATTAATATAGACACTTGCCCACATTCTGCATTGTCTCACTCCATTTTACCAAAGTGGTTAGAGGACCAATTATGCAAATTTTCAGTTTGATACTTGTATTTAAGGTTTCTGCTCGAGCACGTTGACAAGCTTTAACGGTCAAAACACTTTATTTTTGTCATATTGTCTTTGCTGGAACACTTGAATTCACCATCTGTCTGAGAGGCACCGTTTAGCACCTGTGTCTTTCAGACTCCCTCCCAAAAAGAGCCCAGTCTGCTCTGATCGGTCAGTGTTTCTGGGTCTTTTGCATCTTGGCATCTCTGCACTGCCATAGCAGCTGGGGAATAACCATAATGGAGAATAGCTGCACTTTCTACAGTGAAGAAATAATTCATCAAAGCCTATAAACACAACCGAACATGTTCCAGCGGGAATATGATCTGAAATCTTGGAGAAATGTACAACACCAGGAACAAAGTTTACATGTTTTCTTGACATTAGCATGTAGCTACATGTGGCAGTGTAGGCTGAGTAATGTAAACACTTGCAGTAACATGCAGTAACAGATGACCATATAAAGCATCACACTACGACATCATACTGTTGCCAGCGTTAAAAAAACAGTTGGAAAAGGAGCGTTCAGAGCGGAAACTTTAGGTTTTTGCTCACAGGGATTATTTCTGCATGTGTTACCCTCATTATCTGAAAAATTGGACATGTTTAATAACAAAAAGACGTTGAAAATGTTGAGGGAATTAGTGAGCTGCAGAGATGATTGTTTTAACATTTGGAAACAGCCTGGTTAGCTGTTTGCCCATTTCCAGTCTTCCAGTAAACATCACATGTCTAGCACAAACTGTTAGGGACATAAGCCCTTGTTCACTTTGTGATCCATCTCAGTCTTTTTCTTTCTTTTTCATCACTTTGAAAGCCAGAGAATAATCACACTGAGCACTAATTAAAACAGAAAAGTGTCTTACCAATCAGAGGAACAGAGTCTGAAGTGGCAGGCATGATCTCTGCTACCAGTAACATGAACACTGTTAGAGACAGCAGCACTGTGATGCCTGGAGGACGACAGAAGCACAGAGGATAAATTCTTTCATCACAGCCTAGTTTTCTCTTAAATGGTGACTTGAGAGTACTCAAAATAAATGCAGCTGGTCGCTTCAAAATAGGTGAAATCAGCTGTGGATTTATTTTAGAATATTCACTCTCTTTTCTACCCTCCAGGGATTACTTGCAGTTATATATTTACTCTGACCCCGTCTCACTGAGTGGTGTTTTGAAACTAGCTGACATTTTCGGGTCCAGGTGATTATCTTTGCTGTGTTTATAATGGAGCTTTTATTCATCTGCTAATGAGTAAAATCCAACTCAAATGCTAATTCACTGTCATAATGCCAGCATTAGCATAGAGCAATGATAAATAAATGAGTTAGCAACAGTGTCGGGACCTGGTGGGCTGATATCACCAAGGCGGGGGAGAGCAAGACATTTTTGTCTGCATGTATGATTGTAATCATGAATCACTGTCCCTCTGTGTTAGTGTGAGAGAAGTGTATGTGTGCTTGGTAGTACTGATGTGTGTGTCCTGCCCTGTACCGAGTGAGATCTTTTCTCCAGAGTCAGCAGGGAGCAGGAAGACCAGCAGAGCCAGGCCAGAGATGAGCACACATGGGATGAGCAGGTTGAGACCGTAGTAGAGTGTCCTGCGGCGCATGGTGACCGTGAACGTCACATCGGGATAGGGCTCCTTACAGCACTCGTAGTACAGCTCATTACGCTTGGACGGCACACCTGGGGGAGAAGAGAAGAGGTGGGAAGGTGTAAATCAAAGGTAAAACACAGAGAACTGTAAAATGAAAGTCCAGCTCTCAGTTCTGCTAGGTTGAGTAATATTTAAGGTCTTGTAAAGTAAGTCGTTATTGTGCAGCTGTGGCTGTTTGAGCGCTCGGTAGAGAGGTTCAGTTAAAAATTATTATTAACACATTTTTATCAGTGCTGTCAGTTAAATGCGTTATTAACGGCGTTAACGCAAACCAATTTTAGCAGCGTCATTTTTTTTATCGCGAGATTAACGTTATTTTTGGCCTGACAAACGTTGTAGTTTTTTCATATGCTGTTGCAACAACAAGTAACGTTAGAAAAACTACAACACCACACCGGATCTAGCTAGACCGGAAACAAAACAAAAGGCACGCGCGCACACCGGGCTTGCCAGCCGACCAAAGTAGTTCTAACGTTACGTTTTGAGTGTATGGCGAGCGCGAGACACCGAAATGGATGCCAAGCAGATTCTGAATGGAAAGTTT
>JAPZEB010000020.1:29806431-29832633 GCA_029783705.1 Chaetodon striatus | reverse complement strand
ATTTGCACAAGCAAGCCGATCCTCTTTTCCATGTTGAGAAGAGCATTAGAAATGAGAAAAAATTATTGGACAGAAATAAATCAAGGGATATTTAGAATAGATAAAAATGTGCGAGTAATGAATTATTCAGAGTTAACTATGACATTAATGTGATTAATCGCGATTAAATATTTTAATCGTTTGACAGCACTAGTTTTTATTAGTGGCATTCAAACATGATTGAAAGGGTAGATTTGTGGTCAGAAAGTTTCTGGTTCAAATCCTTGGACAAAAAGAGAGAAAATGAAATAATAAATGTGCCCCTGTCCTTGTTAGCTCATATTGTATAAGACAGTGGGTTATGGATTTAATGTCAGTTTCTCCAAAATCCCTCAGAGACTTTCTGTCTCTGAGGGTAAAATTCCAGACTTTAACTAAGCATAGCTGTAGCAGTTGTTGTGATTTTAGGAAGATTAGGATTTCAACATTAATGTATTGTCCTGGTTACCGTGTGGAAAGCAGCTTGTCGTTGAAAAAAAGGCTAATGCACTCTTGCCCAAATGATTACTGTACATAATAGAGTGATGTCACAATGTAATCTTTTATATAAAGTAATAATCCCCCCAACACAGTTTCACTTTGTGTAGAACAGCACATTTAAGCTGGTCCAAAATCACCATGAAGCACAGCTTGTTGTGGTTTGTTGTCTAAACATTTGAGTCGTAAATGTTTTCTGCAGCAAATTTAATTCAAATTTTTTTTACGATGGCAGCCACCTGTTTGAGAGCAGTGTTTCTGTTCTAAATCTGTACGCTGACTGACAGGCAGTTGCTGCTCTTGAACTCTTCATCCTTACTGGATCTGTCATCAGATGTGTTTAGTAAAACCACCGAGGTCATTTGTGGACAAGTTCAGTCAGCTTTATGTATGGTCTAATCTAACAACCAGTGTGTCCAGCAGCAGTTCCTTATATAGCATTTCATACTGTGAAGCAGTTCAAAGAGCTCTACAAATTGCACAGTAAAGTCAGTAAGACAAGATAAAAAACATTAAAGGGACAGTTCACGCCAAAATCAAGTGCATATTTTACCTCTTACCTGTAGTGCTATTTATCAGTATAACTTTTTTTTGGTGTGACTTGCCAGGTGTTAAAGATATCTGCTGTTACGATGTCTGCCGTCTCTCAAATATACTAGAACAGGATGGCACTCGGCTTGTGCTGCCCATTCAGATTAGCAGAGGGCTAAACCTTAAGTTATCTGCTTGCATGGTGGAAGTCTCTAGTGGTCTTGTTCTATGAGCCCCAAGATGCAAAAGATCTGGAAAATTTCAACCCGGGAAGTCAAACTTCTTGGCTTTATGCGCTACTGAGCAACATTTGTAGGAATGAATGCCTCAAACACCATAACCAGTTCTCTTTGTACATCCATGTCCGAGATAGAAAGCACCTTGTATAGCCTCGAGCAGAGATGAGGAGTGAGCTTCAGAAGTTTGGTGAGCTCACTACTTTCTAACTTTATGCCCCCAGATTTTCAAACTTGTAGTCTTGACACAGGTGACATCACTTCAGTGATTTATCAGACCTTCACACAGCTCCGCTTGTAGCCACAAAAGGCTTTAAACAACTTTGGCCACATAAGGAGTAATAGCCTACTCCCTAACACCTGTAAACAGACTCTGATGTGTAAATTTGGTGGAGTTCCCCTTTAAGATAGATAAAAAATGTGAACCTATCATTTAAGCTCACATTTAAAAATGGTCACATTTAGACAGCGTCTAAGATCATCAGGAAGGCTCTTCCAGTTATGCGTGTAACATGGTGAAAAATGTACTCCATACTTTGTGTTTACCAGAGGAGCAATCAGTAGACCTGAGTCACAAGACCTACGTGCTTGTACTAAGAATGATGAGCATTGGTTGGAAAGGAGGAACTGTCAAGACCTGTCAAGAAGCTTATTAAACTCTGTGTCAACTTTAAATTACCCCACTACCCCTGCAAAACAATCCTAAATCAGTTATTAATCCCTAATGCTCATCACTGTGCCCTTATCTGTCTTGCTGGCATATTCACATTTACAAGACTAATCTGCCTTTTCCATCAGATCAACAACAGAAAACAATGTCACCTTGGCATGGTCAGACACAAATAAGTCCAAAAAAACTTGCGTGCATTTTTGCGTATGAGATCCTTTGTGTCAGGAGATGAATAGAAAGCGTGACTTTGATAAATTTCATAGCGCAATCATTTCAAAGTGTTATCTTTTCCCCTTGATTAAAAAGCCACAATCAGTGAACTGTGTGTGTTTTGTGTGTGTCTGTGTGAGAGCGAAGGAGGGAGACTCATGTGTGGCTCGGAGTCAAAAATCAGTGTTTAGTAATGGAGCCCCATCATACAGCTGTATCAGCCATTCACAAGTTTAAGTGTTTACTGATTCTTAATGAGGCCTGGTTCAATGTAATCAGTGATATAATTAAAATACACTACTAAAAAAAGCCGAGACTATGTGTGTGTGTGTGTGTGTAAACAGTGTTTATTCCTACAGAAATGCAATTTAAATTAATTGCTGGATTCAATTTAATTTCATTTAAACCGCGTCGCTTAAACACTGAAGAGAAATAGCCTTCGTTAACCATCTATTAATTTGATGGATTGCAGACCTGCAGATGCATCCACCACATCCTGTGTATGTGTGTGGGTGCGTGTGTGTGTATATGTGTAGATATATATGCCGGCATGGGCATGGGAATGTTCTAAGGCACCAGGACAGTGTGTGTTCTTGGCCAGCTTGCCGCCTGACCGTGCCTGAATTAAGTGAACCATCCCGAGGCCAGCTGTCACCACACACACACACACACACACATACACGTGCCCCTCCATTCCCCCAGCCAGCTGGGTACTCTCACTTTGTGTTTAAGTATGTTTGTGTGTGAATGTGAATTATACTGTTGGCCTCTGATTAACACCCAAACTTGAGTTAGAGATGATGTGAGCGCTTCATTTCCACATGGAGAGAACGAGGGAAGAAAAAAAAGAAACAAGGAAAGAAAAAAGAAAACAAAGGAATCGGCAGACTTTATTAGCTTTATATTATCTTTCTAATTTTATCTTGAGCTTATTCAACCATTTCTGTCTTCCGTTGTTTCATGGGAAGAGACAAACAAACTCAGACGTAATCTGGTCGGAGTTAGAGAAGCTCAGACTATATAAGAATCATGGTAAGAGACACAAATAAAAACAAATTGAGCTACAGAAAAATAGAGGAAATTCCTGTTTGTGTAGCTGTAATGTTAAAAGAATAGTTTCACACTTTGATAAACACACTTATTTGCCCCCTTGTAGAAAAAAAGAGAAGATAGATGCCACTCTGTCTGTGCAGTACATATGAAGCTGGGGACAGATACTAACATACTATTTATACTAACCAGGAAGTCATACTGAGCATGTAGTACGTTCCAGCTGCGTAGTATGCAAGACATGCCAGGATATATACTAGATTAGCAACAACTTCTGAATATGCGGTGTGAGCTTACTGAATGTCCTCAACCGCCCCACAATGCTTTGAAAGTAACACTTGAGCTTTCATATATGAGGTCAGTTTATCCAAATAATGCCTGTTCGGAAACTCGCTGCAGCATTTTTGGAGATGTGAGAGCTGCTGGACCGGTCAGAGCGACTATCAATCATGCGATGCAGTCTTATGACTATTACTATTTTGCTTGAGCTTACTTAAGAGTAAACAGACTGTTGGTAACCCCAACCCTTAATTATTCATTGAGTAGGCACTATGCAGTACATACAGACAGTGTTTAGGCAGCATTAGGCAGCATGTTAGTCTGCAGTTCTGACCACAGTCTTTCCCCAGTGCAGTGACTTCCTTGAGTTGTGTTGTCATCATAAGGTTGACAACCAGGCCCCCAGGTAGTGCTCTTGGCTTTGAAGCCAATTATCGTAGTGGCCCAAAAAACCTTTTTCCCATAAACTTACATTGGAATAATGGTTTTTGAGCATCACAACCCCCGCGAAATGACTTGTTTCACTTTCAGGATTTAATCCACTGAGTCTGATAACATTTGGAAAGTCTGGCAGAGACATAAGATTGAATCATCTTATCTTAATTCAAGTTAGCGAAGCGCTAAATCAGACGTAGCCGACTTGTGCAGTAGCGCTCTTTCTCTATGGCCCAATGACGTGGAAGCAGCACTGATCCGCTGGGTGATTTCTCACTGAAATAGAGCTTTTTTGACTTCATGTGCCACCGAGCAACTTTTATAGGAATAAACAGTGTCCTGTCTCCAATGCTTTATCCGGGTCTCTTAATACATCCATGTGCTAACCTCATAAAAGCCCTGGATGTATTATTATAACTAGGTACCCAAGATGGCGCCTAAGCAGTTTAATGGAACTGCTCACCAGATGCATGTGCCAAAAAAATCCTCTGAGTTTACATCCGGGATATGTATCCTACTAAATATGTGCAGTGGTGTTTCTCCTGCTGGCTCCGCCTGCTAGTTCTCACTCAGCTTTTTAAATCGCTCTTCTCAGCTTGAGTAAAGTTTTACAAGTATAAAACCTCCATGAATCAAAACAGCCACAATTGACCTTGTTTGCGGTTCAGACAATTTTTTGGCTGCAATACTGTGAGTGGCCACTGGAAAAATTAAAACCAAGGCTGCAAAGCATTCTTGGGCCCTGATAAAAACACAGATTGTTGTTTTCACTTTAGCCCGACTAGCTTTTTCCCCAGTTGTCAGTCTTCACACTAAGCTAAGCTAAGGTAAGCAGCTGGCAGTAGCTTTATATTTACCTCACAGGCACAAGAGTAGTATCTGTCTTTCCATCTATCTCCCACCTAAAAAGCGAATGTGTACTTCCCAAAATGTCAAACTTTAAAATTCTATCGAGCTAAAACCACTTGTTTTAAGCCACGAGAGTCACTCCACCTTTAGTCCCATAATTCTCAATCAAGTCACTTTTTAGGTAACACTCATCCAGAGTAATCAGCTTACACATTAATATATATAATCGAGAGCAAGACGTGTAAGAATTCAAGAGGATACTGCTGCAAAAAACAACCTTCTCCAGCCAATCTTTAACCAGAACTGATAGACAGGAAAGTGTCAGTGAGAGCAGCATCTTACATGGAAGCCGACATAGCTGAATCACCTGCTGTCAGAGCTGTGTCATGCTGACTGGTTGCCTGCCTCTCTGGAATATGACTTGGAGGGCCTGGCTAATGTTGGAAGTATCTGTCTGTCTGTCTCAGAATCTGTCAGAGTCTTTCAGATTCCCTGAAGGAATTAACATTTTGCAGCTCAAACACATCCCCCAGATATTGGGAGTGGTGTCAGTCAGTCATCACATCAGCTCTCACACGGCATCTTTATCCCTCGTATGTCACCATGCAAGTTATTATACATTGATTTTTGCACTTATATTTACCCATACCAAATGATCACCAAAATATTTAGTGTCTGACAACACTGCTTTGACGTGTACTTCAGTAAACAGCCGCTAAAAGCTTTCTCCACTACTGATACATTTGTTCTAAATTTATCCTGTCAGAAAAATAAACACACATTTCATAAAGGCAATGTAAGTAAATATGTTTTGTCATAACAAGACAGAAACTGTTGGATGGCCATGTCTCAGATTTTCCTTTGTATTTTGTTTTACTGTTGTAATGCACTTGAATGTGTTTTAGTGTGCCTGTCTGTTTTTCCTCTTACCTACGAGATCCCATTCCCCATTTGGTATGTAGGTGGAGACGTCCACGTCCATCATCTGGAGGTCCAGCAGCCAGCCGTTGTGGGTCCATGAGCCAAACTTGAGGTCACACTTCTGCACATCAAAGGGGAACCACCGCACATCAATGTAGCAGGTACTTTTCAGGATGCCTAGAGATAAGAGTTGAAGGAAGTTACTAAAGGGAAGCACTTAACACTTCATTTATTTTGGATTTGCTCAATATGTTTAAAATCTGAAGTAACTAGTGCCTTTCAGTATTAGTCATTTCACTCTTTCAAGCCTCAGAGACTGGATGAAAACATGCCAACGACTGTCTTTGAAAAGTGTTTCTGATGCATCATGAAGGAAAACATCGAATTACTGTGCAAGTCCCTGTATTTGTGACAGTTCTATTGATCGAGAAACACTTTGATCAAATTATCTGCCAAAATACCTTTATTAATTTAGTTTATTTTTCAGTATGACATACTTAGGAGTATTTTCATTAAAAAAATTTGAGTAATCAGCAAAAGTCAAAAATCTAGGGTTAAATTTGACTGAAATATTTTTACATGTACACATATTACTAATGTTTCTATAGTGTTCACCTTGCAGCAGGTCCTACAATAACATACACACTGAAATGTAGTTGACACATTGTTACACTTACAGTGTGCAATTTTCTGCTGCTACCATGAGCCAAATTATCCACTGAGGTCTCTTCCTCTCCAAAACAAACAGACCCAGTTATTTAAACTTGTAAAAACACTAAATAAAGCAGTTTCACATTAAAAATCTGTGTTTCCCCGATGTTGTTTGGCTCATTGTGGAGGGGCTACTAGCCCAGCTCCTGCTAATGTGTGCTCACCTTTATTCTCTGATAACTTAAGAACCAGACAATCAGGAGATTTTTTACCAGGAGTGGAATCAACCGCAAAGATTTACTGCTCTCCAGAACAAACAGACCCAGTGATTTAAACCGGTAAATATACTGAATAAAGCAGTTCCACATTAAAAATCAATGTTTCTTTGACGCTATTCGGTATGAGAGAGGCTGGAGCCAAACTGCCACTGACATTTGCACAGCTAGTTTCTCTTAAACTTAAACTTAAACTTAAAATCCAGACAGCAGATGACTTAATGTCCTTCATTCAGTTAAAACATATAGCTAAAAATGACCAAGATCTAAAAAGTAGATTTCAGGTGTCAGATTTTTCCACTGTCATTGTACAAACATACAACGAAATTCAGGTACACTCAAGGACCAGGCTCGCATGTAAAAAAGGGAATAAATAATAATAAAATAGTACTAAAATAAATAAATAAAGGCCTCCATTCCACTCACATTCAACACAATTGTAGATACACTTCATACACACCAATGTATGCAGTTAAAATGGGATTTAAAAAAGCGTTCATGCATATTATTGCACATAAAACAAGTTACTGCAAGAAAAGGCACTGTAACCTGTTTTAGGGGGTTTGCTTCAGTTCAGAGTTCAGCATGACAGGCAGACAATCACAACCCACAACCTAATGCATGCGCAAAACAGTGGTTACATGAAACCTTGGAGCGTAGAAATGGTTCACTTCCCCTCAAAATTGTGCCTGTTTTATCCCTGACACCTCTTTGTATCTCCAAATCACCAAAACAATGGGCAACGTGTCAGTCAGTGAGTTAGAAAACAGCGAGGAGGAGAATGATGACAGCGATGATGATGATAATGACAGTGATCATGTTGGTGTTTCTAAAGAAGACGATTATGACGAATCTTAACAGTTTTGATGTGAAAGGATGCCAAGGGTGGTGAGGATACTGCAGAACAACCATTAATAATGGTAATACAGTGGTAAGATAAAGATGATGAAATTGAACTGAAAGTGGGTTATTAGTGAGGAAGAGAACATCTCGAATGTCTCACCTGGTGGGATGTACTGGCAGGATCATGACGCATTTACCAGCACGTTTGTATGGAATGTAGCATCGAACCTCTCATCAGCACTACAGGGAGAGAAGCACGGATAATGTTAAACCAGGATTGCAACATGTAAAGAAAAAGCTCCCAAGCAAGGAAGCAAGGAAATTAGGACTTCTGGAGAAAAAACTCATGTTAATGAAGTTGATGGAGAGTTAAGAACAAAGGTAAAGACAGATACCAGGAAAAACACAGACCATAAACAGTAAGCGAAGGTGACAGAGAGAGGGGGACACAAGGGGGATTTGTGTAGATCCAGCCAGACAGTGTTTAATTTTACTGATCATCTTAAACAAACATGGTTGTCTGCCATCGAGACGTCCTTCGAGCAGACAGGGATTATGTACACCCAAAAAGCAAAGCACAGACATCATAATCACAAAATTACACATTTCACACAGGAACAAAAATCTTCACTGAAATATTACAACAAAGGACTCTACATAACAGAGAGCAGCCATTCTTAGACTATAATTACAAATGTTGAGGACTCTTTCTTGTTAGATATAAAATATCTCTCTGCATTCACTGCAGGAAAAAGAAGCACGTCAGAAATATTACAAATCCAATCCTGGCTAACTGAATGCCTCTAACAAGAACTTCAAAAGACCCTAAGAAGTGCATTCAACTGCTAGTATTTGTTAAGTAAAGAGCACTCAAAGAGCATATCTCTCCATCGTGGCTACAGATTACTCACTATGTGTATCTGTCATCTAAATTTTCCACACCTTCAAGAACACAGTGACCCAATAAAAGCAGAGATACTTATAATATATATTTCTGATGCCAGAAACATGTTGTGTTTTATGCACATATTACCTTTCACTATGTTTCATAAAAATCTGCGAGGTACTTAATTCAGGCTGCAATTCAGCATTTTTGCCAAGACTGAATTATCTCAACACACATGAATGTTTGCAGTGAATTTTTGTGAAGACATCCATGATAAACAGAGGAAATATTCAGCCCAGTCACCAGAGGAAAAAGTAGGAATTGTTTGTTTCTGCAAACCACAAATATGTTACATTTGCACCTTTTCATACATATCACATCAGTGATTCTAAAGTGATGCATTATATAAGCTGAATTTATCATCTGGAGGTGGAGGGCATGGTGGATGGTGTGTCACCTAGGCGAGATGCCTGCCAAGCTGCAGACCATCTGACTGTTTGAGACCAACAAACAATAAAACTGATTGCGATTTTCATTGCTGTGTTTCCAGCAGCCCTTTTAGGCTCCAGACAGGGGTATTTTGAATCAGCCCCTTTTTTTTTCGACGAGGGATAGTGCCATGAAAAGCAGTTGTTTTTACAGAGACATCACTGTGTCTCTAGTTGGGACTGTGCCCCTCCAAACCAGGTATCTTAAGCCAAAACATGCTTTTTTCCTAACCATAACCAAGTGGTATTTGTGCCTAAACATAACCACACAATAACAAAACATAAGGTTTCAGTGTATCCGCTACATAACAACATGTAATGTAATGTATCTGTGATTTGCAGAAACTTACAGTGCTATCTTTGGTGATCCTCTGACCTTTCCTCTTGTGCCACCATCAATTTGACATTTGGGGTTTTGAGTTAAATATATTGACAACAGTTGGGTGGATTTCTACATTCATTAATGTTCTGCTCAGCATGAATCCCTGACCTCTAGTGTCATTAACAGGTCAAAATCTAATGCGTCTCTTTAGCTCAAAGCACAGTACAGCTTCACTGAGTTGCTGGCATGGCAGACAAAACCAAACAGGACATCCTTTACAGGAGCAATGAAGCTGTAAAATGCTTTATATGACAGCAACAGAACATTTATCCATTCATTCAGAACTAGCATTATATTTATTAATACCTTTCAGTACGCTGTGACCCCCATAGAAACTCAGATTGAGATATACTGATCATTTTTAACAATATATGAGCGCACATACAGAGCCAGACAAAACAGCCTGACTCATACCATCATCAATTACTGTCCATTAGTACATATCTGCCACTTACAGTATAAGACTGGGAGCAGTGGGAGAATGTGAGGGGCATACCTAAACTCTTCCTGAAGGCTTTTTGTTGGACAGGTAGAACATAAATTGAAGCTAAGTGAGTTGGGAACGAGCCCAGGAGGCCTATAACAGGACAAGGCTTTACCCAACGCAGATTTATAGCCGCTACATCAATAATCGAAATCTAATCACTCTTTTCACTTAGCAGAGGGTGGAAAAACAAAGAGGCTGTGAGAGTACTTTGAAGCAGCTGTAATTACTCTTATTCACTGACGAGAATAAATGAGCTAAATTAGCATTTAGCCTTGTAATGGTATTTGGAATACATCTGGCCAACACATACATTAGTTGTGTAGCATTAGCATTTTCAAACTGTTTGGTGAACCTTGTACAAATGTGGAGACTAACATATATATATATATATATATATATATATATATACACATATATACCTTAAAATAGTAGCACACATGAGCTACACCAGGTGTCTTGATGTGTAACCTTCATTTTAATCAGATCACAAAGTAGGTGGAACATGTTAAAAAAGGTAATATGTCATGTGGAAAGATAAGGGCATGATCAAGGTGTTGAATCCCAATGGAGTCCTTTTGCCCCTCAACAGTAAGACCACTTTTTTCTTTGATGTAAGCCAGTGGATGAAAAAACAATAGACATGTACAATGTTTAGCCATTTACTTTCAAAGCAATAGATCTTGCCAAAAGTATAAGCTAAGAGAAGTCAAGAGAAACTACTAAAGAAAATCCGAGGTAGACATGTACCTCTGAGTGGAAAGTAGGGGGGCACACACAACCATACCCCCTAGCTCAGATCACACCTTCACCCTGTGAAGTTTCATGACTACATCTTGCACTCTCGTGATGTAATTGCGGTGACAAAATCTGTTCACAGATAGACAAACACACGATAAAATACTCCAAACTGCTTCCAGCTACAATAGATGTGTCCAGAACCACATTTTGCCATGATGACACACACGCGGTTATTCTATCAAGGTGAAAACACAACACAGTCACAAAATGTTGGCATTGTACGTTTCTGCAAACCATGAATACATTACATTTGCACATTGTTTTTTTACCATTCAACAACGCTATTGTTAACATGTTGTTAGATTTAGGCACCAAAACCATTTGCTTATGATTAGGAAAAGATTTTTGCTGGTAGGAAACACAGCAATGTCTCTGTAAAAAACAACAATTTGTTGTGGCACAATCCCCGCAGAAAATGCAGCAATGTCTCAGTAAAAAATAGTTGCTTTTTGCAGCACCATCACTGATGGAAACACAGCATCAGGTTGCTAAAAAACATCCCTAGTTTAATGGCTAAAAAGCTGCAGAAAATGTAGCCACAGTTTACTAAATAACAACCAGTTTTGTTGTTTTTTGGTCTTCAGCATGGTCTGTGGTGGTCTGCTGCTTGGCAGGCATCTTGGTCCTCAAAATGGGCACATTTCTGTAAAGGTGCTGCTACACACACCCACAAAGCCCTGAAGAAAAAAACTTTAGGCAAATATGTTTTCCTCTTATACAGTACAGAGTGTACTTCTTGAACATCCACTCACTCAATTAAATGGCATCACCCACAGTGACATTTCATGCCTGTGAAAACACTGTTACATTATATGTTAAATTAAAATCTTCAGGATAGCAGCTGAGGTCAGGAAAGACAACATTGTACAGTCTGTACTGTACCAATTCACAAGTGAAATCGTCTTTACATGCACAGACAGCAGCTCAACAGCAAGGCGGCTTCCATTATTCACACAAAAAATAAAATGAAAGCAGAAAGCTCAGTCCCTTTGTGTCCCAGCTTCCCAAGTGTCTGTAGATGGTGAAATATTCAAAATCATGCCTGGAAAAAGACAAATGGTTCCTATATTATTCATCTGAGATGGGTTTAGGTTTGCTGCAGTGCTGACATAAGCACATACAAAACATATAGCTGTCTACCCCTTGTATCCTCCACCAGTCCGGCTTTACAGCACTTCATGTCCAAACCCTCGTGGCTAGCTTGGAGAGACTACCCTGTCTCTCCAAGCTAAACTGAAGAAACAGACAATCCTGAATCTCCTATAGTGGATTCATGAAAATGCATAACCTTGCAAATTCTCTGCAAATGAAATAACATCAAAGTCGATCATTGATCTTTGGCCTAAGGTGTTGTTGTATGAACTACATATGATCAAACAATATGTCTGTTACGAATTCCCCAGGCGGCTTCCTCTTCTGAGCCCCACCCAGAGACTCCTGGAAGATCAGATACTTTGAACTGCTGTTTGCTGCATACGCATTAACAACAGTCAGACCTTTCATCCTCAAAATATCCCAAGCCCTTCCAAGTTTTTTATCCCCCCTAAGTCGCTCCGATTACAACGGGTACATGATATGATATTTACACAAGATGGAGTCTTTCTAGCCATAACCCTGCGGCCTCCTTTCCACCAATGAGCTGACAACGCATGTCCAAAGAGGTCAGCATACCAGGGACCCCACCTTCACTTGCAGCATGCCTGAGCCTGTTCACACCTGGTATTATCATGCGTGTTGTGTAACAGAATAACAAGTGGACAGCTTGTCGTCTTTCTGTTCACACCTGGCATAAGAGTATGTCTCCAAATGCATCTCAAGTTACTACTAGTGATTAGATCTCACTCACATGTACATCATTTCAATCCCCATCATTAGGAGAATATTGTAGTAAGAGTATGAACTTGGCGCTGGGGATAGTTGGTGAGACAGAGTCAACGTATCCTCATAGAACAGTTCATATGACATCCTATGAAAATGCACACACAACAGTCTGGATGTTATTCTATGAATTAGCACCCCATGACTGACGTTTCATCCTTAGTGTAAATTTACGTTACATTTACGGAAGTTAGGTTTGGGCAAGTAAAGTTACTGTGGTTAGGTCTAGGGGGAAAATATCATGGTGAGGACGTAAGTGAGTCAGAGTTCACTTAAAGTTCTTTACTTCCATCAGCACACTGGTCACGGGACTGCTGCCTTCCAAAATACGTGGGTTATGCAGGAAATAACTGATTCGCCATTACCTGGGATTTCAATTCATTTTGTTGCATTACTTTTTATGGGAAAACATACAAACATGCACGAGAACAGCCTGACAGAGTCGAACCAGTTCAGTGTTTAGGCAAGTTTGTTGGGACTGCTTAGCTGCAGCTGCTGCGGGCAGATGTTGAAATGACTGTTCACTGGGAGGTGAGCAGCTCCGGGAACGGTCCTTCACTAATCTAACTAACCTATGTAACTGCAACAACAGTTGGATAACCAAGGACATGAGCTAAGTAGGTTGTCCTTCAGTGTGGCTTGGGACACATTAGCGTACAATCTGCTGAACGAATGTAGCCATATGCTGAGACATTGGGTGCATTCATGCCTGTACATACAGCTCTCAATTTGTAATCCGATCACCCAGGATGCATGTAAATAGCAGCTGTAAACAGGGCATGACAAAGCACCAGACATCTATACCTAAGTTCACAGGAGGTGGGCTCACAAAGTACACCTGCAGGCTCTCCTCTCAGGCTTGGCTCAGGCAGGGTACCCCATGCACGGCTGCTCAATCCATACACTGCTCTTAAGGGTGCATACAAAGTGTCGACTACATCTAAAAGCAAAAGTGTTTAAAGCTGTTCCCAATAGCTAGGTAAGACAAAACAGCTGCAAAAGTGGTGGAAGTAGGCATGTGAGGACTTTACTTTGCTACTGCTAAATGAAGTGGATGTGCCAGTCAGATTGTCTGTCCCAGAAAGTTGCAAAATTGTTAAATTTAACCCGCCAAATTCCAATATCAGCAACGCTGTTTGACAGTCTGTCAAGCACTTTGTTTAAACCTGTGCATCAGACCAAAAACTCGGTCTTGTGTTTGTTGCTTTAGTGAGATGATCCAGTCCAGTTTGACTTAAAGATTCACGAGTTTGAAGGATTCTTAAATGCCAAAACTCTGAGTACAATGACTGTGAGGTAAATAGTAGAAAATAAAAAGTAATCTACCAGTAAAGAGCACGTTCCTGTATTTGATTATCCACCACAGCATCTCGCCAAATGAGGTTGGGTTGCAGTCCAGCTGGATGACCCTGCCTGTTTTTCACCAGAGCCCGTTGCATTGGCACCCACACTGCATCGCTGTACTGTCCTCATTCAAATTAATGAGGAAGCTGCATTTTTGTCATGCAGGGCTGAAGATGATCTGAATGTGACTCTAAGGTGCCAGTATACAACGTCACAACTGCTTTTCAGATTGTCAGATAGCTTCGGAAAACCCCTCCCCTCATACCTTACCAATGGGGATGCTCTGTCCAACAATTTCTGTAACTTTCTGAAACCAACAGTGTGATATTCACAAGCACTTCATTGTGCGAATGGTCAGCTGTGCGGAGAGTGAAAGGAGCCAGGGTTTGTACTTCTCTCTGAAGTTCTTATTTCTATTCCTCACACATCTATTCCCATTGTTTTTTTGGGTGAACAGCAATGTACAACACCATGAATGCTTTTGCACCATTGTCCTCACACTTCTCAGAGGGTCTTTTATAGTATTTATTCAAAATACTTTCACAGCTTAATTGTTTTACGACATTTACAATTTTTGTATTTCTTATACTTTTTGTCTTTTAAAGTCACGTAACTGCTACGACCTAATTTCCAGGTGGGTAAAAGTTCATCTTATCTCATAGTTTTAATCCCGTTTCTCGCCTGCTTCTTTGCCTCATAAAAATAGAAATAAATGATTTTACTGATGATTTATACTGCATGCATAAGGAATGTCAGTTTCAATCTGCGTCTGTGTCAGGACTATATTGTTGTTATCATTAGCGATCACTGATCCCCACCGTAAGCTGCTTAATGTTCTGTATCATCCCTGTTAGATAGCCAAACCTCTCTTTTCTCCCTCTCTGTCTCGCATGCTCACACTAAGTGGGATATCTGTCACTACCCCCCCATAAAAGAATCCTCAATCACCTTGAGGGTGCAGCTGAAAAGCCAGTGCCATCAATCAACCCTGCCGTGTATCAGGTTATTTTTCCCACATTACAAGTGTGATTCTTTAAGTGTGGGTGTGTGTGATTCTTAGAAGGCGTGAAAAGGATTGATGCATTAAAGACATCTTACTCCCCTGTTAAATACCCTCTCTAGGAGCTTGACAGTTTAATAACGGTCAATAATCATACAACCTATCTCCCCTGGTGCCTTTTACCATAAGCAATACTATAAAAAAGCAGCTTCATTCACATATACAACAGCCCCAGACAAACAACACTATTTACTCAGGTGGTATTCCCATGCACATTTATATGATTTATGCTTAGTATGGGAGGCCCTCATTCAAATGAGAATCATCTTCCATAACAATATTTATTGTGTGAAACTGTACAGAATGCTTGCCATTGCAATAACCTGATAAATGACTATACAGCATCTGATTTTCTTCCCTGTTATTGCATTTTATCTAATGTATTACTTTATCTTTGCGTTACAGGCACAAAAATAAAAAATGGAATCTTCAAGAGCCAAAAGAACTTTAAGATAAAAACACCAGACTTCTGTGCAAGGTAAGCATTAGATTTTTCATGCACTGTTTGCACATATTCCCAAAGTAATGCACCAAAATTAGTACAACTCCCACATATTCACGAGCAAGCAATTTGTGTAAAACCCATGTATTTGGGAAGGCTGTGATCACGTGATGAATGTGCCAATAGAAGTAATAGTGGAAGCAGTCCGTGTAGGGAGACAGTTTTGGGTGGTGGATAAGTCACAAATCAAAGGACTTTCTCCCAAGTCTTTCCCCCAAGAGACTGATGTTCGAAAACATGTGAACCTTGAGTCATTTTAAGATACGTCCACAGTAACTTAACTTGCATAAACCTAACCAGTGTATCATCATTTTTGGGGCCCGTCTTTCCATTTTGTTGTTCTTTTGGACACTGTGTTCCATGATTACTGTCCTATTTTTCATTCATTCTTTCTGTCATTCACTTATTCATTCCTTTTTATTTCTGTGTAATCCCTTTTTCCACGTACAAGACAGACCGTCTTTCGGTCTTGAATGTACAAAACAAAATGTGGGATAGGGAAAGAAAAGAAACAAAGCAAACACAAAAGAAACAAACAAAAATAAAAACATTAAAAAAATCTCAAATGAAAAGCACACACGAGAAACTACCAAACATTTACAGATTATCTCAGTGAAGAGCCGGGTTTCTTCTCTACCAGGCTTTCTCCAGATAACTGGCTATGTTTTATGTTTCAAATGTGAACAGATATTTGTGTTCGTGAATCTTTTATATTAACAAAATTGCATCGTGCAGTTCAAAATGAAAAGGCCAGTGGTAAACAAAATGGATCTCACTTTTCTTCTTCTAAATTTACAAACCACCTAGTTATAATAGTCAGAGATAAAATACAAGATCTCAGCTGACCACATAGAGATCTTTGCTTTTTAGACAAACTATATTCAGCATAATTTTCCATACCATATTCAGTTTTTATCATTGTAAAAGTATGCAGTTTTGGGTTTGTCCATACATTGTCAGCCCACTGCCCTTTATCCTTGGCACAGAGATTCTCTATGTTGAGCTTTTTATTAAAAGAAAAATCCTCACCAGACCCAGAGCTGCAAAACAATGTGCAGATATCTTTAGACCAAGAACCAATAATTTGTTTATCCCAGATAAAAATGTACGTCATGAACCTACTTTCCTCCATATCAAGTAACTGATACCATTACTGAGCTGTACATGTCTTCCAACAAGCCTCATATGAAACTTTTCCAGCATGAACTAAGATCTGTATCGCTCCTATGTGCCAGACAAGGTCATGTGATTTCACAGAATGTACCATAGAAGAGGCACATTGGGTATTTAATGTTGTTGTTTTTCAGTGTGTCACAGCTGTTAAGCAAGACGGTAAATGTTCTGGATGTCATTTGTTTACCATGTAGGCGACGGTCTGTAATAAATGTGTAGAGATGGCGTGTTTTTCAGGACAAACTTGGACATGTCTTTTTTAAAGTGCACAGAAAGCCCGAAACCCAAAATTGACATTGGTACACGATCAAGCTACTTAGAGACAAACTTGAGAGATCCTTGAATTGTTCTCAGAAGAGCTGGTCCAGATTACATTGTCAGTACCAATCAGAGAAGCACCTAGCAACCTATTTTATTTGAACAGGCACAACAGACTCATCTTGCCAAAATGGCTGAGCAGACTAAATAGAAAAGAGGTTCAGTTAGGCTGACCTGTGAATGAAAGGGACCAATGAGCTGTTCAAAAGCCATTATTTCTCTCTCTTACCGTAATTCTATGGCATGGGTATAAAAAGAAATGAGCTCAGCCACAGGAACGTTTTCAATAATACCTGTAGAGTTTCATATGTGGGCGAACCATCTTTACAAACACGACGAAGTCACATGGTGATGTCTTAAATAAAGGACTTGAAGAAATTACTAATATACTGCATACAAATTTAGATAAATTACAGAAATCTGTTGACATTTCCAGCCACTTGGCACTGTGTTTTCAGTCGTCTAATTCCTAATGCCCATTGCAGGCAACAGATGCAAAGCCCCCTGGGAGTTATGGTTTATGTCCTCCCAGAGGGAACTGGCTCAATCACCTCATTAAACGAGGCTGTAACCAAGAGTGAAGTTTCATCTGGGGAATATTTGTATCCACTATGTCATAGAGTAAACAGAGCCCAGGCAATCTAGAGTGTCCATCTGTGTATTATAGAAAACAAATTCATATAGAGGAAAAAAAAAAAAGAGAAAGAGAGGGGAGCAGAAAAAAATAAATACGAATGAAGGAGAGTAAGCAGAGTAGAATAAAACTGTAAGAGCAGTGACAGATTAACCACTGTGCTGATCATGCCAGGCACCAGTAGCCACTGATATAATAATCAGCAAAAATGAGGTTTCATCATATTAGCTGCCTTTCTTCATCCCTTCCTTAACGTCAGTATACTTAATCAAATAACCATTCTTATTCGTAAGAGTAAAACTACGCTATGTGGGTGATTTTAAATGCAGTATGGTGAAATGATTAATCACTCTGTCAGTTCAAAAGTAAAGAGATTCTGAGGGCCTGTGGAGTAGAGATTAAATATGGACAGTCAAATTACATTATTATGCCAAGATTAATGTGACATTATAAAATATTTTACGTAATCCAGACTGGCCAGCTTCAGAATGTAGAAAAGTAGATTAAATCAATAAAACTTTAAAATTAACTCAAGTAGGTGGTGAGGGACTGATTGGAGTAGCATTAAAGGAATACGCTGCTGATTTTAAACCAGGTCTGTATCACGCTGGTGTGGGCGGTGTGTGCAGAAAAACAGTGTTACGGGGCCTCTGTGTGTCAGCAGCCCATGTGCCAAAATCTGACGGATGATGCAAAACACGTCATTGTGCGTCATCTGGCAGATTTTGGCAGGCAGTGAGCAGCAAGATGGCAGCAAAGGGGGTGGAGGCCTTGAATGAAAGTTGGCAAAGTCTCCCTTAGAAATTAGAGAGGATATAAAACAAGACAAAACAAGACAAGACTGGGCAACAGAACAGGGCTAAAAGTTGTGAGTATACCCTACCTGTTGTAGAGGAGGATATCTGGGACCCATACCAGATTGGACGGGAAGCGCAGGTTCTGAACCCCGGGGTAGTTCTCTGGGTTCCACGAAAGGTAAATGTCTGTCCAGTACTGAAACAAACAACAGAGAGTAAATGAGACAGACGAAGTGAGGACAGAAAAACAAGGACAAAACACATGAAAATACAGGTTAAAATTGCTGTATGTTACTCTGGAGGAAGATGGTTGGTTGAGTCTCATTCCATCCATACATCCATCTATCCATTCATTTTCATCCATGTATCTGGGGCCAGGTCACGGGGGCAGCAGGCTAAGCAAAGCACCCCAGATGTCCTTCTCCACAGCAATGCTTTTCAGCTCCTCCTGGGGGACCCCAAGTTGTTCCCAGGCCAGATGAGACATGAAATCCCTCCAGCGTGTCCTGGGTCTACCCTGGGGCCTCCTACATGCGGTGCCCAGAACACCTCTAACGGGAGGCGCCCAGGAGGATCCTGATCAGATGCCCAAACAACCTGAGCTGACACCTTTTGACGTGAAGGAGCAGCAGCTCTACTCCGAGCTCCCGCCGGATGTCCAAGCTCCTTACACTATCTCTAAGGCTGAGCCCAGACACCCCACAGAGGAAACTCATATCAGCCACTTGTGTCCAGGATCTCATTCTTTCAGTCACTACCCAGAGCTCATGACCATGGGTAAGGATTGGGATGTGGATGGACCAGTAAATCAAAAGCTCCGCCTCGTGGCTCAGCTCCCACAACAGTCTGACGCAGCGCCTGCATCACTGCAGACACCTTACCATGAGTGGCTGACTGGTGACCCAGGTATGCCGCACTTTGGGTTGGTGGTTCAGTCTGACTACCAACCCAAAGCATTGGTATTTGACAACCTGGGAATAAGACTCAACAATCGACTATCTTTCTCCAGAGTTACATAACAGCACCTTTAAGTGAGTAAATGACAAAGATTAATTAACAGGTAAAAAGTAGATAAATGCCAAATTTAAGGCTCTCAATTGCCTGTTTCTTGGTTTGTATCCAGCCAGGGGAGTCAATTTGTTGTCTTTGTTGCTGATATTATTATTAGCAATGTTCACAGCTCTGACAGCATCACATGTTCCACAGCTTAAATAGTGTTGTACAGTGCCATGCAAACTGAGTTCTCATCTATGCATCACAGCATCTCTCCTGTAATATGAAACATATTACAAACTGCAGCAATACAGAACTTTCTTACACTTATGATCAACCTAAAACCATCAGAAGTCAAACATTGTCCCTTTAGCTGGGCTGATACTCCACAAACTGCTGGCTCTTACACTTTGTCTCCAGCTCTGCTAATGAAGCCTGGCAGAGAAACCTTGCCAAGCCAACAGTTGCTGGCAGTGACCCCTGCACTCCCAGTTGAGTCTGGGTCCGTATTCAGCAAGGGACTAACTGAGCCCAACATCAAAGCTTCTGAAGGCACAAAGAGTGAATGTGTGTTGCCTCTGTGCCTCTTTTCATGACTTATAATACGAAGCAAGATGATGTGTGGTCTGTGGAATAGTAAACATATTAGTGTGAGTACTGTTGTGTCTCTTTGTGGGTGTGTATGTGTGTGTAGTGCACTGTATTTATAGAAGTCACATATAGGTGGAGGCACTCAGATGTTGTAGCCAAAGGGCACATTCTCTATGGAGCAAACACAGTCCCATTGCTAATGTGGCCACAGTGCAGTGGGTACATCTGTTTGTGCCTGTATGTGCATGTGCATGGACATACACATATGGATATTGCGCAATGTGTATTTTTGTGTTTGCATGAATGTGCTCTCGGGACTGTTAAATATGTGCATGTTTCCGTGCACATGCGAATCTGTCTGTGCTTCCGTCCATATAAGTGACCTTACAATCAGTCCCAAATTCTTTAAGGAGAGTGTCTGAATTGAACCATTTCAAAGAGATACCATCCATCTAAAGAGGGCCTGCTGACATATGTCTCCACTCACGCAGCTAATGACTTAATCACTACACTTGTCAACTGTGGGCCTTGGCGGTTTGGTGCTACACAGCCTTCTTTTCATGTTGTTCACGTTGGCTGGGAAAGCACAGCTAACAGCCAACAGAGCAAATTACAGCTCAGTAACTTTGTAGTCTGTCAGGAATAGATGAGGAGGACACTGGGCTACATAAGGTAACAGCTGTCTAAGAATAGGTTTGGAGTTACATAACAAAAATTTAAGAAAGCGTCACTAATTTGAAACAACTATGTTCTTATTAAAAGACTGTGAAATTTATTCTCTGATTTCAAGCCCCAGGAGAGGGTGTAAGATGCAAATGTGCAGTATATATCATGCAGCCAAGAAAAGTAATGCTAAAATAGTAAATAGTTGGAGAGATAATTTAATATTTAGCACTTTTGCTGCTGCAAAGTCTCTGTAGCCAGGACAGCCAGTACACTGCTGCTGTGCTTGGAGAGATAATTGGAATACAAATTACATATAAATGATTAGTTACACTTCTTTTTTATCTGTTTTTTTTCATGTAATTACAAGTAAATTCGAATATATATATATGTGTATACATTTATATATTTACAACACTTGTATTTAAGTCATCTCTGGATTTAAACCATACCAATAGTCTTGGATTACATTGCCCTGGTTTTGAGATCTGTCTTCAGCCCCAAAACAATAGAGATGAATGGAATTTCATTTGTGGTGCTCACAGCATTAATAAATGTATTTTTTACTTTTATTTTTTCTAGAAATAGTGTCCTGGCCACTCTGAATAATGCGCAGACCTCAGGTGTTATATAGACAAGATTTTACAACAGGTAGCTCCGACCAAACAATCTGGTTGGTCCACAAGACATTTAAAATGTGCTTAAATCAGCACAACAGCACACCTGGCTTATCACTAAAAATATTACTCAGCCATTTTCATGGCAACATTTTAAGTGCCAGAGCAAATACCACAAGGCTACTACACTGCTACAAAATGGACCATTTTGTTTTTAATTCTGATCTATACAGCAGATGTAGTTTGATGAATGGTTGGAAGAAGATGAGGCTGCCGCTGCTGTTGCTTTGGTGCATATTGGACACACACATGCTCTATGTATTCATGCATATGGGCTAAGATCTATAGAAAAACTTCACAATCCTGAAAGTATGATATAAGCTAATATGTAAATATAAGCACACTGGGAGTCAACATTTATTAAGCTAATATATCTGAAAAAAATTTTATTCTTTATTTCAAATAACCCAAAAAGCTGATTAGCAAAAAGCCACCTTAATGAGTTATTAGGGTATCTTAGATCTGACAAATGCACATTATAGCCTGTTTCTTGCAACTTGGCACAAGTCCTGACCACATGACTGTCGTGCCACAGTTGATGTTAAAGTACACCCTCTCGTGTAATATTGCTTAAGTGTACTTTGGGCTGCATACTTCTGTGTAACCCTCACCCGCTCGATAATTAACCAAGCCTGACCCAAACCCAAAAGTGCCTGAACCCAACCTGAGCCTGACACAGTAAAAGCAACATTACTAAAGCACTGAGTTTTTGGTGTAAAACTTATTTTAGTGCATGGATCATATACAGCCCAATTTGATCTAAAATGAGTTAGACCCATAAAACCATCTCACAATAACCTATGAGTAACATCAGCTCCATTTTTTCCCCCTTTCCTTATGTGTACAGAAGTACAAGTACATTCAGTTGACATTAATCCTTTTACTGTCTGAAAAATAAGTGCAATTTCAACAATATGTCTCAGTTTTTCGGCATTTAGTCAGTCTACTTTTTACTGTCATTACATGTGCATTTATCCATACATTTCCTCATACAGACACAGCTGTGATACAGTCTGATACAGATTCTTTTGAACTGAAGCTGCTGATTGACAATATTTTGAGCAATGTTTAATATCCTCTAACATGGTCACAATAAGTATTCCTTGTTATATCAGAGAACTGTATCCTGGTCAGGGTGGAAAAGCCTCTGAAACAGAATTTTACATGAAGTGCTCCTGAAACCTGGCGCCTCTTAGTCTAATCATCTAGTGGGCCCGACTGAACCCTTTGAGGGACTGGTTCTGGCCCACGGGCCATATGTTTGACACCCCTGCTGTATACCATGATTACAAACGGGGCACCTTGTAAATGACAGTCATAAGGCACATACGTCACAAACACACATTATGCAATGTCATCAGCAGTTTTAGCGGACTATTGTCAAGTCTTTATCTCCATAAACTCTTCCTGAACTGTAACTGCTGTAATCGGACTTATTTACATAATCCACCCATTGTGGCATATTTGGAGTCATCATGAAGGAGGAAGATATTATCCACCATGGATCAGCAATGTTCTCCTACGTTCAGTGTTTTTTCCACTCACTGCTGCCCCTGCTCCTATGTCCGTCAATTTTAGGCTGAACCGAAACATCGTTCATAAATATTTGTGGGTCAGGATTTCGCCCTCCAATATGGACTTTTTCTTTGATAGAAAGTAGCCCGAGTGAAAACTGTTGATAGCGTGACCTACAGATTATCCAGATTCACAGCTGCACAGCTCCTAGATTTAAAGTAAACCCAATTCTATTCACCCGCATTGTATTCAGAAGGAGGCAGAAATATCCAACACTATCTTAAAATCTAAGTGAAACTATTTTTTGGTAATAAACTGACCCTTTAAAGGTCACTTTTCCACCATCAGTAATCACAGGCTATAGAGGAAGAGACAAAAGTAACACTCAGTTCTTAGAAAACTTAAGCTCATTACAATTCTCAAAGCTAAAAACCACATAAAATCCCATCCATTCGGATGCGGAACATTCATTGCCTGATAAACCTGTAATCCTCAAATCCTCCACGATGCAGCGAAGGTGAACCTGCCCCTTCTCCGACTGACTGTCTGTGAGCTACTTAATGTACTTCTCAAGTCTCCTTCAAAATCTGCTGCATCTGCAAAGCCCCCTTAAGCCATTACACCAAAGTGGATGCTCATATTAAAGAGATAGCTTCCTGAATAATTGATTCATTCATAACTTGTAAGCCAGTCAGCAGCCATCTCAACCTGTACGAGCACAGGCTGTGACATCCTTAATAGGCTATTCTGACTGGGGCCGCTGTGATAATGAGGCTGTTGTTCCTGCCTGACTGGCCTGATGTAACATTTTCCTGAGCACTGCAATGCATATTTACTGTACCATTAACTTATTGTCACCTTTCCATAATGGCATAGATGTACTGTAGGTGAGCTAAGTAGCTTAGTTTCTGCATACCTAAATGGCAGTACAGATGTTTAGGAATCTAACAATCGACTCCACTTCCCCCTGTCATGTCTTAGCAATTGTAATAGACACAGCAGGTCTGTCAGGCTTTCACCACATGCCAAAGTGCGCATGGGGCTGTAGCAAGAGAAAATAATTTGCAAAACACAAAATCAGAAGTTTAATGTGAAGGAAGCATCATGCTCATCTATCCAAGGCCAAGAGTTAGTATATCATTAATACCAACATCTGTTTGTGGGGTGACAGGTTTTATATTTAATCCTTAAACAATTAAAAAAAAAAAACGTATTCATGACTAACACATTCTTGTGTTGCATGTGACAACTGTGTGAAGGCAGGTTTTGAATGCTATCAGAGTTTAGATGAATGTTAGCAGCTCTGTTCAGCTCTTTGATTTGAGGGAGTTATGCTCCACCGATACCACCCAGCTTTACCAAGACAGTGTTAAATATAACTTACTCCTCATCTTAAAAACCTTTTGTCTTGGTTAGGGTTAGGAACCATTTAAAGAAGTACATACACTAAGCAGCCAGACAGTCCTTTGGTAAAATGAAACAACAGTTTCATCTACATTTTATTATACTTAGCACTGCCAGCTTTACGCTGCAGTACAAGAACAATGGTGGTTTTTAAATTCCTTCTGATATACTGACTCAGCCCAGTCAAAAATCTTGGCATTGTCTGTTTTTGTGAACCATGGACACATTACATTTGTATGTTTGATACTTATCAACATTTCTAAAGTAACCTAGTATATGAGCTGATGGATGGGGATGGTGGATTGTGTGCCACCAAACAAGATGACTGCCAAGCTGCAGACCACAGTTCAGGACCAACAAACAACAAAATGTTCTTTCTTTCTACATAATAGGTTCTTTTTCTTTTTACTGTGTTTCCAGCAGCTTTTTAGCCACCAAACATGAGTGTTTATAGCAACCTCCTGCTTTTCTTTCCCATCCTAGATAGTGCCACCTGGATAGAGCAAGAGCATCAATGTAACCATAGGAACTCACTACAACTGAACTCCCAAGGCAAGCAGCGTCTCCCCTCCTCCTGTCCTACAGCACAAGAGCACAGAGGAGAGGGGAAGAAACCCCACGCTGATGGCAGAAAAGTCATAAACTAAGCAGCATGCCTGGGAATTAATTTCAACAATTTCTCTCTTTTCCCTGATAGTCTGGGTAAGTCCCTAAATTAGTTACTAGTCGTAAATTAAGTTTAAAAGTTTAAAAGTTGACACCACAAGCTGGTATTCCAAGCCAAAACATGATCTTTTCCCAACTATAACCAAGTGTTTTTTGTATCTAATAAGCATTTGTGTCTAAGCATTGTTGAAACGTAAAGAAAGATAAAGTTTCAACATGTGCTCTACATAATAATTAACAAATGCAACATATCCGTATTATGCAGAAATGTACAATGCCAGCATTTTGTCTGGTGACTGGGCTGACTTCCTGAGACATTTAGGTTTAGCCTCTTGGCATAGTATCATTTTTGTGGCCATCAAGTGCATATTCATGAGACCGTTTATGGCACTGTCATTTTAAAACTTGTCAGCTGTAAAGATAAAGACATCAGCCAGAGACAGTTTTATCAGCCGACTAATGCAGCCAATGTTAGCTCAATTAGCCAGCTCTCACTGATAAAACCTGCAAGCATTACTTATCCTTTCACTCATTAAAATCAATGGTTGCCAGGTAGATTTCAATTTGGAGTAGGCTACATCTGTCTGCATCATTATCATCCTGCTAGAATGCAAGGCTGTAGATGTAATGAGAGCAACTAATGTAAAATATAAAGGCTTAAAAAGGCAAAGGAAAGTATCCCAATGTTCAGCGGAGATATGTGATGAGAAAACATCTTTGGAAACATGATTTGCTGGCTTAAAAATATGTTAGTATCCTCATTCTCCCGTGACATAGCCTTATGCTCAAAATAAATATTTGTAATGCTTCTATTAGGCTAAGTGTCATAAAAGAATAAACAACTCAGGCACATAAAATCATTTTTGACACAACCGAATGCCATTGCCTTTTTATTTTGTAGGAAAAGAGCACATCTATGTCATTTGAAAACACTGTCAAACATTAAGTTCAGGCTTGAATTTTATATTGTCACAGAGTCAATGAAATGCATTAACTTCTTATGTGAGGGGTCGCAGAAATGTTTTATGTTGGTAACAAAAGGTTATTGGTTGCAGCTCCCATCATACCTGGCTTTCTGACTTCAAAGGCAGTTAGACGTGAACCCTTTTTGAAAATATGAATGGCAGAGCCCACAAGACACAAACATCACACACACAGTTTCCAAAAATATACCAAATGACAATTATAACACAGTGATTACACAAAAAGTGCTTTGAGGGGAGACATACCAGCTGCAGCCAAGCGTTTGTGATCAACACCTGGTTCTTTTCATCCTGGAGGAAAACAGGAGGAGACAGAGAGAGAGAACAATCAGCAGCTAGAAGACATGGCTTTAGACAGAAATTATTCTGCAGGGTGAGAAAATAAAAAATAAATACTGCATGTCTGGTAAACATGAGGTGGGATTACGAGACAGATCGGCTATGAAGTCAAACTGCAACCCAGATGACTCAGACCTGGCGTGCTCTCTGAATGACAA
>JAPZEB010000020.1:29776974-29787361 GCA_029783705.1 Chaetodon striatus | reverse complement strand
TGACACACAGAGACAGACAACCATTCACACTCACATTCACACCTACGGGCAATTTAGAGTCACCAGTTAACCTGCATTTCTTTGGACTGTGTAGGGAAGCTGGAGGACCCAGAGAAAACCCACACTGACACAGGGAGAACATGCAAACTCCACACAGAAGGGCTCCCCCACTTTAGGGTTCGAACCTCCCACCCTGTGTTCAAACCAGTAACCCTCTTGCTGTGAGGCAACAATACTAACCACTGCACCACCATCCCACCTGTTGGGAGAATTTGTGAGGCTACATGCACTGAGAGGAGCCTCACCTGTGTGCACGTTGGAGCTTATAGGAAACAGAGGATATGTGACGTGTCTCTGTGTCAAGACCTTCTCAGTTTTCCTCTCCCTCTTGTTCAGTCAGACAGAGCAAAGGTACCAGAAAAACTATATAGGTCCCATGAGGAAGACACCATTGCATGACCTGTAGTATATTAAAAAACATACATCTACAAACTCTAGAATTTAAACCAGGGATTCAAACATATTACAGAGATTTATCCTCCTCTAAGGGTCCTCTAGCTCTGCTCCAATGTAGTCACGCATTTAACAATCCTTTAGCAGCAGATTACACTGAAGGGATGAACGGCCCCAATGGGCTTCGTGCATCGTCGCCGGGACGCCCATTCTGGGCCAGATGTTGTCGGGCTATTAAAAAAAGCTCACTCGCGTGCGCGCACACAAACACTCACTGCCCCACGCGCTACAAGCGTGCAAATATAATATTCCAATGATTTATTAAACTGTGATCTAAAGGGATTCAGCGGCTTTTACGCACACTATAACACAAATATAAACTGCTGTAACAGATGCAAGAAGGTGAAGCTCTCCTTTAAATTTTCTAAATGAATGTTAAATGATTTTCTTAAGATGCATTCCTACTTCTCTTGACAGTTGTGGATACAGATGCTCCTGTCACACCGGATGCGCACGAACTAAGCCCAAGTGTGTCTCAACTGCAGCTCTAATCTGTCTGACAAATGTTAATGGAAATGACAAAATGTCAAAGAAGAAGGTGCCTGGCTGCATCTTTTCCTCCTGCTCTCTGCATCCTCTGACAGACAGACAACAGACGGAAGGCTCCATCAGTGACCCACCTTGACAGCAGAGCATCGCCCACAGGTAAAATCCAATCAATACAGATCCAGTACACTTCCGAGGCTCCATGGCAGCGGCGGAGCACAACTCCCTCTGTAGCCCGCTGGGGATGTCAAACTTCGAGGGAGCGCAGCTTTGTCAGACTGCTGGTGCTGCGCTCTCTATCTCTCTCCCTCTCTCTCACTCACTCACACACACATACACACACACACGCACACACACACACAAACAATGTCAGTCTCCTTGTCGAGTCGACGAGCCGACCGTCACCTCAAAAGTCACTTTGGATTCCGCTGTCTCCCTCTTCTCTCTGTCCTCAGCTGTATTTTTATATCAAACATCTCGAGCTTGTCCTCTGCGTCTTTCCTGTCGTAACCGTGCGCGCTGATGATGACAGCCACCTGTCCGCTGGCTGCTTCTGCGCAATGCCGTCAACTTCGTCAAGGTTTGTCCCCTCCAGTCATTTCGGGCTCATCCTCATCAGCTTTATGGGTGATGACTAAGGGGAGATGTACACGCACGCAGGAATTCCCAACAGAGGGCGACTTCGGAAAACTTTTTTTTTTCACTCAAGCAAATGTTTAATTGAAAATAGTTCCAACCTTGATTAGCGGGTGCTCAGAGCACTTGATCAGCTGGATTTGGTGGTATCCCTGCTTTATTTCAGTAGTGGAGTAGTGACCATTATCTCCCTTCAAACCTATAACTACAGTGATCGTCTGTCACTGTGCTCTTTTCCTCCTACAGGCGGGAAAGTTAAGTCTCATGCAACTAAGCAACAGTGTGCACAAATTAAGTTCAGGTGTGAGCCTGTAAGGGGAGTATTGTCCCCTGTCTTTTTCCACACTCCATTTCTGTTCTCAGACTCATTTAGCAGCCTTGTCCTCTTTTGCAAGTAGTGTCAGCAAGCCAGTAGCCAGATGTTGGCATTATGAGTGTGCAAAGTGGGATCTGTTATATTTTTACGTTAGTATGTAGCAGATACGTTGAAACTTAAGGTTTCTTTACATTTCAACAACACTACGGTTAATATGGTTAAGTGTGGCAGAGTGGGATCATTTCCCTTCTCTCCTCCTCCTCAGTACCTGCATGCAAGGTGTGGCTCAATAATGGTCTGCGCCCTCATTGCTGGGCGGAGCTGGCGGAACTATTACCTGTGCAGGTGCTTGCTACTCAGTTTGGCGTTCGTGTCTCTTCCTGGAGCCCGGTGTCTCTGTTTGGCGTGGTCCACAGTTTGGCCTAAGCAGCGTGGCTGGTGGTGCACTGTGTTTCGTCCATTCTTCTGAAGCTGTAAGTTGTGCCTTCTGGCTGCTTGTTTTTATAGGTTTAGGCACAAAACTACTTGGCTATTGTTGGCACTTTTCTGGCAGGAAACGCAGCAAACAAAACAAAACAATTGCCTTTTGTGGCACTGTCCCGGTTGGAAATGAAGTGATGGGTGGCTAAAAAGCTGGTTTTGTTATGTGGTGGTCTGCAGCTTGGCAGATTTCTTGCCTAAGTCAAGGTCAGCTCATATACAACATAACTATATGATATAAAACATACAAATGTACAATGCCTATGTTTTGTTCTGGCGACTGAGCAGCTCTCCTTTCTCACTCTCCTACTTGTCCTCATAATGGTGTAGCCCAACCCCCCCTCTTTTCATTGTCATCTTTCCTCATCCTCCCATATTTTTTCTCCCTCCAGTCTCCATAATCTCTACCTTCTCACTGTCAAGGGCATTACCTGTGACATTTCCAACTCTCCCCTCCAGTTATCCTCTCTTCCAGTTCAGTTATTAACTCATGTTTTCAACCAGCTAATAGAAACTTGTCTGTAGATTAGTGTTGGACCCACCTATTGCTTCAAAATCAAATTGAATTTATGGAAATGTATTTAGAGAAGGTGAGGTAGCTCTTCATGTACACTTGAAGGAAGTTTTTACTTATTAATGGTAGTTTGTGGATATATCAAACAATGATATATCCAAACATGGAGGCCCATACACTTCAGTAAAAACTGCTCACTCGGCAAAGAGAAAATATTCTGCCTGATAATGAAGTGCCCATGACTCATGTGCATTAATGCCTTTCTCTGGCCAAGCCGCCTGTTGCATACTGTACATGGCACAAGATCCTAGTCACCAGAAAAAATGTTGGCATTGTACTTTTCATTTGCAAATAATTATGTAGTGAATACATTGCAACTTTGTCTTTCAGTAATGCTGAGGTTAACGTGTGGTTAGCTTTAGCACAAAAATCACCTGGTTATGGTTGTGAAAAGATAATGTTTTGGCTTAAAAAACACAGTTTCAGGGGAACAGTCCTGGCAGGATATGCGGCGATGTTTGGGTAAAAAAAAACAGTCACTTTTTGTGGCACTATTCCCACTAGAAAAACAGCAACAGGTTGATACAAAACACCCGAGTTTGGTGCATAAAAGGCCACTGGAAACACAGACTTGCTAAATCACAAGTAGTTTTGTTGTTTGCTCGTCTCGGACAGTCGCCTGCAGCTTGACGTCTCACCCAGTGACATTTTGTAGTTTGCAGAAATGTACACTACCATCTTCTGGAAACTGGTGTGGATTATATTGCCAAACTTTGGATTTTTGAAAGCGATTAATCTTTTTGTGCGGTAAAGACGCTGTTGATCTGCACATTACTGTTTTGTTCTATGTGGTAACGACCCTGTTTCCCACTTCAGTAGTTGGCTTAGCCCTAGAATTAGAAATGTCAGCTGCTACTGTACATTTCATAACAAGGACATTATATGTTGCTACTCTGAGTTACAAGCGCTTCTGCGCAGCAGTGGCGCAGATGATGAATTAAGTCATAAATAAATTCATGTTAGCACGCACCACTGAACACATCTTTAATCAGCTTGGCAGCCGTCCAGTGTGGTGAATTTTGGTGCATGTGGCCAGTTGCTAAAGCATATTGCATCCTATAATTACCTCTAACGAGACAGCCTGAGCTTCAGTGTGGTGCGGTAAGGGAAACACCTTCAGGGCAGCACCCTTTATACTGCAGTGACATGAAATGGAGTATTATTGTGTGTTTGTGTGTGAGCAGGTGTGTGTGGGAGTCAGTGTGTGGCCTCATTAGCTTGTATAGAGACATTTAAAGTTGTTGGTTGGTGTGATGCACCCATGATCTGTGTCCTGCTCAATTAATTGCTCATTTATGCCAAACCTGTCATCTTTGCATCATCGTCTTAATGTTCTTTTATCTCCTTTGTCTTCCTCTTAGTCAACCATTCACATACTCTCACTTCCTCTAGTTTTCTCCTTTCTTTTACCCACTACCCATCTGCCATGCACACTGATTCATTGTTGATCATACTGTCTGTTCACTTTCCTCCTCCTCAACCGTCCATCTCTCTTCTCCCTCTGTGTTTCCTGTCTCACCTCACTGTTCTGTACTCTTGCAGTTTGAGCATCAGATGCAGTGATGTCCTCAGACCATTATGAGAGCGCCCACAGCGCTTCTGTAGCCCTCACTATCTATCACTCTCCCTCTCCCGTTCGCTTTATCCTCAGTATGGAAACCCCCCACCTTCCCTCCTTGTCTTTCTGTCTCCCTCTGGCTTCAGTCTGGACACAGTGCTGTACATGTATGTAGACTGCCATCAGCTCACATTAAGTAAATGTCCTTTTGGCTGAGCCTGCAGGGATTGGAGTTGGTCCTCTGTGTGTGTATTTGTGAGTGTGGGCTTATGTGTGTGTTTATGTATGTGCACCTGTTTATTTACGTGCTGTATATGTGTGTTGTCTTTTTTAGTCCAACTGAAAGAGCTCCCCTCCTCCCTTTTACCACACACATCGCATTAACATATACACAGCACATAGTAGCCCCGAGCTCATGCCATAAATATCATAAACAACATCAGCAAGCATGGTTGGACATGTGCTTCATGCTGACGCTTATGCCATTGCATATGTCTCAGCCTACTTCACCATGTTAAATCTAAATGCACTGTACATGCATGGAAAGAGAAATCGCTTGAAATCTTGAAGAAATAATATTTATCATCTTAATCTGCAGTCCCCCTTGGCTTTATGGAGCTAGAGCAAGTTTTATCTCACTGTTTAGGTGCCTAGGCCACAGCATTACTGTTATAGTTTACTTTCAATGCTCTCATAGAGTATGTTTTTGGGCTGCAGTAGAAGGCTCTTCTCAATGAGAGAGATCTAAAAACCCTCTGTGCTAGCTGGTGAACATAGTGGAGCATTTTGCAACAAAAGAGACAGATATTTTCTGCAGGAGTTGGTTGAGACCATAGACTGTATAATTAAGATGGACGACATGACAGCTATCTAAAAGTGAAGCCAAAACACCTTCCTGGTGGCTGGCTGCAGTATAGGTACTAAAACCCACCCCCGGGGCCCATGGGAAAATGGGCCGAACTAGAGATCAAGTAAGTACACCAAATACACATCAAATAATCTTTTTCCAAAGATGATTTTTGTCGTGTTAGGTAGGTCTGGTCATGCTGATGTATAGTCATGTGTTTCATGTTGTTACCAGCAGTGTTCCAAACTGACGCTGTCCGGTGGCTTCATAAAGTGACACCTTTCACAGTGGTATGATACATCACCAGGAAGCATTATAAACTGGCACTGCCTGAGGGCGTATGAAAGGTGTCTTTTTACATCGATGTTTTACGCTGAAATCAGTGAGTGGTGGTACTTCACAAGTTGGGATTGAGGACGGGCTTGCTGCTCATGAGTGGGTCAGATAGTGGGAACTTTTGTACAGTGGGAGGAAGTGGGGACATAATGTCCATCTTTATATACATTCATTGGTGGAGACCAAATGTAGAACTGAAAAAGAGTAAATATTTCACATACATTTTAACTTGTAACATATAATTAATTTTATGTTGCCCACCTACTGCAATTTCTACACTAGTATGCATGCACATTTTAAAGGGCATACTCTTTTTCTTAAATTGAATATAGCAAATGTGCCCTGCAGTAGTCTGGCGACCTGTCCAGGGTGTACCCTGCCTCCTGCCCAGTGTCAGCTGAGATAGGCTCCCCCCGCAACCCTCAAGAGGATAAGCAGTTACCAAAATGGATGGATGGATGGGTATAGCGAATATATTTACAAACAATAGCCTATTTACATCCAGCACACACAAAGCAACATAAGCATTCATTTGGAGTTGTTTCTCGGGCAAAACAGCAAATGTAGTTAATAGTTTATAGAGTGCATAAATGAAAATCTGCTGCATTGGTGTTGTTTTGTAAGAAAACAGAAAAACAACACCAAGAGGTATGACGAGGAGGTCTGCCATCACCTGACTGGCTGCTATGTTTCATATGTGCATGCAGCATACTGGACCCAGGTGTGTCCCATGATGCTGATTGCACTCAATCAAGGTCTGCAGCTCTGCAAAAGCACAGACATGGCAAGGAACCAAACAGAGGGGCCATCACAAGATACAGTAGCATACACTGAGTTTGTCAGTTTTTCTCCCAGAGCAGGTGCTTGCAGCAGCTGGAAATGTGGTTGATGAGAGCGATGAGAGCGAACCGGAATAGTAAAGTTATCTTACCTTAAAGTGAAGGTTACTTTTCCTAAAACCTAAAAGGATGAACTGGAGGATGCAGAAAGACTCTGTAAAGCTGAGGGGAACTGCAGAGTTAGGTGATGATTCTCTATTGATTGGTTTTATGACACTTCTCACATTCCTCATAGTCATTTTTTTCTCCTTTTTTTCAATATAAATGTATTGATTAGTGTGTGCTTTACATCAAGAAATGAAGCCTTGAAATCCACCCTGCTCTAATACAAATGTAAGCATGGCCATTACCAAAGCTACCATAAATATTTATTCACAAAGACTAGGAGCAGTGTTTTAAAGTCCATAAATAATAGCAATGTCAGGGCACCTCTCACAGGGGCTCAAGAGCTAATCCTTCTCTTTGCTTATTTGGCCTCTTTATCCATTTCTTCACTTTTATTTCTCTTGTGTCTAACTGAGCAAACAACATTAACCAAAAAAATTCACTCAGACTGTCTACGCTTACGACAGAAGACGTAAAAGGTAAAGGTCATGATTAAATCGGGCTGTTTCCCTCGAAAGGCAATATCACACATTAAGATGGGATCAGTAAGGTGAGCAACAGAACATGTTTTGCGGCACCTACAACAACCTTTTCACAGGGCCATTGTGCTGCTGGCAGTTTGAGTCATGTAGTCAGAAAGTGACGAGGCACACACACACACACACAGTTAGTCTATGTGATGTTATATGGGGTAGCACAGGTGAGATACAGTCATCGTATTGCTTCGGTCCCTGGCAGTTCAATCAGTAACTGGATGCATGATCAGCTCTCTCCCAGAGCTGCTTGCGGCCACAGAGCCAGGACCCTACCCCGTATTTTCCCCATGATGTACAACCTGGGGTTGCTTCATTAAGAATGTATGTGAGGCTGACCTTGTGGCGAATGTGTGTTTCAGTCTTTCCATCCAGATGAGCTTCATTCACAGCAGTGATAACAGATGTGAGGCAGAAAATTGAGACTTTCCATAAACCAAAACATTCCCCAGAGTGCTCCCATAATCACCTTTTCAATCTTTTCTTGTTCATAGCGACTAGAGCTGTACTCAAGCATCACAGAAAATAAATTAGGCACATCCCAAGTCAATACTAAACAAAGACAACACTGTATATTCTCTGCATGTTGCTCAGAATGAGTCCTTACTATGGCTTTAAATTGCAGCACTGACACATACATGCAGGTCAGGTTTGATTCATACTGTACAGGACTGAGCTTAGTAAATAATGTTCACTCAGATGAATCAGATTGCCCTCTGGCATAAGGCAAATACTACAACTCAGTCAAAATCTCCATGAATATAAAAGAAGAATATATGTAGACTCCATATAGAGTGTTGCTGGTCTCCAGATACATACTGGCAGTTTGTATTACATCTTATAAACACTTCCTGTTTTTATCATAAGCTCATGCCAGCTGCATGGCTTCCCTGTTGGTCAGTCCACCACTTGATCCAGATTTAAATATTTGACCAACTATCGGATGGATTGCCAGGAAAGTTTGTACAGATCAGTACTGTAATCTGTGTGATATGCAGTGCACCGCATATCCACTCAAACAAGCTCCAGGATTCCTGTATACCCACCTTAAAAATACACAGGGATACATAACAACATAGTTTTGTGACAACACTTCCACTTCAGCTATTTGTTGTTTTTTTTTGCAAATACAAGGTCAAGGGATGTGACAGTAAACTGAACAAATGCTGCAAGACATGCAGAGAGACACTTGTCATCTGTCCTCGGCCTCAGCTGGGCTCAGTGCACAGTGTGTGTGCGTAGCAAGTGTGTGATAGAGTGAGAGACAGTGGATGCCCTGAGGTCAGATAGGATTTGGCAACCTGAACTTCATCTATCCCATGAATGAAACACATAATTATTCTGTTTAAATACATGACCTGAGCAGTATTTTAGAAATAACTTAATGCATATAATATTCATATCTTAATGCAATATTAATGTATAATCCTAAAAAGCAGATTTCCCTGAAGACAAAACAAAGCAAAAGAAGACATGCAGCATGTCAAGATGCATAACAATATGAACATAAGATAACAGTAAGAACTGGTAAAGGACTGTAAAAAACAATAGCAAATAAGTCCAAAGTCAAAAAGTGTTTAAATCTCCCCAGCTGTAAATGCTTTTGGCTATTAAATCTTTGCATTGCTTAGAAAAAATTGTGTCAGGATGTTTTCTTCTCATTCTTTTGAATGCCTTCAGTTGAGTGTATGTACTGTATGAAACAAGTTCGCTAACCCATACGACCACATAGATCGTTTGTTTTTGCCTTCTATGTAATACAGCCCACAGGAGCATTTCCTATATTAGTGTCCCTGCCTATAGTGGCTGTTTAAACATACCAAAAATTCCTAGGCTATTTAGTCTGCAAGGTGTCTTAGTTTTGACTTGGGTTCCTGTTCCTTTTCTGAAGATCCACAGTACTCAGACACAGCAGAGAAAAAATGGAATGAGGTTGATTGGGAATTTAAAAACAAAGACAAAATGGCAGGCCAAAATGACATCTTCTGTTGTCCACTACCGACTTGATGTTCTGTTTACATATTTTCTTACCATACTACCAGTTATTAACACTGCATAAGATGGTCAAAATCTTATTACAATCCAAACCAACACAGCCTTCATGTCGTCTTTACGCACAATGTTGTCAACAACCTCCTCTTGTTATGCACGCTAAACTGCCTCGTGGCACCATACCTGGTGCAAATATCTTATGCCTTTAATCTATCACAGAAATGTAGTAGATGTAAGCATAACCTTAGCACAGTCCACTGCTATACCCCATTCAAAATATACAGAAACTGTTGTTAACTTAAATATAGTCAGACCCTATAGGATATGTCATATCAATACAGATGTTTTTACCAAATGTAAATATATGCTTAAGTGGCTCATGTCATTATTATTATGGCCACTAGAGGTTGATGTGTAATAAACAAAAACGTGGGTCCTAATAAGCTGCCAATACAAATGACCTATGGGATTGTTCTTTTTTTTTTTTGGAGAGGACAGTCTCACTGTATGTGTTGGGATCAACTTTACTGACTGTGATGATCCCCAACTTTTTATCTTGTCATCATTTTGATTTTTTACTAGATTCCACTAGACTTGCAAAACTAATGACATTTCTGTAAGCCTCAACTATGTTTAATTATGTGTGTTTAGTAAATATAGTAAGCATGTTACTGTTTATACTAATGTTAGCATTTAGCCGAAATCACTTTTCTGACTTACCAGGCCAGAGCCTGACAGAACTGCCATTGTAGCATGGCACCATATTAAAATGTATTTCTTTGTGTATTTACTAAAATTAAGTAAAGTTAAAGTTAAATATGATTTTCATAAAGACAAAGGTAAGGTTTTAGTATTGGTCCAGCAAAGTTTAATGTGAAAAAATGGGTTAAGTCCACGGCTTTGTGCTCTTTTGATACAAATAACTCCTTTTTGTGCAATTTAGCAGCATTAAATTATGAATTTCTCAGCAGCACTAGAGAATCTTAGTACATGAAATATGTTTTTGCTGGTTCTCTTGAAAATATTTTGGGTGTCTCACATACGCTCACAGATTTTTCTTCAATCCAAAGACCTGAAAGCTTGTTTATTTGTATGGAATCCTGAGGGGCTCACACACTCCTCTGTCACAGTCTGTCTGTGTCACACACACACACACACACACACACACACAC
>JAPZEB010000020.1:29752649-29766978 GCA_029783705.1 Chaetodon striatus | reverse complement strand
ACTGCCATGTTTCTATGGTAGCCTAGAATGAACAAACCTAACACTGGCTGTAGGTAGGGAGGTTTTACTTTTCACTTGTTTCTGTGTTTTCACCAGTTTCAATCACCCAGTCCATTTGTTTTGGAGAGGAAGAAACCTCTGCTGACAATTTGGCTCCCTGTAAAAACCTCCTGAACATCTCAATATTAAGAAAAAATGTCAGAGTTGGTCAAGCTAATGAGCTAAACAGCATCGGATAAACACTGATTTGTAACGTGAAACAGCTCTATTCAGTTTTCTTACCAGTTTTAATCACCTGCTTCGTTTGGGTTGAAGAGGAGGGGACCTCTGTGGATAATTCAGCTCCCGCTAAAAAACCTCCTGGGCAATAAACACTGAAGGAATTCCAACCGAGAAATGTTTTATCTGGTCACAATCTGCAATCCCTGCATTGCTAGATGCCACTAAATCCCTCTAAATCTTACACACTGGACCTTTAACATTAAATAGTAAGCTTCTTTCCTGTTCTAAAACGATGATGAGTCACCTCTGAACAATCTCCACCATATTCTTCTTACAGACTTTTTTAATATTCCCTCCCTTGCCTTTCTTCTTTCAAAAATAATCACCCATCCCTCCTGTACTCTGTATTCTAGTGCCTTCTCAGTGATGGTGAGTTTCACATCCTCCCCTCCTTCCTCCAGTCTTTCTTTTCCTCTCTCATTCCAAAAAATAACCCTCTGATCCTCAGAAGACATAACAGGATTTCATTAACCATATTATATAAGTCAGTTTTAATTTCTGCAGAGAGCTTCCGTAACAGGTACGCACAGCTTAAGACCGTGTGCTGCATTGGTCTCTTGGAAGCATTAGAGCCTCTAAGTCTGGTTCCACTTAGCTCAAGGGCGCTCAGGATGTGATCACTGCGCAGACAGTTTAAAATACCCTCATCTATCTAATATTAATACAATACATAATGTAAGGCATGGACAGAGCCAGAGCTACTAGTGAGGACACTAAGGTCATGTTCTCAGCATTTTATTTTATTTGCGCATATAGCAACATCTAGTTTCTAATCGGCTTTTTAAAGGTCAGCCTGAATTTATTGATTTTCCTTTTTCCATTCTGCCTTTGTAAATATACCTAAAAGTGCCAAGTAATCTCACAAGCCACATACAGATAAGATGCAGATCTGTTCAATACTCCACATAAATAACAAGGTTCATATTTAATTTGCGAGAATTTATGACAAAAAACGGCCTAACAATGACCACAGAGCTGAAAACAAAGACATCTGACCAGAATAAAATGCATGACTGCAGGTTTTTGTGTTCCTGTGTGTACTTGAGTATATATAATTGAACAGTTAGGACGAATCATGTATGCGCCTTGCTTTACACGTGCTTCTAGACACAGCCCAGAAGGCCCACTCTCTTAAAATAACTTGACATTTCTCTACAGTTTGTGTCTCCTGTGTGTTTGCATGTGCGGGTGTTGTTTTCTCACCACATCAACCAGCTGTGAGATCTTGAGTCCAAAGCGTACAGTGATGGTGTCGTTGGCGTGCTGAACAGGCCGCACCCACTTCTGGTAACCCCTGAAAAGGTTCCTCAACAAGGAATCTTCCATCTCGGCCAGCGACACAAAGTCTTCCTGAGCTGAAAGGAGCCGGAGAAGAAAGAGGTGATAGGGACAAAATAGAGAGGGAGAAAGTTTGGAAAAGAAAATGGTATAGTGTTAATGAGAATATGGCTATGGATATGATTTTAAGTAGTGCTGGTGACCTGTACTCAGTACTGTGCCTGATTGCATCCTGTGCAGACACTGATGGATAGGGCTGGGCATCGTTTTAAAATTGTGATTCCAGTACCAATACAAGTACCCTTAAAGTGATACTGATACCAACAGAGTACACTTCATTTGTTACCCATCATGTGAATTGAAGCATTACGATGTGCAAAATGCCACCGGATGCCACAGGTGTGTAGTGTAGCCATACTTTTGAACATTTTGATGGCATCTCAGCACACTGAACTGCTAGCACCATCAAATACACCACGCTCAACTTTACCACACCACAGACTATATGGGTTGTAGCTGCCGTGGTAGTGGGCCAATCACGTGTTGCATTAAATCTAAGAACGCTTGCGATAATAGGCTGCGAGTAAAGCCATACTAATAGCGTGTAATTGCAGGTATTGTTTGACTGGAGACATTTCAGTACTATCAAGTACTGATACTCAGCCCTACTGATGGAGGACTGATCTTGCTGCTGCTTGTGACTTCAGATGTCAATTTCACATGTTTTCACATAGCTTTCCATACCGCACTGCTAACATGCTGCTCTCGCTGCTGTATGTGGGCTGTTTAGACACTGTGGAATATACAGTCACAGTAGCAGCTCTGTGAGGCTCACAATGACAGTGCTGAGACATGCTGATGCTTAGCAGGTTTCATAATTACCATGTTCACCCCCTTAGTTAAGCAGGTTAGCATGCCAATATTTGCTGATTAGCACTAAACACAAAATACATCTGAATCCGATGAGAATTTTATTAGTAATAAACAGAAATTTTTGAACGTCAGTGAATTTGCATTTTAAGTTATTACAGTTTATCCTGATGGAGGTATGATTGTATTCCAAATTTCATGGCAGTCAATTCAATAGTTGCTGCGAGATTAAAATTCCCCAAAGTTGTTAGGATTCGTCCTCTGGATACCACGGAGGTCTTGATATCCACTCAGTGGTTGTTGAGATAATTCAGTCTGGATCAAAGTGGTGCATTGAGCCTGAATTGAACCACCAACATTTCCATCCTTAGAGCCATGCGGCTAAATATGAGCAAAACAACAATAATGCCCTAATTATATGGCTAATTAGCTCACATGCATGTAATATTTATGAGCACAGACAGACGTGCACACAAATATCACCCTCTTTCAACTCTTGTATGTTTAAGAACATACAGACGCAGTCATGCATGAACAAAGTGAACTGTCTCTCCAGAGCCTCAAAAGCAAGTGGAGAGAAAAATTAAGTCAGGGCCTTAGAGTCAGACACACACACACACTGTCAACCCTGGACTGACAGCTGGTCATGGCCGAGCGAATGCATCTAAGCTCCCAAGGCTGACAAAATGATCACGCTGACATGATCACCTCAGACAGGACAATTGCCAGGGGAGATGAGCTGAGCTCAGAGCGCTTTGTGCAGCCAGGCACAAGACATAATAGTCAGTTAAAGAGTGATGCTCACGCCGAGCAGGAGACAGTGCGATGAAGGAACAGTGCCTTTACTTCATCAGCCACTGATTCGAGCGCAGACAGCTGGGAGATATCAGGTGTCTTCGGTAGACAATTGCAGAAAACGTGCTGCGATGTTTTTGCAGTTACAGAGCAAGACATTTATGATGTGTAATTCTGTTTGGTTTGTCTTATCTACTCAGTTTGAAATTACACAATCTGTCATTAAAAAGGAACATGTATTTAGTAAAAATGAATAGTTAAGTGGTCAGAAACTCTCCAGTGGCTCTAAGTTTGCAGACATGATTCTACTGACAGCCAACGTGCTCATCAAGAGCTGCACTGTATGTTCAATGGAATTGTCCTTGAGCAAGACACTGAACCTCCTCCCTGTTACTCATTGTAATTCACTCTGAGAGATGCAGATGACAGCGGCATTTGCTGGACGCTCAGAGCATTATGTGGTATTTATACTTGAGCCGCACAACAGAGCCTCCCACAGTAACTCTATCAACTCTGAGCTCTGAGCATTTCGACTGCATGAGAGGACGATATCGGGCGCTGCCAATGGTACTGCTGCAACAGAGGCAGAGGCTGATAGACAGAAAAGAGAAGTTTGAACCAACAGCCTCTCAAACAAGGGGAATGGAGCGGAGGAATGGAAAGAGCTGATAAGGGAAGGAGTGAGACAGAGTGACCCAGAGCAATTCCCTTCAGTGTCTGAGAGAGGCAGAACGAGGGGGCAGGGTAGAGGTTGGTACAGAAGGAGAAGTTAAGTGGGGCAAGGGGAATGAGAACAGACAGAAACAGATAGCAAGGAGAAAGCAAATTCCCTTTTCAGCTTGTTCCTTAATACAGGGCTCTGTACTGTGCGAGCAAATCCCTCTCATCCAACATGCTATATACAGTGCTTCATATTCTGCTACTATAAATCACACTAGAGAGATGTGGTTTTGTTTTGGGGTTGATTTGAAATTAATTTTTGTGTATCTTTCTGTATCATTATCTTTCTGTGTGTATGTTTGTTTTTCTTGTTTAAGTTGTCACTTGAAAGGAGCTATTTCAATAACCCAGTCTCTAGAAGAAAATGTCAGCACTATGCATTTCTGCAAACCACAGGTACGTTACATTTGTATGTTTCATATGAATCATATCTACGTTTGTACAGTGGCATAAGTCATAGACTGACTTCGTCACTGGGACATGGAGGGGATGGTGGATGGCGTGTCACCGAGACAAGATGCCTGCCAAGTTGCAGACCCCTGTTCAAAACAAACAAACAACAAAAGCTGTTGTTTATTGAGTTGTTGCTGTGTTTCCAACGGCTTTTTTTGGCTCCAAACGTGTGTGCTTTTTTTGGCTCCAAACGTGTGTGTTTTGTAGCACCCATATGTGTGTTTTTCCCAGTAGAGGTCGTACCATGAAAAGCTGTTGTTTTACACCAAGACACTATTGCTCTTCCTACAAGATTTGTCCCCTAAAATAGGTATTTAAAGCCAAAACATAATCTTTTCCTAAGCATAACCAAGTGGTTTTTGTGCCTAAGCCTAACTACACATTAACCACAGCACTGTTGAAACATAAAGCTTCAACGTATCCGCTACATGATATCGTACAAATGTAACATATCCGGGAGTTCGCAAAAACGTACAATGCCAACATTTTTCTGGTGATTGAGTTGCAGTCTGTGGCCTTGAGCTCATCTGTTTCAACCAGTAACAAATGTGTAGCTCAGTTTACTTTTTAATAAAAGCCTCAGTAATGTTCTGTAACAGCTGGGCACTGTAGTTTTTTGCAAACAGTACTAAGACAGGAGTAAATTCTGGATATGTTGGGAACTTTTTTCAGTGGCTGATAAAGACACATTTGGTACTCTAGTAAATATTTACATCAGCATGGACAGTATTCTTAGGATTGACACAAAATAAACTACAGTTCAGTGGCTATATTCATGGTAATGGAAGAACATGTCAGCCAGTCGAGTGAACAGTGTGGCTCACAGATGAGTTTATGTGGTGATTGTACAACAATGGAGCTCTTTGGCTTTTGATACACAAATATTACTTGTTAGTAAGATCAAGTCATTGTTTTTTATTTATATATATATTAATGATCTTTCCTGTGTGTTATGATAAGACAGACATGCATGTGGTTGTTAATACCTGTGAGCATGTAAGGAAACAAGAAAACTCAGAGTGCTTTTGGGTGTGTGTCTTCAGTTTCATCCTGTTTCCTGTTGGGTGTGTTGTAATCTGAGGTTAACGTACTCAGCGTGTTCAGACTCTGAAAGATTACCTCCCGTTGCATCATATCCCATGTACAGCGCTCCATTTGTAAAAGGCTTGAAACAGTCAGCTGAATCTTATCTACCATCTCTACGGGAAACAACTCTGTCTCAAGATCCTCATCAACAAAAAGACAGGAGCCCAAACGTCACACGCCACAGGGATGGATTCCTCTACAGGAGCCTGCTCCCTCCCTCAGATAGAGACTGATTTTGTGTGTGTGTGTGTGTGTGTGTGTGTGTGTGTGTGTGTGTGTGTGTGTATGTGTGTTTGATTTGGCAGAGGTGAAGGGGATAGTATTGATTAGAAGGTACAGCTGATGGCAGGGGGGATGGGACTGGTTCTCTGTGGGGATATTATGATGCGTTAGCGTGAGTCTGTTTGTGTAGACATTGTACAGCATGTGCATACAACATGTGCGTGTGTGCATGTGTGTGTGTGTGTGTAAGGGAGAAGAACTACTTTGTGCGCTGATGATTGATTCAGACACAGGGGTGACCCAGCGTTCACACAAACACCTTGCCTCCTCCTCAATCTAAAACACCCCATGGGTGACACGGTAGTATGATCACCTTGCTGCCACCATCTGTTCGCTGGGGAACCACAGTGGGATGTACCACTGAGAGGGGTGGAAAGAATGAGAGGGAAAACAGAGGGGAATCCATTTTTTCTTTACACACTAGTGTCACTAGAAGACACTTAAACTTTGTGTTTTTGCTTTTTCTCAGTGCAGCTTTTATTGATTTCTAAAGAGATTCTACCAGACGCATGAATAAGGGACGTTTGTGTAGGTAGGCATTCAGAGAGAATCATGAAGACAGAGAGAGGGAAGCCAGCGTTGCAACCTGAGCTGCAGCTCTGATCTGGTTTACCCACAATGCAACAGGACAGGTACCTCTGAGGGAGCCAAGACTTTTCACAGTGGTTAACCCCATCAGTCATAATGCCCCTGAGGCATTTACTGTACAGGATATGAGCACACACGCCAACACAGGTTGGTTCACACATAGTCTCTGGATATCAAAGACACTGAGCATCACATGACCAGAGGTGACCACATGTGTGAGATATTACAGTGCACAGTCTACATGTGTACATTTAAGACTTTTTATTAGCTGTTTTTATTAGAATTACTTTCCACTAATGAAATGGTTCTTGTGGAAACTTGTCAGTGAGGTACAAAAATTACCCAGAGTAACTGGGACATTGTTTCTGGAAAGACTAGGGATTTAGTGGCAAACAAAATTCAGTGTGAACTGTGGTGTTGGGATCATGTTTCAGCATGTGTACAGCAGGGAAAACAAAAAAATAACAGTGGCTCATTGGTCATATTTCTTACTGGCAGATATAAGGCACTCAAATGCTGGCATATTGTCAATAAGGAAAAATTTATAATGCAAATGTCAGTAATGTAATGTAATTCTCCGTCATAAGACACTGGCCTATTGATAATTCCTGAACTGCAACTTGTGCTTGTTTATACAGGGCAGGCACAACAGACTAAAATGTACAGATGAAGGCACACTGTAGTTTAAACACTATGACCATATGCTGTAATATAATATTATAGGCTACAGAAAAATATGTAAGAGTGGTTGAATTTACGCAGTGATAAATACTGCACTGTAGTAGTTACTACTTTGGCATGGTTAGTATCAGCAGTCGATGGCTGCCTAAATGCTGTGGTGAGAAGGACTTGTTTTCCAGTCTGTTTTTGTCTTGCTGATGAACCGCGAATTTGGGTGAGTTGTTGTAAATGAAATGTTTGAAGTGTTTCCATAGATCTATCTGAGTTCAACTGACCAATGTTGGCATACCCTTATGTACAAATCCTTTTCCATCGAGCATGAATAACCCGGCTAACCGCGCTTAGCCAACTAGCATGCCACAGCTGATAGACAGCAACTGTGCACTGCAAAAACTTATGCTCCAGAATTTCTGTTCAACATGTGCAAGTAGTAGACATAAAAAGACTGCTTTGTCTGTTTGGGTCGCAGGGTGTACCGAACAAATGTCCAGTACTGAACCAAACATCCTATACCAAAGGTTTCACATACCATTGCACCCCTAGGAAAGACAAAATGTGGTTGCATTTTGTAGTATGTCTTTTTTTAAGCTGGGAATATCACAAAGGAAGTTCTAATCATTTTATTGAGTTGGCAACATGTACGTCAGAGATGAATATCTGACAATCTGGCCAAACAAAGGCAAATACATCTGCATGGTACAGTGTACAAGAGAAATTTGGGTGAACTGAACCTTTAAAATCCCAGCATGACATGGCATGCCAACCTGCTGATATAATTTCTTAGCAGGAAGCTCTGTGTCAGTTTAAAATGTGATTCCTCATGAACTTTACGGTGGACTGACACTGGGACAGCTAATTTGTCTCTGAAGGTGGATTAATCATTTTCATCAGCTTGTCATTACCCCCATCTCTCCTGCTCTCTTTTACTAACACACACACACACACACACACACACACACACACACATATGCAGCATAAATATACAGCAAAGGAGATTTACAGCATGTGTTGCCAAGAGCCACTCCATCTCAAGATTAGAGTGGTGCAAATGCTTTACAGAAAGCTGATGGCAACATACACACACAAACACACACACACACACACACACACACATACACACACACACAGCAGCTGGACCAAGTGTCTGCTTTTCTATAGCTCAACATCCCAGCGATACAATATTTCATTCTTTACTTTTCATATCAAGGCCATACCTGAGTCACGGCTTTATTATGTGAGGGAGTTCTTTTCCCATTCATTTCAATGTTTTTGTTGTCCCATATTATTGTCCTGTGGCTAATATAAAGCCATGCTTGGTCACACATCCCCAGGGGGGCGCTGCGCTCCCATTCTTTAATAAATCATGAATGTGCTCCTCTCACCTGACCCCAACATTTTGTCCTGCTGCCTCCCACACGATTAAAAGTGCAATCATATCTGAATAATGCAATATGTCTTCTTTACAAAACTCTTTCCTGTTAAGAAGCATCAGGCAGGACGGAGTGCATTGGCCATTTACTCTGTAAGACTAAAGAGACATGTAAGGTGGTGGGGTGCTGTGTTTTTATCGCAAACATGGTCCCAAATCCTCTCTGGGTTAAAATATCTTTGCGTAACGAGTCAATTCGCCCTTTGTTTAGGTGCTACCGGGCAGCGCAGCTTCAACAGTTTATATACGGATGTGTTTCCCGGTTCTTACCTTGCATAGTAGCCTTCCCGAGAGCCAGGGAGAACCACAACACCGCAACCGCAAACTTCATGCTCCCTCTTATCAACAACAGCACCGATTGGATGTATCCACAGCGAAGATCAAATCATTTTACTGTTCTCACAGTCATGCAGGGTGCATCACTTCCAACAGCCGAGTGGGACCTCCGGAGTATCACCGCTGTGCTGTCCAGTTTAAATAATGAAGGACAGATGGTTGTTGGTGGCTTTGTAGAACATGGACCGCCTTCACAATGTGGGGCAGCAGCAGCAGCAAGTGTGACAGATATTTCCCCCTTTCTTCCGTTTTGTTCTGTCGCCTGTTCTGTTTCCCTGCAGCCTCTTTCCGTGTGTTTGTGTGCGTCCCGGTGCAGAGATGGATGCTGCCGGAGCGGAGCCGGGCTGAGGGCGGGACGGAGGAGGGCTGGCCCGTCAGAGGATGGAGGGAGAAAGATCTGGTACCCATCCAAAGGAAAATAAATAAAAAAATAAATGATAGATAGATAGATAGATAGACTTCACTTTTGATTTGTTAATATAAATTTGGTTAATATCAGCTTTGATTTAAAATAATACAAGATACAAGATCCTGTGTAAATATTGGACAATATAATGCAGCTGATTGCTGGTCAAATGTGTAGCTCTGCAAAAGAATAAAAAATGAGGACACGGATAGCCACACATTGATCTCATACTCCCAGGTATTTTTTCCATAGAGTAATCTAACACCTGGTTTAAATGCAGCTGGCTCACTTATGTACTATCCTCTCGAGTTCATATTTCAGGTCTGTTGCACTTCTGATTCAGCATCATTGACAGGTGTGGTCAGAAAGGGTGAGAAATATGCTCTGTTGCACCAGTAATCAAACCAAATGTCACAGTGTACTAAGTTCAATACTACATCACTGCAGAAAAAGACATTAGGGGTTTATGCATGTTGCTTTAAGAAAGATTTGAGAACACAAGAACCTATTGTTCCCGCTGAACAACAAAAGTGATGCTCCAAACTTCATACCTTAAAGAGGAACCTTCATATTTTTCAATCTGGATACTATTTTGTCATGTTCTTGTGTCGAAGTGACTCGTTGGAACAACAATTTTTGAGACTGGTCCAGTGTTGAGAGAGTGTTGCAACCAGGGGGCTGTGATGTAACTACTCAGGGCAGGTGCGCCCATTTAACTCCCTTAAAAGTGCTTGTTTTGGGCGGCTGTGGCTCAGAGGTAGAGCAGGTTGTCCACCAATTGGAAGATGGCTGCTCGATCCTCCAGTCTGCATGTTGATGTATCCTTGGGCAAGATATTGAACCCCAAATTGCTCCCAATGGCTGTCCCATCAGTGTTTGAGTGCAGGTGAATGGTTACTGAGAAGCATATGGCACCATGCATAGCCTCAGCCGCCAGTGTGTGACTGTGTGTGTGAATGGGTGAATGTGACACATAGTGTAAAAGAACTTTGAGTGGTTGGAAGAGTAGATTTGCACTACACAAGTGCAGTCCATTTACCACTGACAGGCTCAGATTGTTATTATGAGTGCTCTACAGCATTAAAGTAAGGACCCCTTTTGAGGTCAGGTCAAGATATGTAAACAGACTGCAATGCATCTACCCCAGTGATGTGAGAGATGGAGCCAATCAGAGTCTGGAACAAATTCCAGGACACCACCATTGACGTCACCAGTGACATCAATAAATTAACTGAGTCTGGAGTGAATTTAATTTGTAAAACAACAGAGGCAGTTGTATCCAAAACTGCAGTTAAATCATTCCAAAACCAAAGATCATGGATTGGCAGAACCATCAAGGATGCATTAAACATGCACTGCAGCTTGTTTGGAAACATGGACAATTATAAAGCAGCAGCCTGCAATGTAACAAGAGGCAAAATAAGGACTCAGTTACAAAGCACAAGTTAAAGGAGCTGACAGGATCATATTTTACTGGGGCTGTACCTTGTATGACGCCATGTGACCAATAAATGATTATATGATTGAGAAAATTAAGCATTTTTCCTTATATTTCACCTGTTCCGGTCTGTTTTGTGCCCAAATCTTGCTAACGAGAGGTCTCATTCTGAAATCTCATGAACGGTTGCAGAAAGAAAACGGTGTAAATATTAGTGAGAGTTGAAGACAGGAGAGCCGGTAATAGCTTGTTGTGTTGGAGTACAGAGAACATATCTTACTCTTCTCTTAAAGTTTTTAAATGTCATGGTTGAATATTTAGCTTATTCTGACATTTTGAAATGTCTGCAAGACTTCTTGTTAGCGAGTCTTGGACACAAAATGGACCAAAACAAGCAAAAGCTATGGAAAAATGTTTAATTTCTCTGTAGAATCCTTTGCGTGAAGCTGTCAGACTCATAATGACAATCAGAGCCTGTTCATGCAAAAACAAGTACTTGTAATAGGCGTAAGTTGACAGGGCACACTTGCCCTGAGTGGTTACATTGTAGTCTTTTTTGCCTCTGCCAGCTGGAGCTCTCTCAATACTGGACCAGTATCAAAAAATCTTGTTCTATGAATCACTTAAACACAAAAACACTGAAAAATAGGGTCCAGGTTGAAAAATAGCAAAATTACCCTTTACCATGACCGACATTAATCACAAATATGATTTCATCAAGAGTCCAGCTCAAGTTTCTGCACAAAGTTTCACATCAGGAGCAAGAGATTATGCTGAACTTCATGGCTGCCCACTTAGCTTTATGGCTAACAGTCTTAGATGTTATAAAGCACTTTAGTTTATGATAAATGGCTTAAGATCATCTTTCAGGAAGCAGTGACCTGCAAGTTTCCTCTCAGAAGCCCATCGCACTGTTTTATAGGCAGTGAGTCTGCACATTATCATAAATCATCAAGAGAGTGCAATTTGATGCTTCATTCATCCAGCTACACACAGAAAAACTTACTGTACACATGCCGTGCCGTGCCATGTCACGCCATACCAGACACGCCATGCTCTTTATTGTCACAGGAGACTATAAGTGAGCACAAAGAATGTTTAAAGCAAAACTGAATCCATGCTAATGATATAAGCACACTGTGCACTGGAGTGGGAAAAAAAAGATTCCAGATGACTGGAAAGATACACTCTGACACATCACATCCTGTAACCAAATCTGATTAGAGACCTTAATGTATACGTGGGCATCATAGATCCAGATTAGAGCCTAATTCCAATACAAGTGAACCCACAAGACTGGAGGTGGTTGTGCTTTTATTTTACGCATGTTGATTTTCCAAAAGCTATCACCTTTCGCTGATAAAAGGTATAGTGGCGAGGTTGAGCACTTACTGTGGCATGATCTATCTAATTATCTACTGTGCAAGCCGAGCGGATGAGGTGATCTAATATCGATCTTGCAGAGAGTTTCCATACACTGTTGGGAAATTGAGAAATAGGCATCTCCTCTGGTTCAATTCACTTCTGTTACAACTTAATGGTGGTGGAACAGAGAGAAAACAGTACCTACATGAATATAATCAGGCTTCACAATGGGCTTAGCAGTTTTATTTTCCTCACATGTAATATAAAATGCATCATTTTGTCAGTGTGTAAAAGACAACAAGCAGGGGACTGATAGAGTGTGAAGAATGGGAGTGGATTTATGGGGGCGCAAAGGTCCGACAGCCAGAGCATCTGACAGAGACCAGAGAGCTCGGCTCTATTTGCTTTGTGTCATTTATTCAGGCAATCAAATAAGCAGTTAGTTGACTCGTAAAGATCTCGTGGCGGGCCAGTGAAGGAGATGGACTCTTGCTCTCTCTCTGTCTCGTAATTAATTTTGAGCTAACAGCCGCTGGAAGAGGAACTACAAGGTGAATCATTCTGCACCCCCGCACAGAAATGCACAAACACGCAAACAAATGCATGGGATTGGATGGTTCATTCATCATCACCATGGACACATGCTTCTCTGCAGCACACATGCAGGTCACATGGCACTGGGCTGCTTTTGTTGGCTTTGTGTATCTCATTAAGTGCTCAGGCACCTGATCGCTTGCTCTGCTCATTGCCAAGATTTGCCCACGGGGCAACCCAGCCTGTCTCACACACACATACAGGGACAAACACTCGCACACACACACACACACACACACATGTATCAAGTAGGCACAGCCTCCCTGCTTATCTAACACCCAAACAAACTTCTGTGTCAGTGCACACAAACTGACAGCGAGTGCTTCAGTCTTGTTATCCAACGCTCGAGGTAAATGTAGACTCTGGATGGTCTTTAAATTGCAGACTACTTCAGTAATTAGTCTCAATCCATGTTAATTAAGAAAATGAGTTCACATTCAGGTCGTCAGAGCTGAGGGGAGGTTGGGAGAACAATCTGTGCTTTAATTATAAAAGAAATGTGAAAAGCTCCATCTTTTTGACAGAATTGTCAGAACTCTTAAGTATTTTGGAACAGACGACAAAAGTCTTTCTTTCTTTCTTTCTTTCCTTCTTTCTTTCCTTCCTTCTTTCTTTCTTATTTCTTTCTCCAGCTTTATAATAGCTTTCTAATGTGTTTACCCTCATCTACATTTTATCTCCCCTTTCTTTCCCTTTTGAGGAGGAAAAGAGTAATTGAGTGTAGCAGAGAGCACCATGGGATCCTATTATCACATCTGTGTGATTTCCCAGAATTACTGTATTTGTCTCTTATTGCAGTGCCTTGCCTTGTCTAAGAATGTTGATGCAACGTTTTATGTTGTTGGTTGTTGTTATGTTACTCAGTCACTGCAGCTGCCCTTTCAGCTAACCTTAACAGACCAATGCTTAATGCAACAACATAAAGGCATGTACACCTGGCTGCCCACACACACACACACACACACACACACACACACAGACAGGAAAACAAACTAACACCAAATGTGTCTGTGCTCTTTGTCAAACAGCCGTTGTTCCCCTACTATTTAACAGTCATGCTCCAGTGTGTGTGTTCAGTGACCTTTTCAATCCAAACAGAAAGGTAAACTACGGCTGAAATAGGAGCATTTGCCTGTGGCTGTGTACACATGTGTATGTGTGTGTTCCTGTATATCTGTCTTTACCAAAACCAACTTTATTTTAACCCCCTCAGAGCAAGTAAGACAGGCCATTAGGATTACTGGAAAATGTTATATTTTGAAAGAATTCTCTGTCCATGTGACAGTATGTACGGCCTCACAGACTACAACACTGCCTCCGTTCAAGGGACATTATTATGACCTCCTCCGCTGTCACCATGTTTATTGTTGTCAGATAATTGTGACTCTGCCCTCTGGTGCCATTTTGTGGATCTATCTATGTCAACATAACGGACACATGGACGTATAAAGGCTGTGACGTTTACAACATTTGAAATTAATGGATCTATTTTTGCATGTAAAGGCAGTATGAATAAGTCACTACATGTCATGAAGAATACTACTTAGCATGTGAAAACTAATCCTTAACCTCTGTGAATGAAACAGGAAGCCAATGCAGTTTTTCAAAAGGCCACTTGAGGCTGGCTCTAAATCGAGTCAATCACCATAGATCCCCAAGTTAAAATGTCTAACTTTAAAGCAGAAATAAACATGTTTAAAGCCAGGTACAAAACTGGCTTTGGTCT
>JAPZEB010000020.1:29736697-29752549 GCA_029783705.1 Chaetodon striatus | reverse complement strand
AAATAAACATGTTTAAAGCCAGGTACAAAACTGGCTTTGGTCTGTTTGCTAATTTCAACATTCAAGAAAACTGTCAGATTCACCTCTTGCACCTCCACAGCTCCACCTTCTCATCCAAATATGGTAACTTCTGGCTTCAAAAATCTAACAAAATGTCAAACTCAAGGCTTTAAAATGGGAGTCCACAAGCCAATGGGTGACATCACAGTAGCTACATCCATTATTTTTATCCTGGCTTCAGTGACAACAGAGCACTCTGAGAAAACTAACTTGATGATGTCACTGGGGATATCTAAGTTTGGGCTTGGAGACTTGACATTTAAAACAGAAGCCTTGAATTACAAACTGGAGGTGTCAGAGAGGGTCTAATAAAAGATGCTGTCAAGTTGCATCATGGGAAATATAGGCTCCAGGGTTTCTGGAGTTTGACCCTGAATAGGGAATAAAAAACAGGATATTTCAGACTCTGCTGAGATTGCATTTTTAATAATAGGTCATTTGCAAGTCCTTTATTCTTTGTCCTTTACGGAAGTGACAGACGAAATAGATGGACTACCCCTTTGAGGTCAGGTACTGGAGAATGAATGTGGTCATTTAAACCTCCACATTAAGACAGAATAGAAAGAGATATAAGTGTGTGTTGAACTGTGTTATGGTGCATTTGCCTGATAACTCTGAGACTGGATCTATGCATTGCGGTAAAAGCATATAAGCAGCTAAATTTCACACAAGAAGATTTAGAGAAAGCTGACATGATTCAGACTATGAATCCCCACTGCAAGAGCTAATACCTGGGACTTCAGCTGCTGTCATTTGTCATGGCGATGTTATGTCACGTTATTATCCTTCCTTCCTCCACTCCCACCATCCCTCCCTCTCATACTGATACTTTATTTATATTTTATAAAACTGCTCTGAAACTAATTGGGAGGTTTCATCTTTTTTTTCACCTTGAGAGACCTCTGTTTCTACAACATACATCACACACAAGGAAAACAGGCTTCCAAGCGTTAATTTGTACAGAGGGTGACAATGAACGACTGGTGCAAAGCATCACCCACCAGCAGTGAACCAGTATGGCTGAGTGACCAGCTTCTCTAGCATGGAACAGTGCCCGGGAGAATTAATCTCCTTCTCAGTCTAGTCAAAGAGTGAGAGGCAGAGAAAGGGTGGGAGATGGACAACAAAGGAGAAGACGACCGTAGCCTAACTAAGAATGAGTTGTGGATTTCAAAGAGAATAGTTTGGATCCAACACAAACCCAACCTTAATCGGTATGCTTGTGTGCAGGTTGGGTGTTTTGATGCAGGTCAAGAGTGAGACAATTAGAATAGTTTGTTTCTATTCAGATTGTGCAGCTAGACTGTAGGGACCGCACGGGTTGGATGTGAAAGAGTATGAAAACATGCTCTCAAACATGCAGCAACCACTGGTGGTTCATGCTGCATTGACTCCTGAGAGGAAGTGCTTACAAAGTTCTGTAGTGCTAATGGAAGGTTCAGGGTGAAGAGCTCTCTGAAAGAGCTGATGCACGTCTGTTTGCACATGCACACACATGCACACATGTATGCAAACAAACAGCATGGCTCAGATGCTTAAAAGGCTTAAAAGGAGACACCAGTGCAAAATCGTACCTGAGAAAGATAAAATCATGAAATGAAAATCAGAGCGCAGGAGAAGTGGCAGATGAAACAGAAAGCAGGCACAGAGACACAGAGGGTCGGAGAGATTGGAAACCGCGATCCGTTGCTGATTATGACAAAAGCGATAAGTCTGATTTTCTGCCCCAGTTGCCGTGGCAGCCAGGAGCAGCTGCAGTGGCAGGGTAGCATTTGCTCTGCCATTCCACTCCTTCGTTCCCCAAGCCGGTCGATTATCAACGATACGGAAAAGCAAGGAAGATCCTGCCAGGCCCGCTGCCCAGCACATGCTGGGGCCACAGGAAGGGGGAGGGGGAGGGGGGTGAGGCACACACTGAGAGAAATGGTTAGAGAGAGAGAAGATGGCATGTTGTTAGCTTCGTTACTACACCAGTTCATGCTCAAAGGCATACGGGGCATGATGAAAAGGGAGGGGAAGACAGTCACACATACACTCAAGCGCACACATAAGATTGTTTCTGTCCCTTAGGGAAGTAATTGTACCTAATTACAATAGTGCCCTGGAGACTAACAATAACATTGACCATATGTGTTCTGCTGCCTCACCTCATATGAGAAAAATAGTTGATAAGGCAAAGATTCCCCTGTTATTAAGTTGCAAGCGCCTAACCCAGCTCAAAAGAGCATGATTTATGCATGATTATGAAGCTGTTTAAAAAGAAGCTGTCATGTAAGGGTTAAAATAATAACCCTAAAACCTAACCAAAAACAAGTATTAACCCTAAAACCTTGTTTTACCTTTTGGGGACCAGCTTTTTTCCCCATCAAATGTGAGGTGAGTGCGGCATGGTGGTAAAGTGGTTAGCATTGTCACCTCACAGCAAGAGGGTTCCTGGTTCAAATCCAGCGTAGGAGCCTCCAGGTCCTTCAGCTTCCTCCCACAGTCCAAAGACATGCAGGCTAATTGTTGACTCTAAATTGGCCGTAGGTGTGAATGCGAGCATAAATGGTTGTCTGTCTCTGTGTTTTAGCCCTGCGATAGTCTGGCAACCTGTCCAGGATGTACCCCACCTTTCACCCAATGTCAGCTGGAAGAGGCCCCAGGCCCCCCACAACCTCCAAAAGGCTAAGCAGTTACAGAAAATGAATGAAATGGAAGGTGAGTCCCTTGAATAACCCCTTTTACACTGCCTGTTAGAAGCAGGAATATCACGCCATTTTCCTGCCTCACCGTTCTGTTTAAAAGGTACAGTCATGAAATGGGGAGGACAGAGTTGTCTTGCCCTAAAACAAGCAATAGAGGTAAAAACAGCGCTAAATCAACATCTGTGTAACAGCAACAGCCAGCGGGACGGGACCATGGATGGGACAGGTGTGATGTTTTAATGATGTGTGACCCACTGCTGGGAGATGTAAAAAGCTGCTAGAAGCAGTTAGCAACTAACTCAAAGAGGAAGGACAGCAGCTGGAAAAAATGTCCACAAATTGGGGAGACAATGGGGTCCAGGAGCAACTTACCCTCTGAGCAGAGGGCGAGATCAACCTCCATATAACAGGGACGATAAATGATACTGTTTAGAAAGCACTTCCAATGCCTTTATTATATGCCACACTAGAGACAGATGCAGTTGTGCTACACATTATGCCCGTCACACCTCTTTTGCTTCTGGGAAGCCGGCATGCTATCTAATATCGCACACTGGGGCGGCATTATGCATGCCTTGTTTGGTTCTGTGTAAAAAAGCAATGCTTTGTGTAAAAAGGACAACTGTAAGTGTGTGAACAGCTTTATGTTTCAACTATGTGATTAATACAAGTGCACGCTGTAGTAAATACTTTTGATCTGAGGAGCTGGTGCAGTATAGAAGTTATTAATAGTGAAAGTCATCACTTCAGAGTCATGTACCATCAGCTCTGTTGTTTGCCCCAACACATCTAGAGCTGTACTGACATTTTGTTTGTCGAACATTTTGTTTGTTGTCTGACGACAGCTAAAAGACATTTAAGTGAAGAACGAAGACGAGACACAAGCAAATACACAGTACCTACATGCACGCACCCACCCACACCCACTCACACAAACCGGAGGGACAGGAGTTGGCATTAAGTAAAACCCAATCTGTCATTTCCACTCTACCTCTCTGCCTCTTTTCTACTGAAGCTGTCACAAAAATATTCTGATGGAGAGACCAAGATCTGACTCAGTGCGACTCACTGTGTGCACTCGTGGATGCTGCGTACCTTGATACATGCACTCATGCGCCATCTGCACACACACATACACACACACACCGATGTACACAGTCCTCCTGCTCCTCTGCCACTGAAGTTGTCACAAAAATGTTCTGGACTGAGAGTTAAAGGTATGACTCAATCAGACTCTTTCTCTCTTCCTTACTTTACTCCCTGCACTTAATGCATCACACACACACACGGCACGTCTCATTGTATCCATGCGCGCACACACACACACATAAATCTTCAAGTTAAGCTGTCAGAAAGATGCAGAGACTTTCAGATGTGACTCATTGAGACTGTAGTGTTTCTCTGTCACCATACAACCTCTTTCAATGGCTCTCTCTCCCCCTCTCTCTGTCACACACACACACACACACACACACACACACACACTGTATAATACCACCCTTGAACAGACCAGTATCTGAAGCCTCTGCAGTATCCTGGGGGTGAAGCTGTGGCAACTATCAAAGAATAATGATTCACCCAGCCTGCCTTCATATAAATGTGTTTTTCTCTAATATGCTTACCCCAAATACACACACACACACACACACACACACACACACATAGTGTTTGTTGTATTAGTATATACACACTGCCATTAGAAAGTGGTGCTCTGATTTTAAAGATTCTTAAATGCAAGTGATTTATCGGGACTTTATGTAACTGGATCTTCAAAAGTCCACAAACAGGATCATATAACAGTTTACCAACTATTACACTGTATGCTGCGCAAACAAAATAAACAAAATTTTTGTTCTGATACGCTAACAGACCGGCTGTGTTGCTTTTGGGAAATCAGATGTTACGCTGTTTAAATCTGGGGTAGGCAGAATTCTGGAGGCAGAATTTTATAAATACACCCTCCTCTTGCAGCTCTCTCCTCTCATGGCCCACGCCTCTCTGACCAGACAACTCCTGGCATAGCACACACTTTATACAGTGGCCCAGTGTCTCCCATACATTGATTTATTTAATCTTATTTTATTGTAGGGTTGCCTGCAGCACATTCACTTAGCCCCCCTTTGCCCTGTTCTCTCTCTCTGTCTCACAAATGAGACAAGACTTAGCAACGTTAGCCACCCCACCACTCCTTTTGCCTGCTCCCCACCGTTGTGGACTGCTTCCCCGGGGGGAGAGCGGGCAGCTTGGGAGGTGGACCTGTAGTTGATGGGCTCGAATTCAGTTAGCGCCAACCCCTCAGAGTGGGGTGTCACAACTGGCTCTGGTGGCCAACAGCAGCAGCAGGTCTAACCTGTTACCTGATACAGTGGGAAATCAGGGCTGCCCGGTCCCTCAGAGCTGGAGGTCCATGCTGGCTGGATACGTATTACTACAGCCGCTTACTGGCAGTCTGTTTCCAGAGCTGCTGCCTGCTCCACTCCCAGTGAAGTGGTCTGGAGTGAGGCAGAGGACAGACTGTGATTTGAGGCTCTCCATCTCTGAAACCCTTTGACGATACTGACATGTTTTATTTTGTTTATTGTCAGACTCTTTTTTAGATTCTTTTTTTTTGATGAGTCTGTCTTCCTTTTGGGGGTTGTTTTGGTTTGTAGGCAGTTGTTGTGAATGCTGGAGTAGCAGCTTTCTCTGCAGGATTCCCCACTATTGAATCACGCTTTCACTAAAGGGATGTGGACGCAACACATGTAGAACAGCAAATAAGTACCCCAGAGTACCCCTCTGACTGACAGAAGCTGTCCTTTTATCTCATGCAGCCTGAATAAAATGACTGGACAGGCTTGTAGAAGGCTTGTGACAGCCACAGATACTGATTTATTTTTTCCTTTTTTTCCCAGAGCATATCGTTAATTGATTGTTATCGGGATGTAAAGAGAATTTAAAAAATATGGGCAGAAAATGCTGCTAAAATAAACTGCCTACCCAAGCTTTAAGCGTGCTGGGTAAATCTCAGTGGAGGAGATGAATGACGCTTAAACTGTGTTGCGGAAACACCACTGAATGCTGCTTTTCACATCATCGCTCTACTAGCAGACTGAGTGCAACACTTGTTTCTGAAGTATAAAATAGGAAGAGCTGATACTTGTAGAGTGATCGGTATGTTATTATAAAAAAATTTCTCTTACCACCCACTCTTGTTCTCTGAAGAGCTCTTAGCGAGGGGTCTTCAACAAGATGAATGAGTGGGTCATTAAAAATCCATTATGATGTCACAGTGCTCTCGGCTTGTGCCACCACACTGAGTCATCAGCGAAGACAACAGTCAGGGAGAAATGTCATACCAGTTGTCTTTGTGTGCAACCTTTGTGTGATAACGTACATCACATGACTTCCATGAAATGACCTTTTGATTCTAGTGATATGGAGCCTTGTGAGAGACCACTTTAATAGATAAGTGGTGTGGGTGACTAGTGAGTATGTTGATGTTTACTACACAAACTTTAGCACAGCATATATTCATTTGAACTGTATATGATTTAGTGGTCCATTCATTTCAGTAATATTCTTGTGACTGCAAGTAAATCTTTCTGTTGTTTTTGCATTTTTACACATTTTCTTTCTACTGTAGAACCTGCTGATTTCCATGTATAAAAGGAAGAGTTCAGCATTTTGAGAAATGAGCTTTAGATGACAAGATTACTCCTCATGTTCGTGTCTTAAAGACCTGGTGAAATAAGAAATACCCTGGCCACTTTATAATTCTGTTTCCATGTGTCAAGGGTTTAGTATAATCTCTTCTTATATGCCAAATATATGTAAGAAATTTTTGAGAATTGTTAGAGGAAAATCCCTCTCTTATGTAATGTTAAAATTTTTTAATGACTAATTTTGATGTTGTGACATACATTTAGGAAATTATATCCAATGAAATGTGATATAGGGTACCTAACACCCCCCCACCCCCCCTCTCTGCTTGCAGGCTAGTTAGCAAGGGTGGGAGATACCACAAAATTTGGTTGCGATGCAATATCAAATCATTGGAATCAGTACAATTTATTATTAAAAGTGGTAAAAAATTTGATGTAGGGTAAGGCAGTGTGTCATGATCAATGAGGTGAATAATCAGTCTGCTTAGGTAACAGCTAATGATGACCACAGTTTGAAAATATAACATTAACCAATGCTTAAGATCTGATTTAACTAAAATATTCATTTCACTACTTTGTACCTGGGTATTTCATGCCTGAGCCTCTCTGAAAAGATTCTGCCAGTGAACTCTGTCCGTGTGTCAGGGGTCTGGATGTTAGGGTGTTTCCCTCCTTCCTTCTTTTCTGTTTCAGCTCCAAGTTCTCTTCCTCATGTTTTTTTCCACTTTCATCAAGCCATCACTGCTGTTATGTGTCAGATTAAACTAGTCAGGCTCAGATATACTTTCTACATTGAACATTTGCGGACCGCCACGGTCACACAAATATGCAGGTGGTTCCATTCATAGTACAATTGAGGATGTGTGTCAGCCCCCAGTAGTAAATGGGAGGACTGGGAGGTGAGCTTGTTTCGTCCTGTTGCCAACATTGCGTGAAAGTGAAACTAAGAAGACTCTTCTGAGTCTGGAGTAAGTTGTTTGAGTGCAGACAACACAAAAACAGTGGGAAAGAGTATGTGCGCTAGATCTGTTTGTGACAACAAAACAGTGTTTGCACAGTTTTACTCCTGAAATACAAACAGGTTTGACACAGAAGAGAGGAACCAATCCTTTTTTTGATATCAATCCTAAAAATGAAAACATAATATTAATGATATTGACATTTTGGTATTGATCAGCCCACCTCTACCAGCAAGGCTACCTTTTCTCCTTGATTTTAGTCTTTATGCTAAGCTAATTACCTGGTGGCTCCATAACTAATGCATGGACTTGAGAATGGTATCAATGTTCCCCAAAATTTTGAACTATTATCTTAAACCTATTTCTGTTTTATTTCACAGTGGGTCTTTTTTTTCTTAATTTTTTCTTTTTTGCCTTCATTTCTACCAGATATTATAACAATCCTTACACAAACAACCAGTCAGAAAGGTTTTAAACAAGCCAACCATTTAGCCATGTTATCTAACCACATTATGGCTAAATGGTTGGGTTGTTAACACGGGTGCATGCACATCTATGAGGCTAATCAGTTTGTGGTCCTTTGTGTCCTCTTCAAAACAAAATTGTCCAACCAGAAGTTGGTTTAAAATCTACACGATTGTCTGACTGCTCATGTTTTATGCACTGTCAGGCTTCTTTTGCAGTAATGTCACATTCCCAGACCTCAGTGAGTAACTTGGTTTATTACAATGTTATCATTTTCATCAGATATTATGGCTAAAACTGCATTAAAGCTGCAGTAGTATATGTATGCAGTTAGTCCACAGTTTGAATCCATTAAATGACAGCATGAATTGTGAGAGACTTTGGCGTAGTACTGTGGGTTCTCAAACCTTTCATGAATTATTGAGAGACATGCAGCCTCTTTCTCGTTAGTTCCATGGTCCTGTCTGGCCTGATAGCAGTACTGCTGAACCATACAGAAAACATTCAACTACTATGTTCTGTACATGGACTGCAGAAATATGTTCTTGGAGAATCAACATTTCCCTGCTGACCAAACTTAAGGGTTAGGTATTGGACTGTGGTGTTAAGGGGGATAACAGTTGATTTGTCCCACCAACCTCTCAATGTTGTTGGATACACAGAAAGATATGAAGAATGTCACAGACGTAGGCAGAGATAACAAGCAACCTGAGATGTAGGGATGGTGTGTGGGTCTCCCTGTGGGACCCTGGGACACGAGCACAAACTTGTATTTGGTCTCGAGACAATAACTCACGGTCTTGAGACAAGAACTCACACGACAAAGGTCCAAATCAGGGGCTCTGAATATTTGATGACCCCAGAAAACATAACAAAACCATGAATAGAGCAGTAGTTAGAGCTAGACAGGCTGACAGGCAGTTAGACAAAGCTACTTGAGAAAGGCACACTCACAAACAGATCTTAACAACTCATTCAGTCTAACTTTGAGTCTTTGAGAATGATAGCACACCTTATCTTGTTTTAAGATTTTGTTTCCTTCTGTGTTGAGACAAAAAACAAAAAAAGGCAGAGGTGCCTAAAATTCCTCCTTGAAAAGGGAAACAAGGAGCTCAGATATATGCACTATACATGGCCTCGGTGCCATTTCCAGTGGTCTTCCTGGCAGCTCAAAGCTGGATGTCATTATGCAATGTGATCTCATCCCTACTTGTCATATTTTGCTGCTTGGGCAGAAGCCCTGGCATTACCACAGTGACACTGGGGGCAGGCTTATGTGTTGTATCTTGATGGAGAAAGGTTTGGCACTGAGAGCGGGTTAGTTTAAGGCAACTAGAGTACTTGGTTATGGTAAGGAAAAGATTGCAGATGTTGGTAAAAAAAAAAAAAAAAAAAAATACCCTGCTTTCATGGCACAGACACAAGTGAAAAGGCAGCAGTGTGTCACTGAAAACACCTGGTTTTGAGTGGCTGAAACTCCACAAATGATGCTGTTGTTTGTTCATTTGGAACGCTCGTCTCCTGGGTCAAAGTTCTGTGCTTGTTGGACCCATCCACTCAACCTAAGTGGACTTGTGTGCTCCTTAAATTTTGTCCATTGCTCTAAGCATCTAATAATGACATGGATGGGTTCACATTGCAGTTTGCAGGAAGCACAGTGTGTAACACAGATGCTATAAAGTGCTGCTTGGACACTGCCCAAGTGGCATATATTGACACCCTGGGCGTGTGTGTCCTTTTTAACATTGGAATAATTATACCATTTATAACCTTTTAGAGCAGCCATCCAAGTTATGAAAGCTAGAAACGTGTAGGCGAACTACAACAGACTTTAATCTGCACTGAATGATTTTTCTGGCCACTTGGAGGCAGCAGAGCAAGCAGTAAACACAACACTGACATATAATCACCCAGTAATTTTTTTCACAGTAAATGTGTTAGCCAGCAATAGCCTCATCACACCTCCAGTACACACATATCAAGAATAGCTGTCATTTGAAGTTGCGTTTCTGGATATCTGAGTTAATACATACAGACACAAAGTAGTAGGCGGTCTCAGGCCGCATATGTCTGTCTGAAAAAAGTATACAACTAGCTATAAGGCTATAAAACACTTTTTAGAGCCGAGAAGAAATGCAGAGTAAGGTGAGTTCAGAGTGACCCCTTTTACATTAGACATAGTCATCTGATCTATTGTTGCTTTAAAAATAGTAATTGGTGCAGCTTTCAACAAGCCTGAAATATTCACTGAAACTCTTCAAAACACTTTGTCCAACTATTAGTCCCAAAGTGCCAGATGTGTTTTTGTCATTGAAATGATTTTGTCCCTAGAATTTTTCAATGTTTTTGCATTATAAATGTGTTCATTTATACGTGGGAATGTTACATTTAAAAGCAGCACTCAGTTTAATACATCTTTGCAGAGAAATCATCGGCAGTATGCAGCATTGTTTTACCTCACCCACCTCCCACTGTTCTGTCTGAAGTGTGCCTGTGAGAGTTGCTCAGTTTAACATCGAACATTAAATCTTGTGATTTCCTGCCTCCGCCAGCCATCAAAGAAACACCTCCCTGCTGCTGTGGACCGCATCTCTGTCTTTCTTCTTTTCCTCTACCTCTTCCTCCTCCAGTTTCCCACAAGCTGAAAGCAAACGCGTGTCTCAAAAAGGGAAAGTCAGAAACGCCCTCATAACTACAACTGAAAAAGGCAAGAGAAAGGATTTCCACACATAAAAACACAAAGTTTTCAATGTCAACAATAAAGTTGGTGCACATGTTTGATACACGTGTCCTCCAACAGCCGCCCACTTGCCAGAGGAAAATGTCGATATTGTACTTTTCTTCAAATAATGAATAGGTTACTTTTGTATGTTTCATGTGTATCATATAATAATTTCTAAAGTGACGTAGGCGTGACACCTTGGCAAGATGCCTGCCAAGCTGCACACCACCGCAGAGCACTGTTCAGTACCAACAAACAGGCTTTTTAGCCGCCAAACATGGGTGATTTTTAGCGGCCTGTGGTTGCGTTTCCACCAGGATAGTGCCACAGGTATGATTGTTTTTTACAGAAACATCACAGTATTTCCTGCCAGGATAGTGCCATTAAAAGCAGTTGTTTTTTCTTACAGAGATATCAGTGCGTTTTCTATAGTGCCACAAACAGCGGTTATTATAAGCCAGAACATGATTTTTACCTAATCATAACCAAGTGGGTTTTGTGCCTGGAGGCGTAACATTTTTATGCATGTGTGTGTGTGTGTGTATGTGTTTGTGTGTGTGTTATACTATCAAAGACCCAGAGCACTTGATAAACTGTGTTTGTTCTCGAGTGGTTACACGTGTTAAATAAGCTATCTGTCTCTGGCCCGATCATAACTCTTAAACCACTTTACTCCAGCGTTCACAAAATGAAACCAACCATTCAAAATTGATTTAAAACTGATGCTCAGCTGTTTTACACTCTCTGTCAGCCACTATATGAGTGTGTGCGCAATCTCTCTGAGAGCAACAGAGCTTCAGATAACACAATTTGGGGTCATGCATTTGTGTACTTGTTTTATTGCGATGCTAAAATTAGGACATAATTAACACAATTTTCAACACTGTCATCACCCCTCACATTGTTTTTTTTTTTTTTCAAATGTGCTCACCCTCTAACTCTTCATCAAATAGAATTTTCTCCATAAATCCTCGGCAGCATAAAAAACTAATTACGTGTTTAAATATTACTCCAGTCACACTGAACCAAGCACAAGGTTGCTTTGCTTCATCCATTTTCACAACTTGGCTTTTCATAAAGTCATATGACTTGATTGAATATGCCAGTGCAGCATAGAAAGGCAATTTTCGAAAGGGACTCAGATGTAAATTTGTATTACATATGATAATGTTTCCTATTAGGATTGAGCTCCGTTCCTTTTTGCAAATCCCACGGAAAATAGAACATGAATCACCCCATACAATGTAATTCCAATTCTGTTTGACATCCCAATTTCATTTGACCTCCGTTACTAAGAGCCTTCTATTGTAGACGGCACTCCATGGTACGGTGTTACGCTGATCCATTAATGTTTTTCATTTCTCCATGTTTCTTCTGCCTTTAAGCGCAGAGCTAAACTGGTTGTGAATTAAATCTAAAATTGCACACTTGTATACAAATTATGAAATCAAGCAACGGAGCACATAAAAACCCTGCCAGTTCCAAAGCTCGGATTACTGATACTTTTTGGGAAGATGACTCAATGTCTACGTCATAGGATGCAAAAAGCATTCAGGTTTTGATAAACTCAACATACGCATGACTCAACAAGAAAATCAATTAATGGCTCCGCAAAGATCAAATATGTTTGTCAACCTAAAAAGAAAGTCAAATAAATGTTTGTATTTACATATGTCTGTGTACTTGTAATCATGTAATGGGTAAAAGTCTGTTCCATGTTTGGAGAGAAAAAGCCGGTGCCTATACAGTAAACAAAATTTTAAGAGGTTTAAAGGTTTTGGTCATGACTGGAGCCCAGACACACCGAGCCAATAGTTGGCCTCATGGTCAATGTCGATGAGTGTCACCGTAGCATGGGCATGGAATGTTGGCACTAGTCGGCCCTTGTCGGACTTTGTGGCCTCTAAACCTGCACAAATAAGACACAAAAAATGTACCCCTAACTACACTGCCAAGCAAATAGCGTCTCAATGCTCCAGTGCCATTTATACGTATGTAAAATGGGCTACTTTCTATGCAAATTAGCCTCATTGCAAGTCCAACACAACAGTCCAATCAGCGCTAATGGCCATACACAGTTACAGTGAAAGTATTAGTGTCTTCAGAGAGCTGGTGGTAACTGAAGTAATTTATAAGGGGTGTCACGACCAGACTTTCCGATGATCAAATTCCTTGTCTGAAGATTTGCAGAATGCTTCTGCACTTTGTCAGTCAGGAAAAATTCCACTCTCTTTTCCTGTCTTCCATTTTTCTGTACTGTGTTCTTTGCCACTTGGATAATTGCAGTCAGACACAAAAGGGGCAAATTGTACTCAGCTACAAAACTTGGTAGGCGAGTTTGAACTATAATATCATCCGTGCAATATCACACGAACTTGTGGACTGGACCTTGATGTGGGCAGAAAGTGGTTGCAAGTGATGCACTATTCATGGAGCTGTCAGCTATGAGCTGTTCTGTAAGTCAGTGTAATGTCCTCCAGAGTATCAAACACGTGCATATGCATGGGTATATGCACGTGTGCTACAGTTCGCACATACCACTTCCTGTTTCCTATTCAGGGTGTGATATTTACATGGAAAACAGAGCTAATTAGTTATTCATATCACAAGATATATGATTATTATCCAACAGCTGTCTGAACTAAAAAATGTCATCAACTTGGCAACATCCCCACATGTCTCTGTCGTTACCCGCTGAGGTATCTCAGCAGCGAAGTTGAACACTGCGGTTTGTGCTGGATTAATTCTCAGTAATGGAGGATGAGAGCAAGTGGTAACCCTTAGTGTCATCCTTGAAATGTCTGCGTCTGGCTTTTACTTTCCTTTTTTGTTAGGGGTTTTTGCCAGACTAACAGCTAGCATGCACATTCTCCAGAGTAACCCTGGTATATTTTCAAGTTTTTTAAATATTAGAATAATGTCCAGGTGTCTGAAATCAACACCAAAGTGTGCATTCAGACGTACTTATTTGATTTGAAAAAAAAAAAAAGTTCTGATTATTTTGTCACCTTTCTTGTACTCATACCATACCTTCCCACCAATCTCATCTTTTCCTCTGCTGCCCTTAACATTTAGTCTCTTTCTCTCTCTCTCTCTCTTTCTCTCTCTCTCACTCTCTCTCTCTCTCTCTCTCTCTCGCTCTTACACAAACAGTTTGCATGATTACAAGCCTCAGGGGGGAGTTCAGAATATTATGTTTTTGCCTTTATCACCTCAAATGAAGCCATTCATCTCCTCTATGCCCCTGAATTATGAGACACATCTTGCATATTTGTTTAATATGAGTGTTTAAGCTACGAAGGCTGCTCTTGTTTGATGCAAAGTATTGTTGTTAACAATAAATTTAATTCAAGAACACATCTGTTATTTCTATCTACATTTGGGGTTGCTTTACTTATTGAACAGCCCTGAGTGATAAGTTGTTTCCATGGAATTTTGCCAGCTCCTAATCCATCATCTATACTGATGCTGTACACTGCACACCGAGAAACAAATGACCTCCTCACTTACAAATAATGACTAACATTAAGACCACATGCGGTTCTGAAAACACTGCTTTAACAGCCTTGTACCACGTAGTTATATTATTTAGAGAATAGTACTATAACTTTTTAAAGGCTGTTCAGCCAATAACAGAAGCTATCTCTAGTGTGTGTAGGTAAACAGTGTCTGTACAGAATATATAAATAGGAAAAGCTATTTAACTGGATGTTTTATTTGATCTAAATCCACAGGGCAACAAATAGTTGTGTAATGTAGCATTTAGTCCCACTCAGCATGTACAGTGTGTTCCCTTCTAGACCAGCCTCTGTGTCCCTGTTAGCTGTCCCTGCTCTCTGGCACTGTTACTGCATCACTGAGGCCTCTCCAGCCTCTGGGCTACAGCCATGTGTTTCATGCTCTGATGGCACCATAACTTACCATAGAAGAGATTATTCAGTGAGTCAAACTTCTCTCTGATCTCTTCCAAGGCTGTGTGTGTATGTGTGTGTATGTGTGTGTGTGGCCGTCTCCCATGAATCATGTTCATATACAACTACGGTATTCCGCATTAGAGATTTAAGCCTAATGTTTAGTGCCAGTGCAGGAATTCAATAAGACTTCATTAAGCGCGTGGTTGGTGCGTGTTTACTACGTGCTCTCATTCCCAGGTCATCAAATACTGATGCCCTGTGTGTCTTATAGCGACACACAGGGCACCATTTAGTGTATTTATGTGATACACAGTTGAAATACATTGTAACATGTGGCTAATGTTGTGAAATAGTCGTGGTTAGGTTGAGGGAAAAAACCACTTGGGTTTAGAAAATAGACCATGTTTTGAGTTACAGTAAGTATGTTAGTTACATGAGTGACATCAGTTTGGCCATACTTAAATTACGTAACATTATGTCCAAACAACTGTGACTTTTGGTTTCACATGGGACACAAACTGTGGTCTCCTGGGTGAAAGTCAGTGAAAGTCTGGTTTTGTTTGAGCCATCCATCTATGCAGACTTTCTCACTTCTCATACTATGTCAGTTGCTCTCAGTGTCAAGTATTGCCATAGATGGGTTTATACTGGAGTTAGCTGAAAGCCTGGTGCATCATTACATGTTGTGTGAATTACACACAACAGGGAATAATCAGTGCTTCAGGACAGCAGGACTGTTGGACTCAAAGCATTCAGCTGTGTTTGGTCTCTACCAGGACTGACTTTTTAGTGATACTCCCTGTTTACTTTATATTTCACTATAATTATCTATATAATTTGAGTCCTGTGTGAAATTTCTGCACTATGCAGTGCTCTCCAATTCCTCACAGAGAGAAAAAAAAGTTCACTGTATGTACACTACTTTCTGCCAGTCCCAAAAAAGTAAAATGCAAAAATTACTGTGGTGTGACTTAACATTGTTAATGAATCATAAATCTTCTGCACCTGTCAATGACAAGGCAAAATGACAATGCTTTTTTTCATATCCAAAACGGGAATCAGCTAGTATTGACCAAAGGAAATGATTTGGACACAGCTGACTTTGTAGATTTTCTCCTCTGGTTTTACTTTCTGTCTTTGTGTGTTTTCCCACCTGTTTTCTGTCACACCTGTCTCGCTAGTCCTTTCCTATTCCAAGTCTTCCCCTCACACCTGTTCTGTATTAGTCTTATTTGCTCCACCTTAATGTTCCCCACCACACCCTTGTTGAAAGCCAAGCCCCATTTCCCTCCTTTTGCCTGCATCTACCTACTCCGGCTGTGTCTCGTTCTTGTGATTAGGTGTCTGTGTATATACCTGTTTGTTTCCCTTTGTTCCTTGTCAGTTTGTCTGCCTTCATTC
>JAPZEB010000020.1:29716593-29736665 GCA_029783705.1 Chaetodon striatus | reverse complement strand
TGTGTGTGTGTGCATGTAAATGTTTATGTGTAATGTCCTTTACAAGGAAGACTTTTTTTCTGTTGCATAATTTTAAAACTTCTACCAGCAAATGCTATTCACTTTATTTGAACAAATATTGCATTTATTTTAAGTTCAAAGACAAAAGAAAGGCAAAGATCATCTGTACAAACATGTTTTCTCCCTTTCAGCATGGGTTGTGCATTTCATCATCATATAACAAAAAGCATGGGGATAAACCAAATTAATGAAATTAAGCAGTACCCTTATAGTGCTGTAATCTGACAATATATTTGTGTTCAAAGCAATCAAAAATTTTGTCATGCATGTTTCCTGCTTTGCATGTTTGCTCTAAATGTAATCAAAAGTGACAAGAACAAAAAAGATGAAATTATCAGCCATGGAATTGGATGATAGAATCCTCTCACGCATAAATAAATGAAATGCTATTTCAGGAGCAACTAATCAAGTACCATTTAATCCATTAATTACCAGGCCAACCAATTACCTTGTGGAACATTAATCAGAGAGAACATTTATAAACACATGGTTTCTAATTACAAAAAAAAAAAGAAGAACAGCCTGCCCTTATTTGTTAAAAGCGCTGCCAATTGTGGCAGAAATCGGAACTCTAATTGTAAATGACACAAAAAGCGGTGAGCGCCACCGGCTCTGACAGTGAGCAGCTTGATGAATTAGAATGGGGAGTGGGTACGACAGTCATCAGTCGGCTCAATGGGGGGAGAGTTCACCAACTGCTGCAGGGTTGAGTTCAGTGTGGTAGAGAGTTCGTGTCACGTCTACTGAATGTGCAAAGTTCCCAGTTCGATAACATCTGTCGGATGTTAATTCTCAGGTTCCAGTCCTGAAGGACTACTGGATGTGCCAAGTTTTGATCCCAGACAAATTCTGATAGACCTCTTTAGAACCAATCAACGCTACGTACAAGGTTAAAACACAGTAACTAAATATTTGGTCAAAATTAAATTAAGATCTATGGAAGCCCACTTCTGCCAGTATGGTGAAAAACAATGGACTTTCTATGAAAATAGTCATACTCTAACTATTCCACTAATTACACCCATCCCTGTGACATGTTATGAACTTCACTGTGTACTGTTAGTGGCTAATACTCATCATGTTGATGCATTAAGGTCGGAGGCAGTAAGGATTAGGGTAAAGAGGTCATGGTGATGGCTATTATTAGCCAATCACGGATATTCTCTGAGATTAAAGAAGTAAATTTAGGAGAAAAAACTCACAAATGCGCTGCCAGTAAATCAGGTGACGTGGTATGAAGAGTGACAGTTCACAGAGAGTTAAAAGTAGTGGATTAATGTGTCAAGGCGTTCAAGTCCTGTGTGAGTCAACATTGGCTAGGTATTTTTAGATTTAGTTGACTTAATATTTTCAGTTTTTAGAATGTATAAAACTGCTGAATGCACACTTTGTGCATAAACTTTAGCAGAGTAGCTGAATGGACCCGTTTGTGTTAATGTCATATTTCAATGTTTCTAGGACGCCTATGAATAAACACCTGCATGCAGGTGTGTAAATAGCATTGATAACTACAGAATCCTGGGTGCTTGTTTCTGCGATGATGCTATACAGTATACACATGGGTGTTCATGGCCACACTGGCAGAAATGGGCTTCCATAGAGACCTTCCTATTATGCCATAGATATAATTTCTGTGAAGACAGCATGTAAACCACAAACAAAACCACAGTAACTGCTTTGTATTGCTGGCCAGGCTGCAGTATCTACACACTGTTCAATGATCTCTGTGCTCTACAACGTGTTGTCACACAAACCAACAAACATAGCAAGACAGAGATACATTTAATTCTTTTGAACTAATAAATAATTCAAATAAAGTTGTTGTTTTTTTTTTTTTAAACTTGTGGTCAAGAAAGCTGAAAGAACAAACTTTGTAGATTCATACCACGTTATTCCCTTGTTTTTGTGAAATGTATCCAGGTGCAGAGTGCAGCGTTTTTAGGTATTTTGTAGGTTCTATGGCAATGATTTTTTTTAGATAAAATATACAGCCTTAAAGGAGTATTTCAAACAGAAAATGACCATTTGTGAATCACTTAGTCATGCCTTGTTACCTTGAATTAGTGAAGAAAACCTGGGTTTTCTTGCATGCCTCCAGGGAAAATGGTGAAGATATTTATTGACTGATTGATTGGTGACGACGTTTAACAACGGTGAACTATATCACAACATCAGTTTATAAAACTTAAACTATACAATCCTTAGTACTGGAGTTTGGCTTTGAAGAGAGCACAGATAAGTTTCACTTTCAGTTTAATTTTAAATAGAAAGGTTTTCATGAAAATTATGGAAGTACTGAGCGTACGATTGGATAAATTAGACTTGGATTGTACTGCACGAGTTGTGTGAGAGATTGTAAGTCGATACGTTATATAGTTTAATGTTGTTAAACTTGGCCTCCAATCAATCAATAAATCAATATGTTTGCTGTTTTCCATGAATGCTGGAAGTTTTGTTCATTAATTCGAAGTAACATTGCATCACTAACTGATTTTCAGGTAGTAATTTTGTGGGTCACGTATTCCTTTAAAAGGCATGAAATTAAGGCATTATCATATTTGTTACTGTTTTGTACGCAGTTTATCAGCTAGTTGAAAACTTAAAACCCTTTGTCTCACTGTTTCTGCATGACTGCTCTCTGCAAAAGGCAAGAGGCAAAACCAGCACATCAAATAGTGCTTTAGGACTCAAAACTCTGTCTTCTGATTGGTCAGCTGAGAACTGAGAGTAAGTCACTTGTTCAGGATTGGTCGACACAGGGCGTCAGTGAACCCTGATCGATTAGCAGTTATGAGACGAAGCCACAAAGCGGCTGGAGGAAGAGGCCCACCGTTCCCAGGACGCACACGGTCACAAACACCCAAAGGAAGATTCTATCGATCACCATGGCGACGTACTTCCAGTCATCCTCCACCTGTGAGCGAGTGAAGGGACAAAACAACAGTCGTGAGCAGACAGAGGAAAGTGTCAGTGGTGACAAATGAAAGACGAAAAGTGAGGAGGGATTTAAAAAAATTAAAAAAAAGCAGGTGAGGAGAGGTGCACAGTGAGGAGAAACGGGTGATTTCGAATCTCAGAGGGTGGGAGATTTGTGGGAGTCGATGGGGTGAGGTGAGGATTACACAGCAACGATGGAAACAAGGAAAGATACGAAAAAAGAGGAAGAGAATAAAAGAGTTGAACATTTCTTGTAAGCCAACAGAAAACTGATACATAATTTACACAGGGGGAAATTTCTATGATAATCACATTCAAACCACAGCGTCAAAAAAAGCGACAGGCGTTTAGACAAAGCTGATTGAGCCACGGGTTTTGCATATCAAAGGCTGCTTCTACCCATTGGGAGATTTCACCCACTGTGTTCATAACAGAGAGAGGAGAGAGCTCTCCACTCGCATCCAAAATTATTTGGTTCTAACTTACACTATTGTTAACTTACGGAGCAGGTTAGGATCTGCAACAATGCTACACAGAATCACAGCACAGCTCTCCGAGGCCGGCGCTGCTTCAAGTGTTTTTGCATAAATACATTATGCATCAACACGCTGGCTGTGTGTTTGCTTTCTATGAGAGGCTGTAGATTTATATAGAGTTTAGAAACACTGGGATAAGATACTTCCTATGTGACTTGATCCAAAATGTTTCAACTTCAGTATTTCCTAAAATGGTAAAGCTCAAAATAGCCAATTGTATTCACAGACTGCATAAGACTGCATAGTATGAGCATAGTACTGTTGTTGGTGTTAAATTTTGGTGTTAATACAATACAGTAACTTTGTCTGTATTGGACAACATGGGGCCCCTTCCAAAGCTTGTATCTTCAAAAAAAAACAAAAAACGAATTTATTAAATGCATATATAAATTTGCTCAAAATGTTCCCACCCCTACCCCCGAGATATTGTTAAGGCAACCACGCACCAGCTTCTGAAATAATCATTATCAAAGGTGATCTTAATAGTCAATAAACTTAAGAAATTGCCATTATTACTGTGACTGGTTTTAATATTACAGTGTAATGCAGTTCTGTGTTTGGTTTATATGATTGGCACTGCCATAATCCAGCAGGAGCTGTTGATCAACTGCTGTACTGTCAGTGTCAAACACTGTGCTGTGTCTCTATTTCATCATTTTCAACTCTATTAAAAAGTGGAAAAGTCATTGTAATATGAGTATTACAACGACCATATCATTGTACACTGATACAGTATTCGTAATTTGTTAGTATGTCATAAAAAAAGTAATAGTATTTGCATTTTTTCTGTGCAGCTGTAGTTCATACGTTGGTTCACTATAATTGCACTCAGTCATCAAGATTTTGAGAACCCTTAATCTAAACTTTTTGTTTCAAAATGCTCTAAAATGGTGAGTTAAGCTGTTCCGTTTCACAACAATAATCATGGGGAAAATTCCTCCCAGATCCTTGACCCCCCCCCCACCCAATGTTTTGATGGCTTCTTGGCATGCTGAACTGTCAACTCTGTCAAATGCATGGCATTCAACTTCAGCACACCACTGACTATATGGGGTTGTAGCTGCTGTTTCAGGAGTGCAAGCTCTGTACCACCCCACCCCATACACACAGTGATAGGACGAACTGTTAGTGTCACATGACTAACGTCACCTAGTCGGGACGGTCCAGGATCAGATTAAACAGTTTGAACAGGATTGATTACAGATATCATTTGACTGGAGACATTTCGACATTACCTGGGTTATTTGGGTCGATTTCTTAAAGGTATAGAGTACCAACACCCAGCCCTCATTTTTGCATGTGTTTGTTGAAGGATATTTGAACAGCAGTGGCTCTTGATGAAAATCTTGCATTAAATTTGTGGCATTCAGAGGGATCAAATACAGCAAAAATAAGAAATGACTCACTTCTTTGGCCTTGTTGCGACTCCTCATGTTCTAAGCGATGTACTTGACGCTCTCAATGGCCTGTTTGATCTCAGGTGACACCACAGAAAAGGCAACCACAGTGTTGATGCTCTGTGGACTCAGCTGCCGTGATATCTTCCCCATGTCTGGTGTTTCTGGGGTCTCCTTTCCATGCTGGCAGGGGCAAGGGCATTTCTTCCCAGTGCATCCCTCCACAGACGAGAGCTTACTATCCCCGAACTCCAGACAGTTGAGGGAGCCTCCTCCGACCTGCTGGGGATCACAGCCAGAGTTCGGATTAAGTTTCACACTCTGCTTCAACTCAAAGTCGACATTTATGGGTAGTGATTTCATATATAACCCTGGGATCTCTAGGATACACCTGTAAGTGCAACAGTAACAAGGTGATATCAGGGAGACCCTGATTCTTTCCTGTGTTTTGGGGAGAAAAAAAAGGAAGTGCTTCTCCTGAGCTCTGTGTTTGAGAACTTTATTAAAGTTTTTACCAGTGGAGAAAAGTTCTTCAGTTGATTCACCTGGCAGTATAGAAGTGAGTAGCTAGATCCCAAAAGGTTTTAGAATAGCGCTCAAAGATGGAAGACTGTTGTATGGTCTGATAAGCAAGCTATCAAATGGTTAGAAACACTTTCAGTTTGTTGGCGGAGGTAATCCAGAGTTTGCTTCCCAGAAGGAGGAATACATTTTATACAGAAAATGTTTTACTGTAGGAAACAGTTCAGTAACTTCCCCAGGCTGCTCTTCCATGCGATCTAGCAAAATCAACGGCCACTATGATGGTTTCCTGTCCCACCACTGAAACACACTTGATTGAATTTTAGATAGTATACTGAGTTGTCTTTCAGAGCTGCAGAATTAAGTCAAGGCCATAGTGTCAGCCCAGTCGCTTGAAGGAAATGTGTGATTGTATGTTTCTGAAAACCACAAATATGTTACATTTGCACATTTCATATGAATCATATCAATGTTTTTACAGTGACCTAATATGTAAGCTGATTTTAGGCGGGGACGGTGGATGGTGTGTCACCTAGCTGAGAGGCCCACCAAAATAAACACATTGGTTGTGTTTTACTGAGTTTTTACTGTGTTTCCAGCACGTATTTAGGCACCCAACGTGGGTGTTTTTTAGTGACCCATCTTTTTTTTCCTGCAGCTTTTCAGCCTTAAGTGTGAATGTTTTCAAAGACCCATTGCTGTGTTTTGAGGGACATGAAAAGCGGTTGTTTTTTGACATGGTGCTTTTCCAGCCAGGATAGTACCCCTCCAAACCAGGTATTTTAAAAAAAGCATGATTTTTTTCCTAACCACACAAGAACTGGATAGCTATGGAAGTAAACAGACTTTTGAAATATAGTTGTATAAATAATCATGGATTCTTAATGGACCAGTATACTTGACATTCACATTCACTTCACGCCATGATGGATGAGCTGTGAGGTGGTCAGAAAGGTGTTTATATTCTCTGTCTAATTATCTTTATTGCTCTCGATAATACTTTTTCTCTTTTCATGTGAGTAACTGAGTGCAACTGTCTGGAAATGTAGAATATTCAGTAACATACAGTAACTGTTAGCTGTCTGAAATGTGCTTGGTGTGGTAGTGCTACTGCTCCTGGCCTTCTCCAAGCAGTGTGGTCCACAGTAGCCACATCAGGATGACATAACCCCAAACTTGCTGTTGGTAAATAACAAGTCCAGACATGACACGTGGGTCAGAGCTTTGCTCAAGTGGACTAGATGGCTGTATTTCATTAGTCGTTCAACATGCCCTTGTTGACTTCCCCTCGGGGGAAATTCCCTCCGCCATTGTAATGTTGTGTTCACACCAAATGCAATGCAAATGTTTGCATCGAGTTTGAACGCTACAATATTTTTTGTCAACTCGCTTTATACCCGCAAATAACTCACGTCATATGCATGTGAAATTGCCGAATCTATGAATCAACATCCGCTGGTACGTCCTCGGCATCATATGTCTCCGGAGGATCCCAATGCTGATTGGCTCTCTTGCAACTCTCACAAAAAAGCATATGACATGAAATGGTGCTACTCACTTCATTCGCGCTGCTTAATTTGCGAATTTCGCATTGCGTCCATCGCATCTATCATGCCACCTGGTGGATATCCACATCTAATTGCATCTTTACACTGACTTTACGTGTAATTCACTCACGCAAATTGTTTTAATTGCACCAGGTGTGAACACAACCTAAGTGTTGTTCCATTTGTCTAGATAAACTGAAGTGAACTTGGTGAGCTTTTATCCTTGGAGGGCTGAGAGAGCAAATCAACAACTACAGTCACTCTAGAGGAGATAATCATCCACAAGAAGAATACATCCATGGCTAGGTGGCAATAATGTATGTAAAACTGGATGTTTACCTCTGAAAAGAGTCTGCATGTGTTTCTGATGATTTGTAAAAAGTGGTATAGTGCTAGGTCTACAGCTGGCTTTCCCCTGCTCTCCAAGTAGCCTCTGTGTGACATATGCTTGTACATAACACCAAGGGCCGAGGGGAAGTGAATGAGGGGAAGTGGAACTACTAATAAAACATAGCTGATGTTTTGGGATGGGGACGCCTTACCTGCATCAAGCTATTCTTCCTTTTCTTTCCTCCTTTCCCTCCTCCGCCTCCTCCTCCCCCTCCAGCTCCTCCTGCCTCCCCACTGCTGTCCAACCCCCCAGCCTTGCTGTCTTCATCAATCGGTCTCCGCATCAGCATAATCCTCGGCAGCACTTTGAGAAACACAGAGCGCACCCAACCCGGCATAGTGTGGGTCATTGGCGTGCGGTAGTGTACATTCAGCACGAACACGGTGATGACGATGCTGAGCGTGACGAAGATCATTGTGAAGAGCAGGTACTCTCCAATTAGCGGGATGACCAGCGACGTGGAGGGGATGGTCTCCGTGATAACGAGCAGGAACACAGTGAGGGAGAGCAGGACGGAGATACAGAGCGTGACCTTCTCTCCACAGTCGGACGGGAGATAGAAAACCAGCACTGTGAGGAAAGAGATGAGGAGGCAGGGGATGATGAGGTTGATGGTGTAGAAGAGTGGTAGGCGCCTGATGTAGAAGGAGTAGGTGATGTCTGGGTAGATCTCCTCACAGCAGTTGTACTTGATATCATGCTTGTAGCCTGGAGCATCGATTATTTCCCACTCGCCGCTCTCCCAGAAGTCTTTGAGGTTTACCTAGATGATGGATAAAGATCTTTAAATGAAATCATGCAATGTCTTAAAAAAAGTCAACTTACCATTCTTAAAAGGTCCTTGTCAGTCAGTACAAGACATAGAAGGCTAATGGTTTTGGTTTTTACAGTTTTCTCCTGATGAATATGGATTTGTTAGAAAGTGCAACTTGCAGATGATTTTCACTTCATGTCCACAGGCACCCAAAGAACACTGTGTTACTGCAAGATGATGATCACTGACTTACTGTCTTGCTATGTTTGCTGCTCTTACAGAAAATCTTATAGTGTGAAGAGGAAAATAAGAAGAATATGCAAGTGCCACTAATAAGATATGTTTAAAGGGGTACTCCAGCAATTTATTGCACTTTTATAAAGTTAAGGTACTTGCAAGGGAAAGCTTTTAAAATGAAAGAATAAAGCTTCAAAAATGTTAGATCCTACAATTCCCAGAATGCACCTCAATAACATCTTTCATTAGACTCTTTCTGCACCCAAATACCCACGACTTTCAAACTCCTTCCCACAAGTTTATGACCAGCCCACTCTCATTCCCAGGTTGTCAAAAACCAACGCTTTGTCACGCCCCTTGGCGTGTGATATCCCCACCAAAGGCTTACACCTAACACAAATATACACCCATCCACGGAAATACTTGATACGCTAAGAGCAACTGATGTAGACAAAACAAGACTTTCTCTTAGGAGACTGCTGTTTGTGTCCTATGTGAAACCAAAAGTTACTGTTGCTTCCACATAATGTTACGTACAGTTTTAATATGATTCATACAGTTATTACAATTTACGTATACAGCACATGAACATCACTAATACGACATTTTTATGCCACATTACATTATGTAATGTAACAAATGAACCTATTTTAAACCAAACATCTTTTTTTCCAAACCTAACCAAGTGCTTTTGTTGCCTGAACCAAGCAGCGACCATTTCACAACAATGAGTGTTACAATGTGTTTCAGCTGTGCATCACAGATGCTAAAGGCCCTGTGCATCACTATGAGCATGACAAAGTGTCAATATTTGATAACCTGGGAATAAAAACGACTTGTTATGACGCAGGTTTTTTTCACTCAAGGTAACGCTGATGACATCATCAGGGCTATTTTCTCAGAGCTCCCTCCAGAAGACATTACATAACTGTGTACAGTCTAAATTATGTTTTACATTGTAAGTAAGGTAACCTTTGTGTAAAAATCGGTGGAGTGCCCCTTTAATAAAAAAACTAAAATAATGATCCCTACAGTATCTAAACAGATGAGTGTAAGCAGCATCTTTTTTGTTGGTGAAACAGGTAGAAAAACAATGAAATAGTTGATAGTTCGCCAGACTTGTTCACAGTCACAAACACTGACCTTAGACCCAATAAGTACCAGGTCAATCTTGGCTTTGTCGTAAGTCCAGGAGCCAAACTTCATGGAGCAGTTCTGATAGTCGAAGGGGAAGTAGGTGATGTCCATGGGGCAGGACGATTTGAAAATGGCTGGAGGAACCCAGGTGATGGTACCATCAAACTTCAGCAGAGCCTTAGTCTTATCCTCCACCAGGAAATCACCTACAGCGCTGTTTATGATGTGTGTGTGTGCGTGTGTGTTTGTGTAATCAAGCACAGTCGTCCCATGGCAGAGAAGGCATGAGGAGATATGATAGATAATGTGGGTTTTGAATTCGACACAAAGGTTGGAGGGAGGCAGTGACATCAAACAATGAGAGGAAAGGCGAGGAGAAAATGAAAGCGAGGAACACAAGAAAGGGGGGGAGATAAAAAGGGGAGGTTATGAAGGTAAGAAAGAGAGGATCAGGATTAAAAGACAGAGGACAATGAAACCGCATTACGCATTATTGTGAAATACATAATTGCCTTTGATAAGTATTGTGAGGCACTATTGTAAGTATAAAGAAGAAATTAGGGCACAATTAAGTGAATTGAAATTAAAAGATAGAGCTCAGTACAAACTGACCTTGAACAATAGACTGCCACATTAGCATATTCCTGTGTAATTACAGTATAGTCTGTTGCGCAGTGAGATATAAAAGACATTTGTGCTTCAAGCAATTTGGACATTAATGTGATGTTTTGATGATTTAACAACACAAGTTCTCATGTGGAAATGACAAAATAGGCTTTTTGTCAGTGCCTTCCAAATGACCATTAAAGAATAATTCACATGAGCGGTTTCCTAGAAACCATCTCTATGGACAAATTCTAATTAAGTTTGGAAAATAAAAAACTGCGTGGTTTAAATAGCAGCAATTGTTTGCTTTTTTTGGCCATTTGGGGGCAGCAGAAGCTGTAAACACAACAAAATCAAGTTTTCACAAATATTTTATAAGATTTTATTGCAAACATGTTTGCAAAGAAGGCAGGCAGCCCATTTGAAATAAATTGCTTGCACACAGCAGCGCTTCAGTGTCCACTAATTTATTACACCAAGTAACATGACATTTCTAGCACAGCTGCTCTTTATCAAAAGAGTCTGATGAATAGCAGCTGTGTTTGAAACGTCACCACCTTGGTGTAATGAATAAATGGACCATGGAGCCTTGCAGTGTGTGAGCCATTTATTTATTTTAATATCTGCTTACTTATAGCTCAGCACCCTCGTTGGTTTGGATGTGTGCATGCTCCTATTTGCAAACAGCCTTTTTCAGTATCTTCAGGATTTTGCAGGCTGTTTTGGGGATTGTTGCAGCCTAAAATGCCTGATTTCATGGCAGCTTTTCTTAAAAAAAATGGAATGATTGTTGCCAAGTTTATAGGTGTTTTTAAATAGTTGTGATGCTGTTATGGTTTTGGAGCTCATTATTATGAGCATTAAGTGTTTCCCACAGACTTAGAATTTGTTGACAACTGATTGCTGACAATTAGCTGTTGATGCCATTCGATGCAAAGCTGAAGGACTGTCTCCCTGAGCTGCTCTCCTCCTGCTCTTTCTACCTGGTTAGCATGAGTTAACACAGCACAATGCGATCACATTCCTACTCTTCATATTTTGTCACTTGGTCATAAGCCTCGGAGCCGTGGTTTATACCCGTCACCTAACTGTTACTGACACTGATGCCACTGTGTGTGCATGACTCTGTCCCAGGCACATAGCTCTGGTCCTGCAGCAGCAGTCCCATGACATACAGAGAGAAAGAGAGGGACTGAGCAAATCAATGCGCCGCACGCAGCTCTACGATTTAATGAGATTTTACCAATTTTAAATTGTCAAAAGCAGGATTGGACAAAATTGTACAGTCACACAGAATTTACTGGGACTGGCTGAAATTGCATTAATTGTTGCCATCACACAAACATCTGCAGACACAGAGCAGCATTAGCATTTATTCTGAGTCATGTTTCTGGTGACTCGATGAATATAAGTCCAACATTCACTTCTGTTTTTAGCTCTATTTTTGGTCTCCATCAAAGGCTGAGGGAAATATCTATGTCTTTAGCTGCTAAATGCTCCACTATGTTCACCAGCTAGTTGCTAACTTTGTCAGTCTTCTGTATGGTGCTCGGTAGGTAGTGTACAGTGGATTTATCGGAGCTTTTGCTGCTAAAATCAGCTGCCTCCTGCTGCTGCAGCTGTTGCTGGACACCAGGTGGATGAGAGCAGTAACAGTGGAACTAAGCAGAATGTTGAAGGCTTGGTAACAAAGTCTCTGGTGCCAAAGTCAGACTCTTTGTACACAGAACCATTCACCTTGACCTGTCCCTCAGGGGATTTGAAGCACTATAATATCATGATACTTCTGCTTTTTCTCTTAACATACAGTAATTCATAAGAGGTCACTCATCAGGGAAACGTGAGCGAAGATTGTTTTAAGCTTTTGAACAAACAACCAGTGCTATTGTTTTTCTGGTGTCTAATCTCTCTCTGTATAAATATCTTATAACGACTGCAAAGAGAGAGCAAGTTAACGGTAATGATGATGATGTAATAATGCTGACAGTCTCACTTGTTGTAGAGCACAATGTCTGGTCTCCAGATCTTGTTCGATGGAACTCTAATGAATTCAATGCCGTCAAACTCTGACGGCATCCATCGCAGCTTGTAGTCATTCCAAATCTGGAAGAAAAGAAAGAAGAGAAAAACATTGAGAGCATATTGGGGAGTAAACCATCTGTTTTGTGTTTTGCATTGTACACTGCAGACAGTATTAGTCACTGGAGATGTTTCCCTTCATGGGAATATTTTGAAATACATATTTATACTGCAGGCAGAACTTCCTTTGATGTTTTTACAGTAGAGCCAAATAAGGATAAGGTAGCAAAAAAAAAAATCTAATGTTTATAGACAGGAACACGAGTTTCACGGAGCTCCCGAGTGCTTTCATTGCTTTTTCACAGAAAATCCAGGAAACATCTATTTTTTTTGATGCAGCTCCTCCTGGTAATAGAGACACAAAGCTTCAGAAAGCAAATGATAAAAACTACAGCAGTCACATCTAAATAAAGACCAGCTCAGAGAGGAGGGGAGTTTATGAGTAAATAGCTCACTGACAGAACACTGACAGTGCCATCACTTGCTATTCTGTCAACAAACCTGAGGGTAACATTTCATGAGCCGTAGATCCATTAGTCTTGGCTATTTGCATGTCATTCAAGATGAATTCATTCATTAGCAAGGCGGATTAATATCCAGTTATGACCTGGGAGCTGTTTAATTAACCACTTCATGCTACACTGGCTTTTTCATTTATCTATCCAGGCAGTTTACAATATGAGAGACTGGAGAAATAATTCCTGGTAGGTTGAGGTATGTAGCTTGTTGTTTATAAAATATAAACAATTCTATGTTCACTCTCTGCGATCATGTGTATTTTTGATAAATGCAGTATAACAATTATAGACAAAGAAGTTTTCACAAATGTACAAACATCTTCAACAGTTCAATAGTTGTACAGTACTCAGTGCTGTTTAAAATGAAGTTCTCTTATCCCTCTCATGAAAGAAGTGAATGAAGCTTTGTTTGAGGGAATACAAAGTTAGCACATTTGGAAACACTGTATGCTGCTACAGAAGGAATCCCCTGCAGTGTTACTGCAGAACAGATGCAGTAAATTCATCAAGGGGGGCTTTCTAAAATGGCTAACACTGTGAAACCATTGGTTGCAGTTCAAAGTCTTTATCAGTGACTGTGGCATTGACACAGCTTCTCATTAGTGATGCCTTGTTATAAATAAACAGCTTAGCCATTACGAAGAACAAACAAGATCGGCCTATACAGGCATTTCAATTCGCTTTAATTTGAGAGCTCAGAGATCACAGTATCATCATATTCACCACTCAGTTGCATCAGCATCCAACAGCTGTTTGTCTGCCATTAGTCACTGATTTAAATGCGCAATAACTATAATGCTTATTATAAATTGCAGCTAATTTGTTTTTTGTTTTGTTTTTCAAAGAGAAATACAGATTCAGAACAGCACAAAATAACTACAAGGTAATCTGGAGAGTAGCAGTTTGGAGGACAGAGACAAAATGTGTTATTTGGTAGTAGAGCTGGTTGTGGGAGGCCAGAGTTCAGGGTCCATGACTATAGATCTGCAGGGAGACAGAGCGTGACCAACCATAATGCTACCATTGATCACCTGCTGAATGCATTCACGTGTCTGTCTGAGATATACTTGTTTTCTCGTTCACTCTTACTGTGTTTAGCATTTCAGTGATGTATGACATTCATTCAAACACACACACACACACACAGAGGGAGAGGGAGAGGGTGGCATCCCATATTGATGTCTGCTTAGTATGTATAGGTTTGTGCAAACATACATGACCCCTCCTCAGTCTTCACTAACCTCTCAAGATGGGGGTAGGTCAATGAAACAGTTAATAAATGCTGTGTGTGATGGGTGTGTGTATAGGTTTGTTTGTGTGCATGTGTGTGAGTACTTACATGTCTGAGCCATAAATTTGTTTCCATGATCTGATTCACCTCATCCTGCAGAGACAAGAGGGAAGAGAGCTTGTTAGCCGGCAGAACTATTTGTGTGTGCATGCGTGTGTTCGTGCATGTGAGAGAGTGCTGTGGGTACAGCAGCTGATATGTCTACAAGTGCATGCCATATGGAGTTTTAAAGGGACAGTTCATCCCAAAATAAAAAATCCAAATATTTTTCTCTTACCTTTAGTGATAGTAATCTAACTAGGTTGTTTGAACGTGAGTTGCTGAGTGTTAAAGATCTCAGCCTTCTTTCCATCTAATGGAACTAGATGGCACTAGGCTTGTGGTGCTCAAATACATCTGGAAAAACTCAACAGCAATGTCTCTTTCCGGAAATCACGACCCTGTTACTCAAGATAATCCACAGACCTCAGGGAATTTTAATTCAATTTTCAATTCAATGGGCTTTGTTGGCGTGACATTTGATACATGTTTCCAAAGCACAATTACAATTAAAAGACAGTGAATGAATTCTACCAAACTACATCCGCCAACTGTATCACTGCTCGGATGGAAGCATGCATCTAATTATGGATGATATGCGCGTGCATGTGACAGAGCAAGACATAAACATTAATGGCGTCTTCCTTTCATTCTCTCTCCGACCTCATCACATATTGACGTTAGGTCATGGACCTTCCGCATCCTGATACGACGTGAAAGCTACCCTGGGTGTATTTGTTATTGACGTTCTGGGATACCATGTGAAATTATGCCTGTTACATGCACTGACTTCTTTCAAAATACACTTCTGTCTTCACAGGAAGTTTACCGTTTACATGCTGACATTTTTTTTTTTTCTTCAAAACGTAACACACATGGATGGATTTAGGCAACAAAAGCATGTGGTTAGGTTTAGGAAAACAGGGCTTAGCTTTATAATCTTAAGAAATGTGAACACTGATCTCCCGTATTGCAGTGTTGCTAAGTGAGCAAGCAATATTGGAGTGTGGTGATATAGTTGGTGGGTGTTGTTTTTAGAAGAAAATAGTTCCTACATGAAACTGTTCACAAAAAGGTTTGTGTATTATCTTGAGTAACCAGGTCATGATTTCTAGAAAGAGAAACTGCTGTTGAGTTTTTCCAATGTATTTTCTGAGTGCCATCAAATTCCATTATACTTAAGAGAAGACAGACATCTCTACGGCCAATATCTCCAACGCTTTCCATCACGCCAAAACAATCTAGACTAATATATAGCACTACAGGTAAAAGGAAAAATGTGTCTTTTTAACTTGGGGGGGAACTGTCTCTTTAAAAAAAGACAATAGAAAAATATAGCCAGGAATACAAATTCAAAAAATTTTCAAAATGGATTTCGCCCTCTAATCTTTGTCCTCTAGAGCTGGAGTTGATTGGCTGAAAAGGTCGACTGTGAATAAGTTAATAATAGATGGAGAGGTTACGGATGTCACATCCTCTCCACCTCTCTCTCTGACCCTTATTTAGTTTGATTTGCAGTCCTGTGATTCTCAAAATTCCACATAAACCACAGACAAGAAATGCATCAGCCACATACACTGCATACAAGCAGACATGTGAAAATATGTGCACAGACACATTGTGGCACAGTTCACTCAGTGCACCCATGAACACACATCCACACACTCACCTTTAGATTAATCTCACCTTGCCAAGCAAGCAGATATAGCTACATATCAGTCCAGTCTGAAAAAGGCTCCTGCAGGCAATTTTCCCCTAATCTGAGGATTTCCATCCTGAGCTGAAAACCTCTTTTCAGCGGGGGATGTGCGGCAACCCCCCCAACCATCCCCCACCCGCATTAAACTTAACATTGCCAAAGCAAAACAGCACTGTCTAACAACACTGTGTGACATTTTCGAAATCCGTGAAATTGAACAGACTAAATAAAGACTGCATTCACTTTCTGTTTTCACTTCTCTCGTTCCGCAGCTTATCTTTTGCCTTTTCTGAATCAAAGGTGGGAAATATGATCAAGATGCTTGTTGGAAGACGTCTCTCAGCTCACACAGACACTCACATACTGTTGAGGGGATGCTAGTAGTGAAATAACATTTCACCCGGGACATACATAGAGGAAATGAAAGTGCAAAGGTGCTTAAAACACCTTTGATATATTGTTGAGTCTTTGCAAGCTTTGTGCGCATGTTGTGATTACAACATCTACTACTTAGGCCTGTCACAATAACTACTTTTGGTGGACGATATATTGTCCCAGAATCATTTGCTATAAACAATATTATTGTCATTATGAGACCATTTTATGCTACTGATATAATGATAATATACTTGCATAATAATGCAAGTGTACCCCTTCACCCTTTCATATTAAAATGTTAACTTTTTTTTTTAATCCTAAATGAATAAACATGTCTGTTTGTGTGTTTGCTTATGTATGGAGGAGCTGTGCCCCACCCACAGTGAAACTCCATTACAGTGAGCAGACAAGAGGACAGAATTAGCACGAGTGGAAATGACAGGAAAACGTGTCTCAGCATAGGATTTTGCTTTTTTTTCTTTCAGTTCATTCAGTTTATGTGTTGTGAAAAAAAGCTTAGGTGCTGCACCCAAGTCTTATAATGGTTGGGAAAACCTTGCTGTGTAATCTGGCATCATGTTGGCCAAAATGTTAGTGACAATAAACAGCACAGTAGGCAATATCGTATATGACCTTGTTCATTTTTACTGACCTCGATAAGTTGATATCGTAATTATCGTGACAGGCCTACTACTCCTGTGTGTGTGTGTGTGTGTGTGTTTGGGTGTTTAGCTTACAACTTTGACCAGCTGCGAGATGGAAACCTCGAACTCCACAGTGACGGGGTCAGAGACATTCTCCACTGGTCTGATGAACTGGTTATATCTTCTGAACAGTTTCCTGAAGAGCCGGTCCTCCGCCTTGGATGAAAAGCAGTCTGGACAGACACAAAAGGAGCAGAGACAAAGAGGAGTGGGGCAGACAGAGAGAGAGACAGAGAGAAAGAGATCATTGAGTGGATGAGTGAATGTGAATAAAAAGAAAGAAAGAAAGTGAAAAAGAAAAGAGTGGGAAGAAAATGCAACAAATTCAGTGGAAATCTAATTGTCTCTAAGATGGCTAATGCTGGCAGTGCTAATTAATCACAGAACTGTGAGAAAAACAGACATCATCCGTTTCCAGTTTTAATGCAGCGTCACATCAATAAGTCTTTTGAGTTTGTGGATTAATGTTTCATGATATTTGATGAATGGTCTATAAAGGAGTCTCTGAGGATTATAGCTCCTCTGCTCAGATCATCAGAGTTAGAAGTCTACTTTGAACGAGTCTGTGACATGAGTTAACTTTTAGGATGTGTCTTTGTGTGATTGGGCTGCTTTAAATGGAGTCACAGCGTTAAAAACTGCTAAGTAAGGGAGCACAAAGCAGCCATGTCCAATCTTAATTACATGGTTTCATAATATATGATCTGTTATCTTGTATTCTTTAGGGTCATTCACTGCTTTATTTCAGTCTTAACAAGCATCACTGGAAATCATTGTAGCTGACCTGAATTCATAAATTAACTGACCACCACTGCAACTCATGTAGTGTCACTTTAAAAACCCCAAGAGTAATGCTGTCTGCCTATTTAGATAGCATTTCGGGCAGGTGGTATATTTCCATATCCAAGATGTCCTAGAATAGAATTCATTCAAGCTTAAATAAAAAATCTAAATGGAGATAAATCGCAGTGACAAGCATGTCCTCTTTTCTAGGTAGGTGTTGGCAGCTGAGGGGGTTCATCCTGTACAAGAACATGGTTTATTATAATTTACCTAAATATAGGTATGTATTTGGTTGGACTGCGGCTTACGTGCTGTATACATTACCAAAATAAGTAGGGCCTTATTTACTAATTACCCAGGAAGGAACCTAGAAGGCCTGAGGCACAGTATCAGCACGTCTACCTAGTGAAAAATGCACGGCAAGCTATTTTAACTTAGTGCAGAGGAATTGAAGGCTGTAGCCTGAGGACAGGAGATGAAGTGCTGAAAGTTTTGTTTTTTTTAACGCAGGTGAGGAGTCGAGTTGCGGGAGGAGTTTCTGGCTCTTTTAGTGTTTTCTCCCCATTCTGTATTCAGATTTATTTTCCTTCCTCTGTGTTACTTAACATAGAAACATTTCACTCTTACAACCAATGTCACACTGGCTCAGGTTAATGTTATCCTGTCAATGAGGACTGTGGCAAATTCAGAACACCATTCCATAGCTGCTAAATTTACCCAAAACTGACCCTGAAAGTAAATTCATTTAAAGTCATTGAGAGTCGAACTCTATTTTTGACGCTATTCGTGGTGTAACTTTTGTCACCAGTAGCCATTTAGTGTACTTACATTCCATAATTACCTTTTTATGTGGTAGTTTTTCATTTTAAGTGGTGGAGTCTGCCATTTCCACCAGGATTTAAATTACCTTCCTAAATGTGAGGGATTTGAAGGCAATGGTCTTTCTGTTCACTCTCCTAACACAGTAACAGCAAACCAAAAACTTCCTGCTGTAAATGCTTCACATTAAAAGCATTTACATAGGGTGGCTTTTATTCTGAAGCAGCCACGGGAAACACAGTGTCACTGTAGTCTGTGGTGACCACAATCAAAAATGCATAGATGATACAAGACACTGGTCATTTTCTGCATTGTTTAAGAGCGTCCTTCAACAACAAATGCACATAGTTGGGTTTAGGCAACAGAAGCATGTAATGAGGTTTAGGGAAAAAGAACAGGGGTCGGCTTTATAATCTTAAGGTACGTGAACACTGCTCTCCTGGGTGAAAGTTGGTGTTTGTTGCCACCTTAACTTTCATTCTTGTCCCGCTGCGTTTTCTCCTGATGCTGCCAGCCGCCATTAAACTGTACCGATGACTGGCTGTGTATCATGCTGACGTTACATGATGTTTTTTTGTTGATGATGCTGCAAGTCACTGCCCAAGTGCTGGATTTCAACAACTTAAGAGTGACCAGGTTGGGCAAACAAATCTGCCCGTATCTTACTTGTGGATTTAAGTCCACACTGATGCATAGCCACCTGTTTTGTGGTTCTAAGAGTAGTAAAAGTAAATCAAACTATGAAGTTGACAATACAGAGAAGACATCCCATCTCTGTATCAATTTGGAACAGCCTTGATAGCAGCAGCTATCTTGTCTATAGAGCTCGCCGTTGTTGTTAGTACCCCTCACTGGTTCTGGCTTGACAACAGCTTGACAATGGCATTACTCCTACCTATGGACCTGATTGGCTAATCAAGTCTCCCAGCAGCACTCATTGGTCTATTTTTATTTTTCAAGAAACTGCTGTTTCACATCACAATGCCAGACAAACCAGTTAACTTAAACTCGGTGGAGTGGGCAGATTCATAGGTCTGGACTCAGGCAAACCAACTGCTGCTGTGTGAAGAATTACTTCTGCTGTGTGCAGTATGAAATCAGATTGTGGTTGCTCATGGCATGATGGGAAAGGGACATTGTTTTTAAACAACATGAGTTTGTTTGGCTGCACTGTTTGTTTGTTTTTTACAAAATAGTTGCAGAAGAAGTTTTGACGAATCCCAAAATTCAGAGATATGTCGTATTAAACAACCCTTGCTGTTACCATGGTAACCATGGATGTTGCCAAATCCAGTTATGATATTAAAGAAGAGTGAAACTGCACACTTTACCCAGATGAACCATGTTATTTTGGTCGTGTAAGCTGCAAAAGTTTTCAAAGTGAACCATATCAAAGCGACAAGTTGAAAGTTCCCCACACAGTTTGTTGCCTTGAGGCCAACTGAGTCACAACGGTTATGCCTCCCGCTGCTTGTGAGGGTGATCACCCACTCTTCCTCCTTCAAGACCCCCAGTGCTCCCAGAGTTCTCACGCAGAAACCCTGCTCATTCTGCATCATCCTCTATAAATATCCAGATCAATATCATATTCATCTCTACTGGGCAGCTCTCAAGGTTGTTGAATGGAGGAAAGGGTGC
>JAPZEB010000020.1:29676225-29686707 GCA_029783705.1 Chaetodon striatus | reverse complement strand
CTCCAGGAAGTCACTGTGACTGGCCAAAATATAGTCCATTACATAACCCCCCATTAAAATCAGCACTTTTAGTTTTTGGTTGTTGTTTACATTAAACAAATTAGATATAATGTCTTTATCAGTGAACTTTAGAGGTGCTGGCAGATGAATGGGGTGGTTGTTTTCATCTTTCCATCTAATTTTCTGCAAGAAAGTGAGTAAGCCAAATGCCCACAATGTCAAACTATTCTTTCAGTACCAAGGAACTATGTGACGATGTGTCACTCAAACATAAATATTACTAGAGAATTCCTACCTAACTGTGACACTTTTAATCTAAGACATAATAATAGATTAAAAGCTTTGATTTTTACAAGCAAAATCTAACTGAAGGATATCTTTATTATGTTTGGTTCAAAAAATCTTCAACAATATCTGTGATAATGACAACAGAAAGTTTTTTGTGTGTTATTTGTTCATTTAAAATGTTATCAGAACTTAGTTGAGATCTCAACATATTTTAGATTTGGTTTGTAGTTTTCCCAATTATTTAATTCCCAATAATCCATGACTAATATGGTTCACACCCCTAACTACATACAGTTGCATATAGACACACACAAATATGACTGACCTATGAGTGGCACTGCGAGAGAGGTGGGTGGGACTATCTTTGATATCAGCAGCAGGAACACAGTGAGCGCCAGCAGCACTGAGATGCACAGCGTCATCTTCTCCCCGCAATCTGATGGCAGGTAAAACACCAGTATGGCCAGTGATGTGATCAGCACACACGGGATGATCAGATTAATGGTGTAAAACAGCGGCTTCCTCTTGATCACAAAATCATAGGTGATATCCAGATAGGTGATGTCATTAGGGTCCTCATTTTTGCGTGCCGGGAGCGAGACAATGTCCCACTCTCCACTTGGTGTGAAGTCATCACGGCTGGCAAAGTCACTCGTGAGGATTAGATCTACTTCTGTGTGGTCGTAGGTCCAGGAGCGGAACTTGAGAGTGCAGTTCTGCTGGTCGAAGGGGAAGTTCTGCACCTCGATGGCGCAGGCCGACTTGTAGATGGCTGGGGGAAGCCAGAAGATATCTCCTGTGTTGGAGACCACAGCATTGCAATAGAAGGAAACCTCGTACACGCCATCAGCACTGTAAGAGGTTGTAGGCGAGATGAAAGATAAGAAAGCGTATGGATCCAGAGTCTACAATTACAATCAACACTTAAAGCTGGAATAGGCCGTTTAATTCTTTGGGTCATTGTGCAAAAATCCCATCAACTTTAAGCTTATTTTAATTCAAGTGGACTGAAAGAAAACTAGACTTCTCCTTCTCCTCGTCTTAACTCTGTCTTCAGGCTTTAGAAAACTTAGCCCGTGACGAATGTTGGTATTTCAGCATTGGCAACAACTGCCTACACAGTAAAGCAACCCAAAAGAGGATGACAGACTTATCAAAAAGAAAGTCTAAAAGGGAGTCTGGAAATAAACGCAACAAAACACGTCAAGCAAAATATCTCAGTGATGGAAAGAAAATGTTGCTAATAGTTTAGCCTTGTGCTAACAAGAGCCAAAGCTCTTCTTCTGGGAAAGCAGTCCATAGCTGCATGGAGCAAGGCAGAAGGACCATGGGGTGTCTAGCTATCTAATTCCTTCCTTGTTTGTGGTCTGATATAGAGAGAGAGAGCAGGTTAAGGGGGGGCAGTAGGCAACATTATAATTGAATAATGTTAATAAATCAGTGGGTGGGAAACACTGGGTTATTGTATGAGGCATGTGGTTGTCCTGTGGTTGTCTGGTGGGAGGTTCTTGGGACAGAGAGGGGAGAGCTGCAGGAGGAGGATGTATCTTCAAATTCTGACTTTTTTTATTATTTTTGTTTGTTTGGTTTTTTGCTTTCTCCAGATCCCTGCCTACCCCAATTTTAATAAGACATATTTGAAGTCAGCTAACTCTTGAGGCACCACTGTAGACCTTGTTTTCTGTTCATTGCAATGATAATAATCAAACAAACCCAAACTCTCCCCGCTGATTGTCTGAAGTGATCCTAAAAGCAGACATTGATTAAGCCCTAACTAATCCCCTTCACCTCAGCAAAAACAGGCTTGGAAGAAAGAGAACATTTTAATTACAAAATCCCCATAGAAAAGCATGCTTATTTTAGCAGCAGATTTTCTGCTTGTAACGCCCTGATGATAATGCTGGAAAACATCTTAGTACTGTAGAAAGCTGCACTGTAACTCCATTATTACCATACTGTAATCTATAAATGTGAGGCCACTAAACACACATACACACAGAGGCTGTAAATGTAGTTGCATTTTTTACTTGACTTTAGAATAAAACAGCAGAACTAGATCCCCTATATGTCAAATTGGTCGTCTCACTAATGTAATGACGTGCTCATACTTACTTGTTGTAGAGGACTATATCAGGAAGCCAGATGTGTTTGGATGGTATTCGTAGTTTCTTAATACCTTCGTACTTCTCTGGGTCCCATCTTAGTCTATAGTCATTCCACTCCTGCAGATAGAGCATTTACAGTCTCCAACTTACTGTATGCACTGTATATTGAACACTGTATGTGTAATGGGCAGTTGGTGAGATTGTATTGTACCTGAAACAGCCACAAGTTGGTTGTCATTATCTGTTCTCTCTCATTCTGCAAGACAACAATAGTCAGCTTGTCATGCAATGAGCATCATTTCCATAAATTTCACTTTACCATAAAAATAGTAAATTTTTTCATTATATCAAGGGGCCGTCACACGGTCTACTGGCAGTGATTTGAGCACGACACACTGAAGGTCAAACCTAAATATCAGAGCACACCTTAAGGGAGCGGACGCAATAACAAACATTTTGGGGCAAAATCACATCTCTTCCAACACCTCTACAAAATGTCACAAAGTTAGACTTTAAATGTGGCTGAATGTATTTTATTGTGCAGGAGTTTCAGAGTGCAGAGTGTTCACCCAGAGCAAAAATGTGTGGCTAGAGAGTGAGACTGTGTGTTTGATGGCTTTTGAGTTGTTGGGAAACACTTTAGAGAGACCTAAGTTGAATACTGAAAAGTAATGTAATGTGACTGAACACATGTATTTATTTATAGCATAAAATGACATCTTTAGTTTACATCTTGTACACCCATCCATTTTATAAGTTGCATACTCTGTTTATAGGAGGGCTGCCTATCCCAGCATGCGTTGGGTGTGCAGTGGTGTACATCCTGGTTTGGTCACCTGTCTGTCACAGGACTAACTCAAAGACCCTGTTCACACCTGGTATGAACATCCATTTTGGGTGATTCGATTACAAGTGGATAGCGCTAAACACAAGTGTAAACAACCACCAAGAAGCAGTGTGATCTAAACACTTAGACTCCTTGCCAAGGTGGTCTGGGATGCATTTGACCACATATCTTTTGTAATGTAAACACTAATGAGTCTTGATGTCTCCCCAAAAAGGTAAGAGCTGGAGGACACATCAGACAGGCAAGCCTTCTGCTGCCACAACTCTACAACGTTTTCCTCTTTGCTGGAATCCCACACATTTCTTTTAGCGCGTTTTGCCCCCATGGTGAGCTGCTATCTGTCTGTTTGTTTGAGTTTTGCACTGGTGCGTCATTTTATGCAGTACTTCTATTGGCTGGTTTGCAGACATAGGTCATAACAGCACTTACACTGTAAGACGGTCATCTCAAATTTCTGACCCTGTCAGAATTTGTCTTTGATCGCAAAATCATGACAACAGCCATCCTTGAATCTCTCTCATTGTGCAACGTAGGACCACCATTTTAGGGCTACGACCAAAGATAATACCACATTGCTTTCAAATTGGTCATCTTTCCTCTGGGACAGCCCAAAATCGCACAGTGTATACTGGGCTTTACCCGCTTTATGATGAGTTGGACAAAGAGTTGCAGGACCATCCATTGTTTTGCCCTACAGAAGGATATGCACTGAACTCTGCTGACAATGATACCTCCGGCTGTACTGACACAAATGCTAACATGAGTAGCAAGCATGCTACAGAGCAGGTAGCAAAAGTGTGGCTATAACAACTGAGACACATGACAGGCACAGCTGTGAAGAGCAATGTTTTAGATCACTGAAACGTGTGTTAATACCAGGTCTAAACAGGTTTAAAGAGACAGACAAACAGATTCAGGGAGCATCCGAAGTCTCTTACTTGATGTTTCCTCACTCCTTGCTTGAACCAGAACTTGTACTGGTACACTACTATTTCTGCTCTGAGTCTGAGTCTATGAGCTCTGAGTTACTGATTGGACACCACAGCTGATCGACTGATCAGGTGCATCCCAACATAACTTGAGATTTAAACCATAGTGAAGACAGATAGTAGATTAAAGTCAAGTGTATCACTCCCAAGTTTTATATTTTATTTGTTTTTCAATTCACCATCTAGTTGAAAATCTTTGTTAACTGTAGGCCTGAACAATTTAAGGACCACAAACAACTTCATTATAACTTTTTTGTTTTTCTCACAACCTGTTATTTCCCCCATTTAATTCTATTATGGGTACAATTAAAGACGGAGAGTAGGAGAGTCTGTCTGTCAGCTAGAAACACTTTTTACATTATTTATCATCATTTCCATACAGTCACATGTGAGGCTGATAATTCCCGAGCGTCGGGTTTGATGAGTTACATAATTTCAATTTTCTCTAAAACATTTAGCCTAATAAATAATTTCCAGAGTTGAAAAGACACCATAATCATATTCTGGGTTATTAAATAATGAATTCACAATCAGAATATCAAAAAATACAGAAGTAAATAATGAATAAATAATATAAACACATTCTGTGCCTCTGAGCGGGACACAGTATAAATACAGAATGCAAGTTGTTATTCATGTGCAGGTGTTTGTTAAACAGAGAGAAAACACTGCTGCTCTGCCAGTGATAACGGCGTGCTTTCATTAGCGTTAGCACGGTGTACATGTGTGCGGACACGAACTCCATCAAAAATCTTTGCAGCTGTTAAAGCTGACTGACAGCTGATTCAGCTGTGATCAGAAACAGACGATGCTTCACGAGACACTTTAGAGGAAAGAAAACATTTCTCTAAAAACATGTTTCCTTGTTTCCTCTTCTCGCATGGTTTCCTTGTGTCTCTTCATGCATCCCAAGTGGGAGGGACCATGCGGCAAGGAAATACGCAAGTCAGGGAAACATGGATGATTTAAGAGACTTGGGATGCACCCACAGATTAATTCACACCCACAGGCAATTCAAAGTTGCCGGTTCACTAAACTTGCATTATCATAAAGTTTTTATTATAACACATACGATAATGTAATATTTATTCAGTGCTGTTGTAATATTTATGTCGCTGTAAAAAGAGACTGTACTGGAGCAGTTACAAAACATTGCGTATGTATGTAGAGTCATGGCTTACTGGGACACTTCAATAAAAGGGAGCCATCGTTAACGTTATCAGTAACACCTGTGTGCTGTTGCTGCTGTGAAAAAATGTCCTCTGTGGAAAAGGCCTATTGAGCAGAGCAATGCTTGGATTTATGTGATGTAACCAAGCTAATAACACTGATAATGGTCACTGTCACAGTCGTGAGAAGGGCAATAATAAGGTTACATAAGTGAAATCATGTGTGTGAGGGACTTTGGGCCTGCCCAGTATGACTTTATAAAAACAGATATACCAGTGATGCTGTCTTTAAAGGCTTTAAGAGACAGTGAAGTGGGCCGTTATGGGGTACTTATCCATAGTCAGTGTATTACATACAGTAGATGTCTGTAGTGTGCTGACATGGAAGCTAAGTAATCTACTGCCGTGGAGGGAAGGGCAGCAAAATGTATTTTCGCCCCCCCAAAAAAAGCCCCACCAAGAAAAAAATTCATATCAGTTTGTGATATATCAGGAGTATTTTCAGCCCTTTCTGACAGGGAAGCTGTTAACAACTTTGGTTACCATGCCACCATACACCACTGACAAAGACAGTAATTTTGGTTCACTGAAATGGAGCACTGCCAGATGAAGCTATGAAAATATTGTAAATATAGTGTACACTTTAACTTATATTGATTTTTTAGGTGGCTTAAAATACATTTTGTACACTCGGCACATGAGAGTTGATTACCTGCAAATAATCGATCTGCACTGATTCATACACATACATCATATGTCACACTCCACATGTCATTCTACAAAACACACCCTCCTAATTTGACTGTCTACTTAAGCGGCAACATTTTCCCAGCTGCTCCCTCTGCCTTGTTAATGCAACTGCTGCCCTGCATCAGTATTGCTGCTTGCTCTTTCATCCCCATCTCCACCCCAGCATCCACATGCAGGCTTCAGCTAAGGAGGGGAAATATTTAATCATCATTCCCCGATATCACATGTAAAGATATCTGCGGGGAGTGATGGGGCCAGAGCCTTGACACCAAACTCTAACTATGTTCTGCTGCTGTTGTCTGACTGAACTGAGCTTCTGTTCTACTGCTGCCTTGATCATTTAGTTTGTTTGTGTTATTGTGTGACTTTGATATTCAAACTAACCCTTTTAAAGGTCCAGTGTTTAGGATTCAGGGGGATATATTGGCAGAAATGGAATATAATACATTTTTAGTGGCGTAATTTTACCTGAAAATAAGAATTGTTGTGTTTTCATTCCCTTAAAATGAACCGTTTACATCAATCGAAGTGTGGGTCCCTTTTCACGGAGTGTAGCCAACAACTGACAACCCAAACACTGGCTCTTGATAGGGCCATTCTCGTTTCCTCATCAGCTAGCATAGTTCTCCTTCACGCTTGGCACATGGGAGAAGTCTCAGTTAGTTTCAATCTGCCACCTCACAGCTATATGTCACTAAATCCTACACAGTAGACCTTTAAACAACAAAGTCACACAATAACACAAACAAACTAACTGATAAAAGCAGCAGTAGACCAGCAGCTCCTGTGTTCAGCAATTTAAAAATCACTCTTTTTCTCATGGAGTCTGGCTTTGAGGAGAGTGAAAACAGCTTCATTTCCCCATCAGAAATCCCTGTCTGACAGTAAGGTGAAGCTGTGAAAATATCTGAAATATAATGTACACTTTAACTATATTAATTTTTTTAGGAGGGCTTTTTGAGGTGGCTAAATATATGTTTTGATGCTGACCCCTCCACAACAGTATTGCTTAGCTTCTGTGTCGGACTCCAGCCTGCCTCTCCAAATTTGGTGTGTGCCAACTGACATTTACTGTAGGTAATACACTTACTTCCACCCACTTCAAAAGATCTGAACTATCCCTTTGATGATGACATCAATTTTTTTTTAACGTGTAAAATTGTTACAACATGTCACAAGTTTCTCATGAGCGTATACAGAACTTTGATGCAAAGTAAATGCTAGAAACTTTAAGAGACATGAATCCGGAGCTCCGAGCAGCTCACCTGGTCGAGCAGGCACGTCCTTGCAACAGCAGCTGAAGGTTCGATTCCAACCCACAACCCCTTGCTGCATGTCATGCCACCCCTCTGCTCCCCTAACACTACCATTGTCCCATTAAATAGGGGCCAAAAAGCTAAAAAAAAATAATCTAAAAAATGAGATATGAGTCCGAGATGTCAGGTCAGATTCACTATAATATCTGAAAAGGGATTTTGGTTATGTGCCTATAAACATTCTGTCCCAGTCAGAATGTCACTGTTACAGGTAATGTAGGAAGAATGAGCTCCTGTGATACATCTGTATTTGTGCATGTGTACAAATGTGTGTTTTTATATATAAAGATACTTACTACACTGATGAGCTGTGACAGAGACACCTGTATGGAGATGGTGACCTGTTGGCTCTTATTGACAGCTGGTCGGATCAGTTTGTTGTAGCGCTCTGGACCCAACAGGTAGTTCACCAGCCGCTCCTCTGCATTCTCTGCCCTGCTGCCTACAGACCAGTCAGGACACAAAGAAAGTGCAAAACATTTTATTTTGAAAGTGCTTCAAACCCCAGGATGCATCTTTCTTTCAGTATTTCTATAGGGGAAGCGAGTCTCTATTTCAATGTAAGGTTGCATACAAAAATGTCACCACACTCTGTGTGCGTGTGGGCTGCAGTTCAAAGCGTGATATCTTCTCTCTGTCACAGCATGTTTTCAGTCCAGTGTCACCATGAATGATGAACAATAAACAAGTTGGCTGTAAATGAAGTAAATTTACCAACGGGCATTTAAGCTGAATCACGTGTCCTCTATAAAATGTGACTGTGTGTGTATGGGTGTGCGTCTCGCTGTCTCACACTTTACTGCAGGGTTTTAGAGCAAAAAGAACAAACAAAACTCCAGCCATGCATCCATCCCTGCGAGAGGATCCCTGAAGCTTTGTGTTTCCTCAGCCCTAAAATATTGGTTATGTAAAAGTGATCGTATGAATAAGTCAGAAGCAAAATGCTTCTGACCCACTCTCCTGGCTTCCACAGCCATTATGTCTACATTGTCAAACAAACTGACAACAGCGCAGGGAGCGTTTAATATCTGGAATGCTTCGCCCCCTCTGTGCCACATGAATTGTCTGTTTTTGTAAGATTACATGCAGGGAAGGCTGAGTGAGCATGGATGGTCTTTTTTTTTAAACAGCACCCTGCTGTTTCAAGTTTTCATGTCACCGCCAATGTGTTCAGCCATTTAAAAGCAAGAGAGGCAAGAGAATTTATTACAGCTTAATGGAACATCAGTCTACAGTTTATTTTAACTTCAGAGGATACACGATTTGCCATCAAGTAAAAACCTGAGTGGTGTATTTGCACATGAGAGATATCAGTTAAAATGAAGGTTAGCCTAATAGTTAGAGGCCTTAATCACAATTAGACTGTGTTTGAAGTGGCTTTAATACAACAGTGAGACCTTCTTTTAGGTATCTGGGACCTATTTTAACCCAGTCGCTAGAACAGTAAGGTCCGGCCTGGGGGCCAATTGTGGTCGATGGACCTATTTAAAACAGCCAATGGCTTATCTTTCAAACTGTAAAATATGTGACCCACCACACAGTATTGGTTGATCAAGCAAGATCACTTTGCATTTATTCTTTTTACCTTACAATGGCAGGACTATCATTCAGTTTGTAGACAGGCACCAAGTAAGAGCTATGCAGGCAGAACTAACTGACTAACAGATGGTAAACAAGCAAATGAACTGTTACCTAACAGCAGACATTTTCTGCTAGGTAGCAGCCGAGGCCACAGCACGGAAGCAAAAGTTGACAGCGAGGGCAACCTCTTTCAGGAGCAATGGAAAGTTAAGATGAAACTTAATGTTTCAACAACCCTGTGGTTGACATGTGGGTACATTTAGGCACAAAAACCACTTGGTTATGGCGAGGAAAAGATCATGTTTTTTGCTTAAAATACCTGCTTCTTGTGGCACAATCCTGACTCAAAATGCAGCAATGTCTCAGTAAAAGCAACTGCTTTTTTGGGCACCATCCTAGCAGAAATCATAGTGATGGCTCGGTGGTGGCACTATCTCCACTGTAAGAACAATAACAGGCTGCTGAAAAACACCCACTTTTGGTGGCTGAAAAGCCACAGTAGGCCAGCAATGACTCACTAGAAAACAACCACTTTCATATTTGTTGGTCTCGAACAGTGGTTTGCAGCTAGCAGCTGTCTCGCACAGGTGTCACAATATCCACCATTACCTCTCAACACACAACCACAAAGTCAGCTCATATACTACGACATTTTAGAAATGTTGATATGATATGTAAGAAATGCGTGGTTTTCAGAAATGTACAATGCCAACATTTTCTTAGACCATGTTGGTAACACTTCTGAGAGTACTGGGGATTAGGTACGTAATTTGGCTCCATAACAACTCACAAGGTTCACTGACGAAACAACTGTCTTATACTAAACATGTTTTCCAAACAGATACAACATGCTAAAGTTATTAGCACAAGCCTATGGCATTTTAAATTGTATAAATTAGCCTAGCAACTAGCAGAGATTTCTCTGAAGGATAAATCACACAAAAGATTTGAAATGCTATTTTTGTGGAGGCTTTATTGTCTTCACAATTTATTGTTTCTTATCTGTGAAATTAAAGTAAATAATAAGCTTCGTTTCCACTGACGGAAATGGTTACAGCTACAAAAATAGACAGAAGGTCTGCATCGCTGTGACGTGAATGTCTGGGGAGGTGCACGTCAGGCTACGACATAGGTTACGGCGTAGGCTCCATGTCAACGCAGAGTCTACGCCGTAGCTACGGCATCAATTCAACACAGAAGTAGAAATTCCACATCACGTGGCCAAAATAGGTATCCAGTAAGCAAAGATTAAATACAAATGTGTGTAGCAGAGCTTTACTCTTCTTTCCTCTGCAATCAATAATTTCATTTACACCTCAGATTTATCTTGTAACCCATCAGAGGTACCTAACAGTACATAACATCGTTAAAAGCAGCTCCACCTTGATGCATCTGTATTAGCAAACAAATAATGTCACACATATTAATAAATCAGTG
>JAPZEB010000020.1:29652193-29664601 GCA_029783705.1 Chaetodon striatus | reverse complement strand
CCGTAGGTGTGAATGTGAGTGTGAATGGTTGTCTGTCTCTATGTGTCAGCCCTGTGATAGTCTGGCAACCTGTCCAGAGTGTACCCCACCTCTTGCCCACTGTCAGCTGGGATAGGCTCCAATCACCCCGTGACCCCCAACAAAATAAGTGGTTACAGAAAACGAATAAAATTAATAAATTAGTACTCACATAAACTGTGTGTATATGATCATTTTGACGTGTATGTTGTTTAGGTCTATTATATTTAGGATAAATAATAGATCTGACTTGATTTACACAAATAATTGTTTTGACTTTTTTATTCATTATTATATTCATTATTGTTCTGTCAAGTAGTGATGTAAATTGGCTTTAGTGCAGTATGTCAGGGGATTCATATAGTAATAGCAAAAAAAGGACACACCTCAGCCACTGCCTGAGACAGCAGGTAGTTGGTACACAGGAAAAACACACTGAGGGAACAAACAGAGAGGAAAAACCTGAAGACATAAATGTAATAAAGGACTAAGGTCCACTTCCTTTAAGAGTCAGGGGTGTTGCTAAGCCACGTGGAAACTTGGAGATCAATCATGAGCTACTTTTAAACAGGGTATGCACGCTTGAGCTTTGTCGGGAGCAGGCTGTGGTCATTGTACTGCACTTTTCCTCCTCCAGAGGGAGACAGATGTCCATAAAACATACTGAGCACTTGTATAGCCTGCATTGTCATAGCATTCTGTTTTTGCAATTTGTTTACAATAAATCATACTCTACCATTTTGTTCTTACATGAAATGATGAAGTATGTGCACTTATGTACACAGTTCAAACTGCCAAAGATTTCATACTTTTTGTGTTGTTGTTTTCCAAGATATTCCACAAGCTGCTTCACCCTTTGTAATGTGTTCAGCTGCAAACAGCTCTCTTATTTACTCTGTGCATTATATTGTGGGACACTGTGACAGCACTCTAACAAATGTTTTATAAGGGAAATGATGATCACAAGCTACTCTCTCTCAAAGCCAGAAACCAGAGGAGTGTCTCAAATGTGTGATGTCATAGGGTATGAAGTCTGAAGCTGCTCCATAGACAGTGAAGGGGAACCTCATTTGGTGGACCCACAAGATGTTTGTTTTCTTTCTTTATATATACCTAAATGAGCTTAATTCTTTTGTAGTGTTCTTGGTCCTGAAACAGAAAATGTACCCATATGCTCAGAACATTCCCCTGGGTGCTCTCAGCTTCATCTTTAACATCTTTCCCAATTCAGTCTTTGGAGCAGCTCCAGATTTTGTACTTGATGACATTGCAAATCCAAGTTTTAGCACCCTAGTTAATGAATTTGGGAAAAAAAGTTGTTCATATTTACTCATATTTTTTGGCTGTTTTAGACCATAGTAACAATATGTGTGAATTTTGTAAGTGGGCATAGCTCCACTTTAATATGCATACTTAATATTTTATTAAATATAGCCCACTTAAAGTTGTTGCTCCTTCTGTGTGACCACGCTGCATACTCAAAACCTTCTTTGAACTGCTATGAGTTCTATTATAAAACTGGGAAGTAGATGTGCCCTGAACCTAAACACCTAGAGCCCTTTACATCCCATATTTTAACTATTTGCTCCTTTAAAAGACTAAAAACAGTACGTTTTCTTTTTACTATCACAATAGCTTCAGTCTCATCCACCTGTTAGACTCTGTGATGCCAGAACACTGTTTCTAAATGTAAGCTAGCACTTGAAGCACTTCAGAATACCTGCAGAAGTTGATGTAACATTATTTGCATGATACTTACAATTTGTTGCATGCATGCATTTGTTTGCAAGTCACTTTTGATAAGTGTCAGCTATTACGTGAATGTAATATAGAGTAATGTAACTGTGATTTGCTTGTATTAAGGAACATGAAAAAGATTAATGGGTTCAACAGATGTCGACAGAGGTGTTAGCAGTACACAACAGTTTCTGCTATCAAACTGTGTAACTCTCTCTGTATCTTTGCCGTCCATTTGGCGTCAAAAGCACTTACCAGATTTTTTAAAAAGTCAGCTGCGGTCAAATTATTGTCCATTTGTAAATGTTGTCCTAGAAGGCCATTCAATTTGATATCACCTTAACTGAGCAAACAGATAATGCTGTGGGAAACTCAAGTGTTGTTTCAGTTCAAACACTATTAATAATTTTGAATGGTGGATAAATATTTGATATCAACAGTTTTAGCCCTTATATTGTGGAACTTGTGTGGAAAATTTAACAGTACTACCACTGCAAAAAGTTAAAAGTAAAAACAATTTGGTTTTATTTTGGTAAGTTTTATTTATATCTCTATCATACATTTGTTTTTTTGTATGATTTTATTTTTTAAAGAGGTGAAAACTGTTGCTGTGACTGGATTATGCAGGCCTGCTGCATGTAGTGTGAGTGCAATGTTGATTATGCTGCGTTGTTTTAATATGGAACCCAGGAAGAGTGGGTTAGTTGTTAACCAGTTAACAACTAATGGAGATCTGTTGTAATAACAACAACAAAAAAATCAGCTTTTTTTCATTTACAGATTTTATTCGATAAATCCCTAAATGGATTATTTTGCATTTATGGATTTATCCAATCGGCATGTTGATAAACGCATATGAGAATAATACAGTTCATTTAAAAAAAACAATCTGGTAATTCATTGAGAAAGTCATGTACTTCTGTGAGAGAGAAAAAAAAAACAGCTGATATAAAATACTTTATTACCTTTCCCTAGCACCACCCTGAGGCCAAAAAAATAAAGGAGGACTCTGAACACCTAAATGTTTACCAGAGCCTGTGGGAAGCAGTAGAGAAATAGTGAACATGTCACACATAGACCACATAAGTGGTTCTTTAAGTGGATTGGTTGCACCAGCAGGACGTACACTTGGACATACCCCTCGTGTGGACGTTAAATGTATTTTAAGCCAGAGACATAATTAATACCTCTTACATCATTGTTGGTCCTGGTATACAATACAGTATTTGTGCAGTTTTTGTTGCCTGGTACTTTGATGACTGCCAGAGAGTGTACCAGACGTCAACATGTGGAGGCAAGAATGAAGGGAAAGTGATGTATTGTCACATGTGATGAGATGGGAGAGTGTAGTTTCTGTTGAAACTATTTTCAATGGTCAATCAATGTCCGTACATGTTCCTGAACATGTTTCATTTCACTGTGAAGTGATATCTATTTTACTATGCCCATGTATAATGGTTAAAATAAAATTAGCACCACTGTGTCATAAACTTTAGTATCCAGAGTAACACAGGACACACCAATCAAAATGTCTTTGCAAAGGGCAGGGCTTAGCAGGAAACTGGCCATAGCTCAGTAATGATTTGTCCAATCATCATAAATCTTGGTGGATATCTTCAGTATGTGTTGGGGAATAGGCCACCCAGGCATTTCAAGCCCGACCCACGGAGGGCACCCCAAATGCAAAAAATGTGTACCTTAATAACCAGAATTTCACCAAATTTGTTGCACATGCTGTGGGGACACGTATTAACAAGGATCTGACCTCTCATTTTGATAGGTGCATATGGGCGTGGCCTATTAGTCATTTGTTTTTTGTGCCATTGCTCAATTTGCTGTGAGCTGGAACAAGCTAGAGAAACGAAACTTGGCACCAACAGTGGAAATGATGTCCTAATGCGTCACATCAAATTTGATCCTTATCAGCCTGATGGCGGACCCATATTTAACATTTTTAAAGACCACACCCCACACACAATAAGTCTGAATGACATCTACACTTCAATGTGCTCAACAAAAAGCCTCTCCAACTATAAAGGCCACCATGACGAAGTTGTTGCTGATTTGCATAAGGGGAAAAAACAGTGATGTGAGATCTACTTTTTTTGATTTTGACTGTATCAATACCAACATCGCAGAACAGAGCTACACAATTATATTACAAATGAGCAAGACTAGTCAAAAACATGGCCACCATCAGTCAAAAGGTCTTCGCAAAGGGCAGGGCTTAGCAGGAAATAGGCCATAACTCAGGCTGTGTTAAACTCAGTGGAGACATCCAGCACTATGTCCTGAAAAGCACCCAAAGGTTCAATCACATCCAATAAAGGCAGAGCAAAAGGCGGGGCTTTAAGTGTACAATTATTAAAATGTTGCATACACTGTGATAATGAAACAACTGTGTGAGAGACTACGTAAAAATTAAACCAGCCAAAGTGACTTTGCTCAGTTATTTTGAAGCCTAAAACCCACTCACTGCTACTTGTGGCTTTGCTTTTGGCAACTGAGCTGCTGTCTTCTGTTGGCCAAAAAAGCACTGAACCCAGGACTGCCGCTTGGGGCCATGTTTACATTAGAAAGCCTGCTCTTTGCATGAGGTGAACATCTGAGTTACATTATCATATGCTGACATGGGCCTTACAGAGATAAAGTATTGTGAAGAAACTGAGCCCCAAAACCTCTGAAAAGAGGTGCAGTGAGAAGAATATAAAGGAACTGATATTGGGATGCTGTCGGTGCTGAAAGTCGATGTGGAGAACATACATGTTTTGAATGCATTTGAATGCAAAAATGGACTGTGGGAAAACTGATCAGTGGTTTATTCAGAATGAAAAGAGTGTGTAGGTCTTAAATCTACATATTAAAGTGCTGAAGTGTCACATCCACCGTCTGGTGAAACGGTAGATTTAGCTGTGACCTTTTAAGTCTCTTCAAACCTGTTCCCTGTCAATGATGGAGAAATCATTGCATCTATATCTACCAACACTGACAAAAAGCTGCTTGGGTACAGGACAGATATAGACGCATGTTTTCAAAGGCCTCATTCCCGTAAGAAAGCTAGTAAACTGAGTATGTGTGAATGTTTTGGTGACAGTTTTAATGAATGTTTTGCATCCACCTTGTCAGCCCTGTAAGATCCAACTATATTCACATAATGTGCCTTGGGGGAGAGCTTCGTGGATATGTCAAAACAAAGAAAATAGTCCCTATCTGTTTACTTTAAGTTAGGACACTGTATCACAAAACTTGATTTTTAAGAGCCTCTAGTCTTTACTCATTTGGGACAAAAACAATGCAGATGGCCAGACATGGAGTGATGGGATTCGAAGTGTGTCAATGATGTGTGGCTTAGAAAAAAAGAAAAGTAAAGAAACATGACATAAAAGCATTGTTAACTTCCCTGGAGGTGTTCCTGGTCCTACACTCTGATTTTATACTTTGATTTTTGAACAGATCTTGGCTATAAAAGGTCTGAAGTTACCCTCAGCTTCCAGTGAGTCTAAATCTATCTGAAGTAGAGTGGGGAAAAAACAGGATTAAGGAAGTCAATGCACTGTACCACATGAACTGTATAAATACCACAGGAGGAGTAACACACACACACACATACATACATACGCGCTCACACACAAGCCCAAGGACACACACTGGCACACTTGCACACAGACACACATATAGAGAAAATAAAGTCTATTTTTCACTGTTCCAAAGTAGCTCACTCTTTGATACACAGTGTACAGTATCTTTGTTTCACCCCATACAGACTGCTCTCACGCCAAGGAATGCAAGAATACACATAAAGAAATTAAAATGGACTGATACTGTTCAACTGCAGTTATAATGAGTTTAGTAAAAATGACAGTCTCTGCAAGCCAAGATGTGAATGCTTAATCATAACCAGAATAACAACAATGGAATTATTATAATCTTTGGACTGCCAATTCTCCCTAAATGTTTGTTAGTACAACTATACAGACGTTTTTCAAAGAAAGTCTTTCTTTCTGTCAAGGGCTCATAACGAGTTTAAAAAAATACACATATATATATATGTCCACCTGCACATGACACTGAGTGTATGTGTTTCAAAGGCAATTCTTAGTAAGGGGTAACCATGAGCAGAAGGCAGAGTAGTAGGGGCGTAATAGTCCAAACAGAAGGCCTAGGAAGTCCAGCGATAAAGTGAGCACGAGTCAGTAGAAAGTTGCTGCTCCCAGGTGAGATTTACTGTTCAGTGTCCCGGGGGAGAAAGAGTGAAGGGAATAGGAGCACTGGTCCCAGTTATGTGGCAGAATGTGTGAACAGAGGCGTACGACAGAAGGAGAGAAGTTCACTGATTGGTTGGTGCATCCAAGAAGGGGAGTCGGGGATTCTGGGTGTTGATACGAGGTCACTCAGAATCCCGCTGGACCTCAGAGGCATCGGCTCGACAGATAGGACAGGTTCGGTTAGCCTGGAAAGAACAAAAAAAAATAAGGCGAGTGTTAAACAGATAAAAACACATATACCTAAAATATCAATACATAATAGATGCGAACACCACAGTTAAAAAAGTGTCGAACTTGTCTGTTTATGGAAGGCGTCTAAAAGTCAGCAGATTAAAGGCCCGGTCACACCAGTATTTAAAACAGTAAAATTTAGAGACAAAATAAATTCTTTGCACTTGCATTGCAGCAATCGGGGGATTTGCTTATGGGAGTGTAAAGTAAATCTGCACAAATTTCCATTTTTGCACACCACTGACCAATAGCAAGCCATAGCTATACTAATACCAATCAAATATAAATGTTGACATTGCTGATTTCTAAATCTCAGGAAGCTATCATAGCTTATTAGCTATATTACTCCATCCCATTCTATCTAATCTGTTATACATGTCAGAGTGAAAACTGCTCCACAAAACAGGATCGGTTTGTAAACAGTATGAGACAGGAGTTGAGGGTAGCTATGGATGAAAGCTAGCTAACTGTCTGCTAACTGTCAGTTACCTAGCTTGTTAGCTAAGAGGGCCTTTTTCTTCCTTCAATAACTGAATGAAAAAATATAATGTCCTAAAAACTAAATACCAGAGCCCAGTACTGATAAAATAGAAACAAGCCCAGAGAGTTATTGTGACAGACTAGTGGTAGCATGTTCCAGCTGGCAAGCATGTTAGCTGTTTGCTCACTATCTACAGTAGTTCGCCAACTAGTCCTGTGGGTAGTCGCTACATTACCAAGCTTCCAGATCCTAATATTCTGCAAAGACAAATGGATGAATTTCACTGTGCCACTATCTGGTGTGACCTGGCATTAAGGGCAAAGTGGGAAGCAGATGATACATTTACAGTTACCCTTATGACTGAGTGTCTTTACTCACCTTGAGCCACTTGTCTACACACTTGGCATGGAACTCGTGATTACACGGCAAGACCCTCAGGAGCTGGCGAGACTCAAAGTCACACATACATACCACACACCTGCAAGACAAAACAAGGTTGGCGTCATTTAAAACAGCATCTTGTACAAAATCGTGCCGCCTAAAACTTACAGCCACCCACAAGAAAGATTCTTCAGAACATGTAGATTTTTAAAGGCAGAAAGGTACTCACAGTGTTTGCTCAGATTGATGGTTGTTGGAGTTGAACCTGTATGATGGAAGCTGTTCTATATCTGCCTTAGTTAGACCGCGGGGCTTGGCCTCTCCGAGACGTTCTGCAAGGTTCAACAGGGCCTAAGGGGTTCACACAGAAATGTATGGTTTAGAGAACAAAGTTCACAATGGAAACAGTTTTAAAAGCAGTTGAAAACCAGATCCCAGTCCATATTAATAAACTGTTAAAGTTGTGTGGAAACTGACAGGTAGCAACTGGATAACATATTATATATGTGTTTAGAGCTGAGAAAAGAAGTCCCTTCTAAAAACCTAAATAAAATCCAACTTGTCCCATGTATTATTATTTTTTATTTTATTTTTTCAATGTACTGAATGTTATATCTATAGTTTGTCCTACCTCATAGTTCTCCACCTCTCCGTCATCTACATCGAGCTCTAGATTTATAGTGGGGGCCACATTTGGGGGCACAGGAAGCATGGACCTGTATTTAAAAGACAAGGTAAACAAAATTCATTTGCTATGTCTGTGTGGCACATTCAAATGAATTGCAAATTCACCTTGTGTCATTCCAATATAAATTTAAGGAAGTGAAAAACACTTACAGGAAGTAAGGCAGGAAGCTAGGGTGGTAAGGTGATGGGGGTACAGCCTGCTGAGAGCGGTACCGCCGGCTTGTGAATCGTCGAGGCATAAAGTGAGGATAGGGCTGTGAAAGGTGGGACAAAGAAAAGAAAATCAATTTATTCAACCAAGCGTAAAAGCTTCATTTTACTATAATCGAACATTATAATCCAAACAAATGATGATGATGTCATGGTACTGAATGTACTCACCACTGTAAAGAGCTCCTGTGACAGGGGGTCATGGTGCGAGAGGAACTGCAGTGGGGTGGAGGGCGGCAGAGTGGAGGGAGGCTGGTGGTGATGGTGGTGGTGATGGTGGGCGTAGCTGAAGCCTCCACCCACTGAAAGCTGCTCTCCTAGAAGCTCAACCTCATTTTCGATCCTCTGTAAGGGCTGAGAAGAAACACACTACCTTATTGATTATGGCGTGACAAATGGTGGCACAATAACTGGGCCAAAGGTATTTTAACAGGAAGTTTTGTAGAATATTATTATTATTAACATCATATTATTATTTAATATCATATCTAGTTACAAGATACCCAACTGTTATCCAACTAGAAAACTAAATCAAGTAGGGATTAATAAACTAACTAAAACTTCACCCACATTAATGGTTTCCTTTTGTAAACCAAAGTCCATGTGTTGGCATTATTTTTAGCACAGACTGACACAAGTAAAAATAAATTAATACCACATAAACTATAACAACATAAACCATGCACATACCGATCGTGGCTGCTGCGTCTGGAAAGGCAGGAACTGTCCGGGTGTGGGGAGATGGGGTGGGTGGTGGGAGAGGTGGGGTGGATGTGGAAGCAGGAACTGAGGGTCACTGGACAGCAGCGAGGGAAAGGCATACGGCACCGGCAAATGTTGCATTGAACATGCCGGTAGCATCTAGAAAAGTGGTGAATAACAAGAGAAAGGAAAGAAAAAGAAGAAATGAATGCATGTTTTCTCACTGTGTTGATTGTAGTGTGCCAGATGTTGCCACAAGATGGCAGCCAAAACCTGGAAGATAACAAGCCCCTTCAAACAGGGAACTGTTCTTGAGGTCTACTTTTTACCCCACTTTCCATTTGAGAACTTTTTCTTTAGAGTCTTACAGTGCAAACACCACTCCCTCGGGTAAAGGTCTGTGTTTGTTGGACTTATCCAGCACCCCTCCCGCCTGCCCCACTTAGACTTTTACCGCTTTAACTTTCATCCTTGTCCCACCATGTTTCCCCTGACGCCGCCAGGAACCCTTAAACTATAACAGCAACTGGCCACATATCATGCCGACATTGAAGGACACCTTTTTCATTGGTTTCTGACACCATGAGTCACTGCCAAAGTGCCGGATTTCAACAACTTTGGAGTGAGACCGGGCTCCCACTTCAATAAGTAGGAGTGCAGCACAGTGACAGACTAGCAGTGGTGGAGGAAGTATTCAGATCCTAAAAGATTATCCTTACATAACAATGTAAAAACACTCAGTTTCAAATAAAAGTTCTGCATTTAGAATACTACATAAAAGAATAGCTGGAGAGAGCAGAGGGAGCTCGGAGTAGAGTCGCTGCTCCTTTGCGTCGAAAGAGGTCAGTTGAGGTGGTTCGAGCATCTGATCAAGATGCCTCCCGTTTGCCTCCTGATAGAGGTGTTCCAGGCACGTCTCACTGGTAGGAGGCCCCGGGGCAGACCCAGAACACGCTTAAAGGGATTACATATCTTGTCTGGCCTTGGAACGCCTCAGGCTGCCCCAGGAGGAGCTGGAAGTGTTGCTGGAGAGAGGGGCATCTTGAATACTTTGCTCAGCCTGCTGCCCCTGCAACTTGCCTTCAGATGGATGAATTTAGAAGAATTCAAGTTTGATGGCAGGATTTACTGTTGTAGCAGGTTAGGTTTAAGAGTTTATCTTTTTTTTAGACAGAGTTGGATAGTTTTGAGCAGTGGCTCCAACCTGGGGATCATGCTGCCCTTGAATCATGAGATAAATCTGGGGGTCGTGAGATGATCAATTGGCTAATAAAGATGAAAAACAAAGCTCTGCTACACAAATCTGTTTTCATTTTTTGGAATTTTCTGTAGTCTTTGCTTTATTGTGAAATAACGAAGAAATTTTTGCCTGGGTCCAGACCTTTGAATACGCCCACTCCACTGAGTTCAAGTTCAATGATTCCTGTACCATGTTGACATGAAACTTTGGTTTCTCGGCCAATCAGCACCATGGTTGTCAAGCCAAGCGGTGCCAGAACGAAGAGTAACAACAACACTGGGAGCTCTATACACAAAATAGATGCTGCTATTGAGGCTCCTTAAGTATTGCCCAACATCATAGTTTGTTTTTACTTTACTCCGCTCCACTCTTGACTCCAGCAAAACAGGTTTGATAGCATGGCTACACATCAGTGTGGATTTAAAAATGATGTCACATTCAGACAAAGATGTGGGTCTCTTATGATTATCTGGGAAAAAAATAAAATCTCCCCCCTCCAGAGAAATCAGTGGACGCAATGTCAGACCAAAGATAGAAACAGAGCGTAATGAGGCGGAAGTTCTGACTGATATCAGGCAAGAGGATTTCACCTCTTCGAACTTCAATCAGTGATTTAAATTAAGCCATCTGAAAAGATTAGAGATTAATTGTTTCTTTGGTGGAGCTGGAAACAATTTCTGAAATGTATCAAACTGTCCAAACCAGACATTAGTTTTTTTGTTTTTTGTTTTTTGTAAGGGGACACACGCTGTCTTTTAATGTTAGTGTGCTGTATATCATAAACTTAGAATGTTTTTTAATACAAAATCTCAATCTGTAAAGTAATTACTAATTATTTCTGCCAAATAAATGTAGCAGAGAACATTTTTACCTCAGAAATGGAGTAACATAAAATGGATAGGAGCACTGGAAATGAGTGAAGTACCTCTGAAGACTACACTTAATTAACAACTCAACAGCAGAAACATCAACTACATGATGTAGGCTAATTCCTCACTCCTGCCCAGCTACCTTGTGTGTGAGCTGTTGAGAAGATGCTCCATCTAAACTGGAGTGGCTTGGTTTAAACTGCAGTGCTCTGCAAACTTCCATGGAGCCTGGGGAGCTGAGACACACGATCACTGAGGCTGTAACACAGAGGTCAGAGAAGAAGAAAAGTAAACTGTGTAATGAGAATGGAAAACGAATTCAACTATATGTGTGTTTTGGGTTGATTTTATGGCTCTGTACCTCTTGGCTCAGGAGGCACAAAGTGACCACTTCCCTTTGATTCAAACCCAAGAGACTCCTCTTCATCATTGTGGTCACCAGACTCCTCAAAAACCTTCTTTGCAATATCCACTTCTGCGAATCAATGGCAGTAAATACCACAGTTGAGAACATGATGTTTTAAGACCACAAGAGCTGACAAACAGGTAGACAAGTCAGTCAACTACTGTACGATGACAGTGCAGGAAACAGTGACATGATTTGGCAGTATCAGCAGTGACAATGAAAACAGTCATTGTGGTGTGACAAACGCCTCAAGGAAAAATCATTCAAAAAATTTAAGGCATGTCACCCTAGCCAACACTAACAAAGACACGATTCATAACAAAACTACCTTGGACTGCGATGATGATTTGCAGGCAAGGTGCACAGTTGTTTTTGGCCGCACAGCACAGAATCGCTTTAAGCTGCACATGAGTGACAGTCGTTGTATCATCTGGCTCGGGCAGTGCAGCAGCGAATGGAGAAGCTGTGGAACAAGGTTTCTGCTTTAGACAAAGTGTGAGATTGTTATCTTGGTATGTGGAGATGCACTTGTGCTGAGTGTGTCACTACCTGAGCTCACATAGCAGTCAGTCAAACCCTGGAGGAAGAAAAGTTGTGGATGAGAAATTAATGAACAATTTGACTCAATATACACACCTCTCGAATGGCATAAGTGTCAACAGTGGTGACAGAGGTTTTCAGATCCTTCACACAACATGTTAGTTCTAGGCTTCCAACCACTCAAAGCACTTTAACATTATTTGTCACATTCACCCATTCACACACACATTCACACACACATTCACACACCGGTGGCTGAGGCTAGCATACAAGGTGCCACCTGTTATACGACAAGTAACCATTCACTCACGCTCACACACTATTGGTTCAGTCACTTGCCCAAAGATACTTTGACATGTAGGGATGAAACTGCTGATCTTGAGATTAGTGGACGACCCGCTCTACCTCTGAGCCACAGCCACACATACACTCACTGGCCACTTTATTAAGTACACCTGTTCAACTGCCTGTTAATGCAAATAGCTACTCAGCTCAATGCATTCAGGTATGTAGACATGGTCAAGATGACCTGCTGAAGTTCAAAACAAGCATCAGAATGGGGAGGAAAGGTGATTTAAGTGACTTTGAACATGGCATGGTTGTTGGTGCCAGACGGGCTGGTCTGAGTATTTCAGAAACTG
>JAPZEB010000020.1:29636695-29647091 GCA_029783705.1 Chaetodon striatus | reverse complement strand
ACTATGATAAAAACTGACAAGGAAGGCACATTATCTATGCCCATTTCTACACAGGCTGGAGGGTACCAGCGATCCACCCCAACCCCCAAACCTCTCTGTTCCTCTCAACAACAACCCCCTCTCTTCCGACCGACACCCCACAACCTCTGTACCAGCCTAGCCCCAACACCAACACCCTAGGGACATCTACTGTGCCCATTTTCATATCTAAGCCACCCCCTCCATACCAAGCCTGACATATTCCCTCCTCACACACACTCCCCACCCTCCTCAACAACGTCCTCCCATCCCCCCCTGTCCTTCCATCCGATCAGCTGAACCCCCTCTTCCTCTTGCTTCCACCCCCTTTTTCCTCTGTCTGTCCTGTCCTGTCCAAGACCCCGACTTAAAATCTGAGGGGACAAGACAAGAAGTTCTCAGACAGGACACACACATAGAAACATACACACATACACACACTGGTTTAACACATGCAGACTATTGCCCATTAGTATGAAAGTTTGATGGGCCTGTCGACCCACGTTAGTTGGAGGGGAGCGGTGTCAGACAAAGGAGTGTGTGCATGTGTGTGTGTGTGTGTGTGTGTGTGTGTGTGTGTCCTCAAGCAATATGCCTTAATGTGGCCTTATGTTCTAATAGAGTGCTGGTTGTGAACATAAACACACACGTCTGGTCCAAACATGTTTCCTCTAAAGCCAGAAAAATAGAGGAAAAAAAAATTGCTGACTCTCAGAGGCTCAACACACACTCATAGACAGACAAACAGACATGCAGGGTGACTCCTGGCACGGCCCAGAAACATTGTGAACAGCTCTATGGCTGATATTACAGCACATTCTGCAGTGCTCACAGTGTGGAGACCACACACACACATACATACACACCCTCCATTCCTTTCACTGTGTCCACATTCAGCATGTGCACACACCAGGCTGGGCAGATATCCTAAAGCACGAGTACAGACACACCCTACCACGTTCTAGTTCTCTATGTCCACATTTGGGATGTGCATGCATCCTCTCGCAAACACACACACACACACACACACACACACACAGTAACTGTGGCCAGCAGCTGTTGTGGCTTCGCTGTCATTGCTGAGAACCAAAATAAAGAGAGGCCCACTGAGTGTATGCGATCACACACCTAAGAAATACAACTGAGCCCAGGTTTCTCTTTTCCAGCATTCATGCCCTAGAAATTGCGCATGAATGTGCACACTGCACACTGAGCAAATATGGTCATTTGCTTTTACAGATTCATTAATATTTGCAGACATGCTTCCACTAACACTCAAACACTTCTCCCTCCCCCACTTATTTTCTTTCCATCAACAAGATTTCAAAGCCCATTTTGTTTCCTCTGCCACTGTTCCTCCCTTCCTCCCCCTCCCTCCCCTCCTTTCCCTTCCCTCACTCCAACCAAGTCCCACAGCTGGAGGTGAAATCATTAGCAATACCCCCTCCCTGTTTTTGGCCTCACCTCCCTCCCTTCCTCCCTTCCCTCTCTCCCTCCAAGCTTTCTGCAACACCTTCCTCAGCATCCTGCCTCCCCTCTTCTCCTTCTTTGCCGTTTTTTTGCTTCGTCTGCTTGCTTTTTAAAGGTTCTGTCTGTAACTTTCAGAAAAGCCTTGTTATTAGTGACACCTCTCTCTAAGGCTCCTACGTGAACTGCAGTCATCATACTGTTGCTCGTGCTCCGGTGCTCGCACTCTGAAGCCATGAGAGATCACCTGCCAATTGGCCAAACTGATCAACATCATGTTGACAGAATGCTGGAAGTGAGTTAAAATCAAATTCAGATTAACGTAACTATTGGCAGTGTTCCTATATTTTATTTGGACCACTGGCTCCACGATACTTAACAGCTTGCCGTTAGCAAATTACTTCATCATCTAACATTATGAATCTACCAGCGACAGATCTATGTAGAGTAGCTAAGTTATATCTAGCTGGCTTAAGTAGAAAGCACTTTGTGCCACTGCATCATTTATTGTTGGCTAAATTAATACGGTTTGTCATTTTAGACAAGTTACTATCATGAGTTACGTTAGCTGGTGAAGTTATTTGGTAAGCTACCCAACAGACATATCCACTCAGACAGGATTTTGCTTGCCCAAGCGAGCAGGGAAGCTGAGGTTTGCCAGCTAGCTGCATTGATCTGGCAAAGTATCAGTGATAATGTGCTTAAAATGTGCAATATGTAACCTTTTCCCTTGTGAATTTAAGTTCATAGTGTCTAATAAATAACAAGCACTGTCTGTGGAAAAGAAAAACTATATGTTAAGTGCAGACATTGTAGATATAAGAGGTGCATGGATATTTCATTCCAGTAATCAGCTGATAAGACAAAGTTTCCACAACTGGCTGATCGCTTAAAAGCATGGTCAGCTCCTACAATGTCATTTTTAATGAAATGAAAAGAAAGAAAAACAAAAAGACTTTTGAGAAATGTGAGCACAACAGCTCATAAGGAATGTGCTTACACACTTAACATTTCTCCATCCTTAGGGGACATATTTGCCACAGGCTTATACTCTGTATGCAGGCTCTCTAAACTTGTATAATGTGTATAATGTATACTGTATAAACATACTTCAGCATTTGCGAAACATATAGCAGAGTTCAGTTTTACAAACTGTGCTGTGTTTGATTTTCTCAAGGAGGTACTACTGTTAAAAGCATATACACAATAAATAGGATTACCAACCTGAGAGTTAAACCTTCAATCAAAATAGCTCAAATTCTGCTGAAAAGTCCTGATTTTTACATTTTCAGTTAGTTTTTCAGCCCAGGCAGTGTTTCCCATTGATGCTACTGTAGCAGACATTCTCAAGTACCTTTAATCGGACAAAATGTTATTACAAGTCGTCATTTTTTGACAGTGGATTTTCCACATCACAATGAGTGAAAGTCATAGGTTACTTGAGTTCATGACTGTGGCAGCACCAAAACCAAAATAATTCCAGTCATTTTTACTGGCTACAACTCAGCCTCCTACTCTCTGCGACAACTCTGAGTTCACTGGGGGAGCATGAGACTCACACATTGCACTCTGCACATACGTCGTGAACACACGCACACACTGCTGGGAACTAGTTCTTTGTGTATGCGTCTCAGTCCTTCACCCAGCAACAGCTCAGAGAAGAAATTATCTAATATTGAGTCATAGCACAGCATGAGCTCAATCAGGCTGCATAGTGTGCAACTTAAAAACATCCATTAATTTCTTATGTTGTATCATGAAATATAAGCATGTTAAAAGTGTGGGGCTTACCTTATCGCTCTCCTCTCCATAGGCATGATCTGGGTGGCAGTGGTAGGACCCGCCAGAGGCTCCTACACAGAGAGGGTAAAGGGAAAACACAGTGAGACATATACCCATATCGGTAGAGCCTGGTGTTTATTACTTCACTTTTCTATAAAATGTTATTTTTGCTCAGGAACCGCACATGTTCTACATTTCATAACTGTTAGACATCTGATTTTTATAAATAAATTCATCACAAGATTTTGTTTGGAGTGTCAAACACATCGAAACATAAAAAAATAAAAGTTTCATCACCTTATATACGTCTAATTAAAACAGAGCAACAGCTCATTTTCCAGAACATTAAGGCATTCAGTACTTGTAAGACCATGTAAGTTCGGTTATATCCCCCCCCCCACAAAATTGGAAATTGTTCATTTCATTTCATACATAACAATTAGTTAACAATGTAAATAAATGTATAACTTGTTGTTTGTTAATGTGATTCCATTTGGACCACCAACCAATGTGCATCTGACATATGACACAGACCTTGAGTTGATGTGAGCAGAGAAACCATCAAGTTGCTTTTCTACACTTTCCCATATTTACAGATGAACACCGGCACCTGTACGGATACATTCGATAAAGTCGTGTGCTGCTGTGTGTGTTTGAATGCATTTGACTAGCACTGACCTCCTGTATTAATTATTACTGAACTGTGTATTATTCTACAATACAATATACAAAACATCTTGGTAATACCTTTGTTGAAACTGATATCGCCATTATACCCAGGCATTGTGGGGAGACTCTTGTTTATCTACACACAGTATGTTTAATCCTTTTGTTGTTATTGTTCTTGTGCAACTTGGATTTAATACACAGCAGCAAAAAACAATGACAACATGTTTGTGAGAAGGGGTGCTGACCATGTGTACGGCACAAAAGTGACTAAAACACATATGGTATAGTCTTAGATCAGAGGCAGTGAATGTAGGTTCACACACACACACAAACACACACACAAAATAAACACAGTAATCCTGGATTAGAGAAGCTTTCTGATGATACCGCCGCTTGCATCACGGCTAAGACTTTTACTCTTTTGTTTTTCCACAATCCTTTCATCTTTTTATTGTCTTTTCTATTCATTCTGGCTTTTGTTTTTCCCTTTGTCATGGGCACGTCTTTAGCTGGGGACGTCCTCACCACAGATGGTGGCAGTGGTATACACACCAAGGGTAAGCACTCCCAAGGGCACTCCAGACAAGGCTACCTTTACGATGGGGATGAAGAGAGCTAAAGTAGAAGGGAATAGATGCAAAAAGGCCTTTTTAAAAGAGCATTTTTCACCTCTCGGCTGTTTGTTTGTGGGATTTTTCCTGCTCACAGCCTCCCTCTTTGAAGAAAAGCTGTGATTGACAACAAAGAAGAGAGGGGGGAGAGAAAGAGAAAGAAGAGGCAGACAGAGTGAGGTTTTCACAACTGAATTCCTCAATCCTTAAAAAAGCATTTCCTCTCCAATCCCTAGAGCAGGCAAAATAAATGGATTGAAAAGGTTGAGTTAAGTAAAGCTTACATTAGTGTAGTGAAAACCGGCTAAAAGGCTATTTTCGCCGAGATGATTTGGGACGGAGTACTGGTGAAGCATTCATGGGACTCGCCGGCTGCATAGCGCTCTTCTGTACGACACTCATTCACCGGTGACAATAGGCAAAAATCCAGCTCCTACCCTGAATATGGTCTCACTTGCACATTGTCGGACTCCGGTAAATTGAGTCAGAGACGAGTCATTCAGTCGGAGTCACTCTATAGAGCACGACACAGAAGCTACAGAACAGGTTTAAAATGTTTCGATGACATCATGTCCACTGTTGGACTAACAGACTACACACAGCACGGCACACACAGTTTAGTGTCTACACTCAGGGCCTCAAGGAAAGTTGAATAGTGGGATTGCAGTATGAATTTCAATGTGTGCGGACACGGTAATTTCTTCGCCTACATCTAGGAAATTTTAGAAAATGCTAATATGGGCGATTTCATGAATATTATAAACTTTAAAATATGTTAATACTTTAAACACACACACACTCTTGTCAGGGAAGATACTGGAGACTTATGCACACAAAACAGACACACTGTAGGCAGAGTCGATGTCAATGTTGCAAATGTTGGTGGGAAGTGGTGAAAGGATGTGAAGAAAAGGAAATAGGTGGAGGAAAGAAATCAGGGGTTAAACAATGGGATACAAACAAAGAAACCTGCACTTTTTAATTAAGAAAAGTACATCTAAAATGGACATGTATTACCGTAAACAATCATATGCCTTGGGGCCCTGACACTTTAAGACGACAGTTGGCCTTCGGTCACTGTCAAGCCATCAGTGAGTATCTGTCACCCCAGTTGGTCCAGTGTGTCCTAAACCATTGGCCCCAGTTGGCTCTTGTGGGCCTTTGTAGGCTGGTTTTCAGCCAATTCGGTATCAAAGATGGTGGTAACCCTTGGTGAATAAAATCACTCTCATTGGCAATTAAGCTCAGTGCACGAGAAGAACAACAGAAGTAAGCGAAGCAAACAAATGACTACAGTGAAGAGAGTGTGAGATCTAAACACACTTGCTATATTAGGTAAGATTTTGAATGGTTGAATGGTTCGTAAATGATATTGTTCATTAGTGCATGATAAATAGAATTTGTTCTGTCAACATCATGATGTGTTGGTGATGTGCTAACTGGCTGACTAGCATCTTTAGTTTTCCCTGTTTTAATGACATTCACAGACTATCACCACCTGCTGGTATAAAGAGTTATTTCCTCTCACACAGGCGCAGTACATATGTGCTGGTTGGCCGTTGGCTGTGGTCTTTGCATTGCATTCAAGTGCAACTTTTTGGCCGAGGCACAGGCACTCATTCTTTGATATCGCTTTGGTGTGTCTGGGCCTTTACCAACATGGTCTCTATGGACAGCTTTCATTTACAGTCACTATTTGTAGACTTCTAACAAGTTTAGAAGGTGAGTGAATGCTTTAAACAATCCTCTTTGACCACAACAGACTGCCAAGCTAAATGTAAATTTGGGATGAGAAGGTGTCTGTTATGGCGAGGAGTGTGATTGTGATCTTTCTTTCTGCCGCATTAACCAGACAATATGAAATACTTATACTGGCTGCAGAAAATTGCCGTTGACTTTAATTGTTTGTTTTGGAAAGTTAAAAAAACAATCATAGATACCAATTGTTCCATCTAATGCGTGAAGCAGCCCGTAAAAGAAAAGAGGATGACTTGGAAAGAGGGTGAAAGACAAGGCCAGCACAACAGTGATGGGAGGAGAGGATGAAGAGGGGGTGTGAAGGAGAGAGAAAGGACTGGGGAAGAGAATGTGGGGGACAAGAAGAAGGCAAAGTGGCAGTACAGACGAAGAGGACAAGGCTGGAAATGCACATGAAAGGGTGAGAGCACTGAGGAGGAAAGGGAGGTGGAGAAAGATAAAGAGTGGAGGAAAAAACATAAGGAAGACGACTGGAGGGGGAGAGAGCAGTCAGAGAGGGAGAGGGAGCAGGGTGGGGGTTGTGGCTTCCCCTCTTGACTGCTATTGATTTTCTGTAAGCCTCAGAGTGCATCAGCTATTTCTATCCATTTCCTCCACCTCTCCCTCCCTTTCTCATCCCCCCACCCCACCTGCACTCAGCTCAGACACCCTCCTCACACATCCTCCTCCTCCTCACACTCTCCATCACTTCATCACCATCCCTTCCTGCCGCCGATCTATTTCCCTATCTGCCCGGCCTGTCTCTCTCTTCCATATATTCCTGTTGCTTTATCTCACAGCACCCACATTTCCTTGCTTTCCCTATCGCACCATCTCTGTCCATGATCTCCATAACCCTCTCTGTTGCAGTCTTTCTCTATTAAACTTCCCCTCTCGTGTCAAAACAGAAAAAAGGGGGAAGGGGGTGAACAGAAAGGATGGTAGGAAAGATAAGATGATGGATAAGTGATGGGCTAACTTAACAAATCACCAGGTGAACGGAAACAAATGGGAAAATGGATGGAGACATTGTCGACTGCTGCAGAACTACAAATTTACATATACAGAAAGTAAAGACAAATTTCAGCCGGGCATATGTGTAACACACACACATATAACGCACCTCTCACATCACACCGCCTCCTGAACACATGTCACAGCACACTTCACACCCTAGTGCAAAGCCGAGTCGAGTAACAAGCTGGCATACAGGCTTAAAATAGGCGGGCATGTAACGCCTGCCCAGCCATTACCTGCCTAACACTGCTTCACACGGGCCTGATGGCAAGAGTGTGTGTATGTGTGTGTATAGAAATGGGACTGATTCTACCTCTCTCCCACTTCATTGTCCTCCTCCATCTATTTATTGTTCTCTCCTTCCTCATTATCTTTCTCATTATCTTCCTCTCTGTTCTGTTACTGCTGCAGTCCTTGAGGTTGCTCCTCCATCCCGCACTTCTTCTCAAGTCTGAAAACCGCTTATACATCCCACAGAACACGCGCAGGTTTTCACACTCAACATACTTGATCACAAAGTTATTATAGGCAGCGGTATTGCTTTGGCCACAATGAGAAAACACTGGAAACACAAAGATGCAAAACCTGTTTTAACTCTAGAAACTATAAACATAAAACGCATGAGAAATAAATGTAATGCTATTGCTTCCTTGACCAACCAATCACAGCTGGCTTGAGTCACACAGCACTGCAAATACACATGATGTGAAGTTGGACTTTTGAAGGTGAGCATGGTATTTAATTTAAAAACATACGTGAGCTACAGAGAAACTCTTCTCATGTGTACCCTCACGAGGATCAATTTATGTCATTTTTGCTGAGGCATGTTTTGATGTTTTGGTTTGAACCCTTCGACACACCCCTGACATACCTGAGCTTGGAGTCCTTCATCACGTGGTTAATAACAGCCTATATAGCCTTATAGAAAGCTCCCACCTGAGAGACCCTACACAAAGACATAAGTTTGCCTCATTAAGATGTTTCTTTCAAAGTAAGAGTCACTACTTCAAAATATTAGAGTCCCTTTTCACCCAAAATCTTTTCTGCTTGATGTGACTTTACTTGGATGTTTGCAGAGGGGTTTATGTGCAGAGTTTGACACGAGACGACCGTTTTTACATTCACTTCCTGAAGGGGAAAGTTTCTCTGTGCTCACCTTAGATTGGAGTTTAAGACATGTGCATACAAGGATGATATCTTGGCATCACAACCTTTTTGGAGACAGATCTGGATAAAGTATGCAGTGTGCACAAGTGTGATGTTGAAAACTGAAACCTCATGTGCACATGCACTGAGAAAGGACTTTTCAGTGAAATGACAGGCATCTCGTGTCCAGCAGGTGAACAGCTGAATCGAAAAATGTGTGCATATTTTCAGATTCAAGGGGTCCTTAAAATATTCCACAACTCACCTTAAAGACCCTTTGTGTGCAGGATTGCAAACTTTATCTTTAAGACTCATAGCAGCAGTAAGAGAGCTGTCTTTAGCGACTTCCAAAATTAACCCATTGCATCTTGTCACCACAAAACTGAGAAGCTGTGTGTAGCAAGAGAGACGGCTGCTAGTTCTATCACACTGTAGGCATACAAAATACTAATACATGAAAAAATAATGCTTCAAAATGTTTTAATCTAGAAAGATTATTTAAAGAACCTTATATGCATGTTATCCAGGACCCCAGTGCTCAATACACACTGGTAGCTCAATGACAATACCGGTCTGACTGCATTGTGATTCCCATATAGTTTCACTGCCAGTAACCGCTCCATAACAGATATATCCCATAGGTCGATGAAAATATTGCTAGTGGTTGATTTCTTAGTGAAATTTCTCCACTAAACACATTAGTTTACATGCACCCTACCTCTGCCCTCTTGCTTTCACTTATGTTAACTTCATTCAGTGCAGTAAAGAGCGTTTCTACGGTGACGTCAATCTGTATGTATGTATGCATACGTTTCTGACACTCCTGTTCCTGCTCACAGCCCACCCAGGCAGCAGCTAAACAAGGCCTGTGCACATACACACACACAGTCAGTAGAGAGGAACATGAACATACACATACTCCTTCACACTCCTTACTCTTTCTCACTCCTCCTCCTCCTGTCCTCACTATCTCCCTCTCCTCCTTATTCCCCACTGAAAGACAGAAGCCAGCTGAGAGGGAGCGTTAGGGGAGATAAAGTAATGGACAGAAAGGCAGAGAAAGATGACAGTCTTAATTCTCTTTTTCAATCATAAATCTCCACACTACGACCACAAACTGAGCTATCATCTCATTGAAACGACATTCCAAGGAGCTAAATGGAAATAACTTGTAAGAAATGTACTTGTTCTGTGTCTTTGGGGCGACAAATGCACAATTTATAGCCCCAGGATCAGTGTCAGTACATCTATGAAAGCTGAACTTGAAATTAAAATATCATTTATTCTACATTTGAGATCATTCTTTGCTTCGGTATTCTTCAATTTTGGCTCGGTATATGACCACAGATACTGCATTATACAGCTTTATGGTGCTAATAATAAAAGGTAGGTGTCACTTTATTTAAATAAAGACAAACCACAGCAAAGACACGCAAACATACACACATGCACTGGCTTTTGTACAACAGGTACATATGCTCACGTATTAAGTCTAAAAAGGTTTGTCCAAATCAGTGAATCGAAAAACCAGAAAAGACTGATATTGTCAGTGTGTTCTAAACAATCCTTCTTTTACCAGAATACAACAAAAAATGATGTTTTCTTACAACTTAAAGTCTATAAAACAAAAATGATTTACTACCTAAATCAGCATTAACAGAGATTTGCAGTGGGTAACTGAGTATGTATACATCTGCACCGAATACTTTTCCTGACGTTTAAACAGAAGTGTGAACTTAGACTGGCTGACTAGCACAGACTTGCAGTGGGGAACTCTTGAGTCTGGGTACATCTGCAGTGCAAACTCTCTTTGCATCACCATTACAACAGAGGCAGAAGGGGGCAACAAGATGTGGAAATAAGGAAGGACACACACAGGGGTTATGTTGAAATGACAAGAAAAAGCTTAAGATGCCAACTAGGGATGTTCTTCACAACTAAGTTTCCTG
>JAPZEB010000020.1:29621451-29632468 GCA_029783705.1 Chaetodon striatus | reverse complement strand
GAGAGTGTGCAAAAAATAAATAAAAAGTCAAATCTTTCCTTTACCTTTTCCATTTGTTTCATTAAGAAATTACCACTTACAAAGTATTCTCCCAAAGCACAGCAGGAGACAACTACCGACCAAGCATTTTCCTAACCTGAGAAGCCTGTTAGGTGTGTTGAAAGAAAAGCTTTTCCATAGCCTCGCTGAATGTGAAACTCTAGCTGTGCTGTTTCTATGTTGTGTGGTTCACTGCACTGCATTCGCTGTGTCATAGTGCCCTCACATGTATTCTACACCCAGCACCAGTCCATGCACACCCTCGCTAAGTTTTGTTTGTCAGTGAGGCACAAATATCAAGGCATGGCTCACTCAGATAGTTACCAGCAGAGAAGCCCCAGTCTGAAACAGAATATGCCCGGCTCTAGGACAAGGTATGTCTGTTACTATAAAGGCTGTGGCTATCTGCTCTTATATAGCATCACACATCTTATTTTGTCATTTAGCTGATTATCTTATCCAGAGCACTACATCAGGCGAAGATTTACAGTACTGTGAATATGTGAATATGAAGACAAACCTGACACAAGACCGTACATAAACTCAAGTGTCACTAGATTATATGTAGAGGGTGGTTTTCTTTCTTATTTCTTGCTCACAAGTTAAATTAACAGCCCAGAAAGCCAAACCCAGGGTTATCTAGCCATCATGTTGTACCTATGCCTAGTTTAGACAAAGATTAGCCTGTTCCCCACTGTAAGGCTTGTTACCTAGCTACATCAATATTTGTGTAGTTGACTAAAAGTAGACATGCCACAGTGCCTTAAGAAACACAGTCTGGGTAACTAACTATGCACAGTAGTTCAATAAGCTTGAGGCTACCCCGGTCCACACCACAGACTGCTGTTGTTCATTTACCTACTGTATGTGTGAACTGAGTGCACCACATCCACATCCACACTGCAGCTCTGTGGCAGGCACATAAAACACCCTGTCTAATTAGAATAGAACAAATGTGTTCACACATGCACAGACACTTTTGTCATGCCAGCCCCTGGACAGCCCCCTCCTTCTCTTAATTTGCCTCTAAAAACATCCCCGAGGTATTAAGCACCTCGACCTCTATCCCTTTAACTTGGTGCCTGTGCATAGATAAAAGTCGAATAAAACGTGTGATTCATCTACCTCTCCTGGTCGAGGATACACTACCACATACACAGTCTGTGACAATGACAAGTGGGGACATTTACCTGCCGCCGGGATGCGGTGCGCTCCGGGAACCGAAGACAGCCTCTGAATGCCGGAAGAGGCGTTACTTCCTGGGGCTCGAGGCTGGTTCTCCGGGTGGTTGCTGTGAGCTCCAAGTGGTGCGCAACCGGCACCGTGCTGCTGCTGTGGATGTAGTTGCTGCTGCTGATGGTGGTGGTGGTGGTGATGATGGTTAGATCCCATGACTCCGCTGCCGGTAATTCCATTCCCATTCCCACCACCGTACTGCTGGTAATATCCAGACCGTGAACGCGATCGAGTCCTTGGGGGCTCCATGGCCATTTGGTGGGGGTGGTGAAGTGGATGGAAGAGAAAAGAGGAGGACGCGGCTGGGGACTGTGGCGGAGAGCCGTTGGTGGATCCGGGCTGTACAAAGCCCCTAGCGCCGCTCTGGCTGTAACTATAGCCCCCGAGTCCTCTGCCCCCCTCCGCGCCCCCGTACTCTGTTCGCTCCGCCGACTCCGCCGCCCCCGCCTCGTCGAATAAATCAGCCCCTTTAGGGACAGGCTCCGGGGTGGAGGGCAGCCGGGGGCACACTCTAGGCTCCTGAGTCGTTGGCTGTCCAGCGGCTGCGATTGGCATTTCCTTTCGGGGGATTTCCTCTGTTTCTCTTTTTCTGCGTTTTCCCTCTGGTTTCCTCTCACAGAAGAAGCTTTTTAGCCACTGTTTGAAAACACAAAGTTGGAGAGTGGCTAACAGTCAAACTGGGCTCTTTGTTACTGTTCACACAAACACTTAATGTTAACCGCCACTGCTTATTCAGATAAGCATGTGTGTTTAACTTGGAGGTATCTACTTCCCTCAAGTTTGTCGAAGTAACGTTACTAAACAGCGTGATTCCCCAAACTGGTTCAACAACTAACTAAACAACGTCGTCCATTGGAGAAAACATCGATAGTCTCTCGTTTCTAACTGAACACCACTGTGACCAAGAGGCAGTAACTTGGGTGTAAAAATATGGGGCTACTTCAACATGATAGTAACGTTAAATATGGTTCACCGGCGACGTTTAGTTCACAACAACCGAGCACCGAGTACGGCCATGGCTCACTAGCTCACAGGAGGCTAACGCTGGGGGGACATGCTAACGTTAGTGCGCATAGCATACTGTGGTAAACGCGTTGTAACGCTTATACTAACCGTGTAACAACCGTGTTATCAAACCCGATCGCTTTCTCATAACCGTATCAACCCCCAAGCTGAGTTTAAGCCAACTTTACCCACTTTAACAACCATTTAAACTTGTTTAGCCAGTCTGCGTAATGTCGTTCACTAGCTTGGCAACCCAAACCAACCCCTCCTCCTCCGCCGACCAACACATAGAAAAATCCCGTAGCTAGCCACCCACGCCTCGAATCCCTTTAAATTGCTTGGTTAGTAGTAACAAAACAAAAAGGCTTTTTAAAAAACTTATTCGGGGTGATTTCATTGAGTTACGCTGACCCGGTAATGTTTTCCCAGCTGGAAAGGGGCAAACAGCAAAGCGCACAGAGGAAGATAAAAAGTGGTCAACCTAAAATTACAAAGAAAGAACCACGGCTAAAATTAACACGATCTTAAGGAATGACCCCGCCTCTGAGTCTACCGCTGAAACCCGGTGTAATTTCCCTGCCCTGAGTAGTTTTTCACCACAACTTACCTTCAATGTGCTCTCCTCGACTGTACTCCTGACTCGGATCTGTCGATAATATGGTGAGCCCAGCGTGTGAGTGTATGCGAATGTGTGTGTATGCGCCCAGTGTTCGCTTGGTGTCAGCGTGAAATGTGACAGACCGTCAACGCTCAAGTCGGATTTCACCAGGCATGCCCAATCGATACTAGAAAACAGAAAGCGTTTGTAGTTGTTTTCAAGCACACGCCTCTCATATACACTCACCGAGGACAAAACAACACGAAACTACATCTAAAAGTGTTCATTATGGTCTGTTTTCATCCACTTTCCGGTAGAACCACGAGTTTATTCGCAATATGATTCCGTGGGTGATCGGTGATCGATTAAGCTTCCTGTTAAATCAGAAGCTGCGGATAGCAGAGAGGCAGGCTAAAAGGGGCTTTAAATTATTTATTTACAAATACCAAGCCTACCCATTGCAGCTGTTTCTTCTGGAGCCGAAAGTTCGCTTTAAGAATAACTATTCGCTGTGTTTGCAAAAGTTGCGTGCCATTTTACAGCGGCTAGAAAACAAGACAGAGACTTAAAGAAAATAAATAGTGACAAACAGGGGAAAAAAGAGCACGTCTGAAATAAATTGGCCTAATTCAATTTTCACCATCAAGGCAAAATGAGGCGAGCCTACACGTGTGACACGCTGCTTGTGAGCAAAATAACTCATCGGATAGAACAAGTTTGTGCATGTGTCTTCACCCCCACACACACCATTTTTGCTCCGTCTTACATTAGTGAAATGTGTTGTATTATGGCTATTACTCGTATTCTCCTGCAATAAATAAGACCAGAGACAGTGTGTTTTTTGTGTGTCAAAGGTCAGGATATGGCCTGTACAGAAACATTTCTGATATAAGCTAGTATATGTAATATAGTGTTGATATTCTGTGCATCCTCTGTGCGAGTTTGTGAGGGGTGTGATGGATGACATGTGAAGGGAAACATGCATGTGATCTCTGTCTGCCTGTCCTCTCTCTTTCACACACACACACACACCTAAAACCCATCCCAGTCTTTCTCACCTCCCGTACCATATTCCCTTGGTCTTGTTCTCTCATTTCACACACACTCAACCCCAACCCATCAACACCACTCCTAATACACACATACACCCAACACACACACACATTCTCTCCTCATTACACTCCCTTTCCCTACTTTGATGATATGCAAATATCCCTCCCACCCTCCTTCCCTCACTCCTCCTCTCCTCCCTCCCTTCCTCCCTCCCTCAAGCAGCAAGCCTGCACACACACATACACATCACACACACTCACACACAGGCTAATGCACTGTGGCAGCGTCCACAGACAGGCGGGGAGGATCAATTTTTCACCCAGTGTGCTACCGATATTCATAAGATAAGGCCACAGAAGAGAGAGGAGAGAGCGAGGAAAGGGAGGGAGGAGAGAGAGAGGTGGGGGAAGGAAGGGGAGCAGCAGAGATGGGGATAAGGAAAATGGCGAGTGGGTGTAATGAAGGAGAGTCTGAAGAAAGGGTGTCCAGGAAAAAGGGTGAAGCAGAGTGAGAGGGGAAGGAGGCTTGGGAGGATGAACACGGGTGAGAAAGTATAGATGGCGTGGAAGTCTCGTGGGTGTGCGGGAGGGTGGAGGCAGGATGAGTAAGTGGGTTAGGGGTGGTAGGAAAGGGGGATGGGGTGGAGAGAGGGCTCTGGGGGATGGGGTTGGGAATGGATGGGGTGGTAAGGGAAAACGAGGGATGGTGTGTATGTGTGTGTGTGTGTGTGTGTGTGTGTGTGTATGTGTGTGTGGAGGGGGGGTTATTTTGCTGACGTGCTCTCTTATTGGCTTGTTCAAACGCTGGGGGAGGGGCAGCCACAAACCATACTCTCACCAGCTGTAGGGAAGAGCAGAGAAACAAAGAGAGAGAGTGAGAGAGAGGAGGGAGGGGGGCAGATATGTGTTTTAATGTTGATATTCTGGTCTAATTAGATTCCTGTCTAAGTGGCGGAATGAATGGTGCTGATCAGATAGAAATGGGCGTAGTAGAAGAGGGAGCAGGCTTTTGTTTGAGTTGGAGAATTCTGTTTTTGGTGAGCATGAGGGGTTCTTGATCTATAATTCAATTTCACTTGAGAGACAGAGAGAAGCAAATTGCCAACACTGTCTCTTATGGACTCAAATTTGTTCGTATTGTGTAGAAAAAGACCTAATGTCTTCTGAGAAGCAGCTGAATATTATGTGACACGTCATTCCTTTAATACCTTTCAGCATTACCTACTTGTTTCGCAATATGTTTTTGAATTCTATGCGTGACAGTAAGACATTTCAAATGATCCAAGTGGTTGAGATTTGATACAAAGTTCACTACAAAAAAGAAACACATATGGTTGTATACAGCACAGCGTCTACCTCGTCCATATGTTTAAGTGTAAAAACATTGACCTGCCTTTAAACAAGATCATAAATTAAAAGAAAACTAAATAGAATGCGTGAACAGCATAGAAAACGAAATACCATTCCAGCACACACAAGAAGGCAGATTGAGAGCCATGTGTTTGTGGAGCCCAGCTGAACCCCGCCTGCTAAACCAGTCCGCTGGCTGTGACAGACTGACAGGCAGGGAAATAGAGAGGGTGGTGTGTGTGTGCGTGTGTGTGTGTGTGTGTGTGTGTGTGTGTGTGTCAGAAGGGAACACGAGAAAAACAGAAGAGAAATTGAGACAAAGAGGCAGATTGACCAACGCAGACGGACACAAAAAATGAAACAGAAAGGAGAAGAGACAAACAGGAGAGACACAGCGACATAGACAAACATCCAAAGAGAAAGAGAGAGGGACGCATACTGTAGTCATACATGGAGAATGAGAGAGAGAGAGCAGAGAGTGGAGGAAGCCAAGCTTTCTGTGGCTTAGCCAGACTGGAGCGGTGGGACTTGGCTGGCTGTGGACCCTTGGCTTCACTATTAAAGCAAGGAAGAAAAAAAATCACAGTCAAAAAATGAAAAGGGCAAAGAGCTATGCCAAGAATGCACAGGCAAGAAGCAACACATTAGGTTCTTTCCTTCTGCCTGCCTCTCTGTTTCCCCAAGCAGATCTAAACAATAGGTGGGACCAGCCATGAGAACCCTACTGAGTGACTGAGGTCGACTCTCTAAGTTTGAAACTGTGTATAATGAGCATATCATCCCCTTAATATACTGTTTCCCTTCCCTGTTTCCTCTTAAGTAGCTTTAAGGCTGTTAAAATCATCTTATTCCAAACAGTTTGGCTGTCTTATATACTGTATATTCTGTATATGCTTGTTCCAACTCTTCAATGAAGCTTGATGTTTACTTAAGGAGAAAGAAAGAAATATTTTTAAGACTTCATCATTCAATCAGCTGGAAACATTTTAGAAGTCTTGGTCATCATTTTGTACACATTTTCACCAAATTCAGCCTCATGTTTTGAGGGCCTCTGAAATGGTTGCAGTCTCCATTAGGCCTTTATATGGGGAGGCTGTGGCTCAGGAGGTAGAGCAGCTCAGGTTAGTGGTCCAATCCCTGGGACAAAGGGATCAGCGGACAAAGTATCTTTATGCAAGATAGCGAATCTCCTCCCAATAATATCTGATGAGCAGGTGGTACCTTGTGTGGTAGCCTTGGTCACAGTGTAGAAATTTGTCTGAATGGCGCCTGCAGTGTTGAATTTAATATAAAGTTCTGTGGGTTTGATCAATGTTTCGCTGCATGGGCTGAGTTTGTACTGCCTGGCTCACTAGTCAGCCACAGCGTGCGGTCTCTAGTGTTACTGAAAAAGTTTTGGATCATTTATTACACTCTGGAAATATCCTTTTGAGTGTTGTGTTGAAATAAGGGCAATTCTTCAGCCACACTAGCATGCTGTACTTAGCAAGTACCCAAGAGCAGCGCTGGGCTTTGAAGGCAATATGACATAGTGGCCAAACTGTGGAACTACAACTTTGATGCCATTGGGCCCAAGAGGACTTTTTCATAAGAAATTTTAATAACTTGTTTCTACACTGGAATTTGAGCCGTTCAGTCCAATAACATTTAGAAAGTCTAGAGGAGCCACACAATTAAGTCATGATATTCCCATTCGAGCTAGTGAAGGGCTAAACTGGAAGTTAGCTGCTAGACCTGCGGAAGTCTGGAGTGCACTTGCTTTATGGGCCAAATGATGCTGAAGATTCAGATCATTTTATGCCTGTGAAGTTGAACTTTTTTGGCTTCATGTGCCACTGAGCAACTTTCATAAGAATGATCTGGGCCCCACCTCCTCTGCTGTATCCAGTTCTCTTTATGTAGTACATCCATGGTATTTAGGTACAGCAATGGTTTAAGCTAAATGCTAACATCACGTTTTGCAAGTACATTTTTGACCATGTTTACCATCTTAGTTTAGTGTGTTAGTATGCCAAAATTCAAGCGGTAAAAATAAAATAGTACACCTGAGTCTGATGGGAATGACGTTAATTTTGCATGTATTTAGTCATAACCCAAAGAAGGCCTCTTGCACACAGATGTGACCTGATCATAGAGCTAAAGATAAAGTCTGCCTCTCCAGTTAGGCTATTGTAATTCATTCAGAGGGAGGCCCAAATGTCTGTACCAAAGTGATGCCAGTCCATCTGGTAGATAATGAAAAATTTCACTGAATAAGTCAAAATTATGACCTACTGGTGGTGCTGGATGAAAAGTATCAAATTTTATGGAAATCCATTGAATAGTTGTCAAGACATTTTACTGAAAGCTGTGCCAGCATGAGAAGAAATATCAGGGGATCTCCAATGTTTGTAAGAATCAGGCTTATTTATGTACAAAAATAGTTTTAAATGTAAACATCACTGCCCTCATACTTTCATCCATCCTTTATGATGGCATAGTTACAGACAATAGATGTCACTAGAGGGCAGAGTCAAAATTTTCCACACAATGACAAACAACTTGATGGTGGAGGATGTTGTAATATTGTACCTTTAAACAGACGCCACATTGTAGACGGCGGTGGTCTGTGCGGCCATTATATACCTACATCCTGACATGTGGACGGAGAATTCTTTTACCAATTTACCAATTATTTCCATTCCACCATTAATTAAATTTCTTCTTCATCTCCTACGCTCGTATCTCACTTGAACATCGCTGCATTGCCTCAATGAGCTCCGGTGGTACTGCTCCGTTTCATTTGTGTTCATAATTTTTTTCAGAAAACATGCACAAATACAGATGAAATGAATACAGAGAACAGACAGAAGGCTCTGTCCATCTCCATCTTTAACGTTAAGAATAAATGAGCCCTTCATCCTCTGGGGACCATGAATGTTTGTACAAAATTCCCCGGCCTTCCATCCAATAGTTGTTTTTTTCAGTCTGGACCAAAATGGCGAACAGGCCGATTGACTGACCGACTTGCCAATAGCTGAGCTAAAAATGCATTAAATAATCTCAACTTGGCCTTTACTGTGTTTACTCTCTTTTGTTAAGCAGCTCTTGGAGTTAATAGTGTGTCAACAACAAATGGAGGCTAGAAGTTTAGTTCTTGGTATGTGTGGCATGGTGTGTATTTTAATGTGTGTGTATGGTGTTTCAAGTGTTGTGTTTGTTGTCATTTGGAGGGTTGGTAATGCATATCAGCCCTAAAGAGAATTGAAAGTCAGAGCGGCATCAACACCTGGGTAATTTATGCTACTGGCACACACACACATAAACAAAAAACATTCCGTCACTGGTTTCTGCACAGACCATAAAAACAACAAAATATCCCATAATGCAATCTGACTGACCCAGCTACTCACAGCTACTAATCATGTAATAGTCGCCATGCCATAATCATATCACTACATAGAGGCATGAGGGGACTTATAGGCTTTGCCAGATTAATAGTGAAAAACAAGGACTTATTTTCCTGACTTTTCCATCCGCTGATACCCTAAATAGAGGATTATAGCCTTTAGATCGTCTGACTCCAGAAAGGCCATCACAGAGGGGATATTTGTGGAAAACATACCCCAGAAATGGCTTGCCACACCATGGTGCACCAAAATATCCAACTGGCTGTGCCAGATGAGCACCACAATGGCTTTGAAACAGGGAAGGGTGAGAGATTTTCTTTGGCTTGGTTAGAAAAGCTTAAGCTGTTTCCCTTTCTGCGGTTAACAGTCTGATGATTCAAAAGAAGCAAGGAAAAGTCATTGTGAAAAGTGATATTTTCACAAATGACAATATCAGAGGAAAGCAAAAAAGTTCCTCACACAGGTACCACAAAGTAAATCACCATGTGGTGCTTTGGTTATCTTCATCTATCAAATGTTTGAAATGCTGCATGATTTTGTTTGCCATATGTCTTGTGTTGCGAGCCTGATTGTGTGTATGCAGCTGAGATGCAACCCCAAAGCCATGTCATATTCTGGGCTTGGGGGAGAAAGGAGGATGCCAAGAAGTGAAACGTGATGACGAGTGGGTGTGTGTGAGTGAGTGGGGGGAAAGGAAGCCTTCCAAAGCCTCATTTTTGCTCTGGTGTGTGTGTGTCTATGTGCGTGAGTGTACTTTCATGTGTATGCACATGTGATCAAGAGTGCATTTATGTGTGGGAAGAAGGAATCCTTCCAGCCGTTTTCTTTCCTGAGCCTCTTCCTGTGTCCCCCCCGCACACAATTCTCAAAGCCGGCGTCGGAGGGTTTGGCCTCGGCAAGATCCAACCCACCAGAGGAGACGGAGGAGAGGAGCCAGTGTTTCTCTCCCTCTCTCTATCTCTCTCCTCCGAGCTCTGTCTGTTTCCACCACTCACTGAATGTTACTATAAATCCTGTTCACACACACTCACACAAACATTCCCACATCCCTCCATCCAGTGTGTGTTGGTGTATCTCATATGACTTGGCAGAAGTGAACCATGCATATGTGCGTGCCAGTGCGGGAATGTGTGTGTTAAGAGTTTTGGCAGTTTTCTTAACGTAGCCTTACCAAAAGATCCACTGGGAAATGTGGTTTTAACGCCCCCTCTTCTTCTCTCCTCTTGTTTCCTTTCTCTCTCCATTTCACAATTACATCGCCTCTGTTTCTCCATGCTCTGCTCCCTTTTTCTTTTTAATTTCTCCTTTCTCTCTCAGTTTCTTTACATTTTCTTTTAATTCAACCTGTGGAAATCCTCTCTGCTTCTCCTTCTAGCCATTCCCTCTCGCTCTAATGACTCCAATCTCTGCTTTTTTCCCCTCTCTCTTGCATATTCACTATCTGTTCTCTATTAAAATAATGACATCATCATTTGCATAAAAAACATTGTAAGCTGTGCATGCATATAGGCCTGCGATTCAGGATGTAACTCTCCTAGCGCTGTCCACACACAATGAATGCTGATGGAGAGACATGATAGGTTATCCTGTAGGGAAGGCTGGTCAGATGAAAATAGCTACTTGGTATTCCATCCCTCTGCAAAGCATGACACACAGGAGGCTGGCAAATATGCAAATGATGAAATACTTCATATATTTCATGGCCTTCTGAAGTTCATCAAGAACAGAAATGAGGTTTTTGTGATGCGTGAGGGCTGGGAAAATAAAACATCACAAATGATGTAATTTACATGGTAGTCAAGCATACATTGATTTTAAAAGTAACTAAGTACATATACTCAAGTACTGTAATTGAGTACTTGTATTTTACTTGAGTATTCCCATTTTAGGCTACTTTATACTTCCACTCCACTGCATTTCAGCGGGAATATTGTACTTTTTACTCCAATACATTTATCTGACAGCTGTTACAATTTATATGAACAGTTTATCAAATATGATGCATTTTACCAATTGAAGTACCCAGCAGTGTATGAAATCATTATAATTAGTCATAAAAAAAGTGATAAATGCCACCTGTTTGACATCAAGACAAGACAAACATTTACTCTATTCTTACCATACTAATGCCAACATGCCATTCTGATCATGTCATATTTGTCCATTCAATTATGTCAACTATTTGTACTGCATTTTCAGTCCCTCACACTTTTCCAGAAATTCACTTGTTTTACAGAAATCAAAATGTTTTGTTTTTTTTAACATTAGTCCTGATTTATTTTTTTTATTATTATTTTAAACGTAAATACTGCTGTAAAATCACATTATAACCTTAGGATACTTTCAAT
>JAPZEB010000020.1:29591262-29613421 GCA_029783705.1 Chaetodon striatus | reverse complement strand
TTTAATTTAATTTAATTTAATTTTATTTTATTTTATTTTATTTTATTTTATTTTATTTTATTTTATTTTATTTTATTTTATTTTGTTTTGTTTTGTTTTGTTTTATTTTATCCTTAGCAATGGTTGCTGACCCCTGGTTTACAGCATCGGGAGTTCGGACTTGACAGGGAGCACTTGAAGGCAACTGTCCAACGGTGTTCTTTTTGTTGCGCATGCGCAGTGCGCCAACTAGGAAGCAGCGCAGACGAGCTTGACGGATTATGTGGACATATCGGCGAGCGAAAGCAGCTGCTTTCGAATAATTTATTAGGGCTTCATATACTCGTGGAAACAATGGAGTCTGTTTAAAATGGACGGCTGACAGCTTAAAGGGAAGTCGGTGTAATTTAATGTACATGTAATTGTATGTATTAAAAACTGAGCAACAATGATGTCAGAATGCGACCCGACAGAGACCAGCGAGCCCGCGCTGGACACCGGAGCAACAGCGGTGCCTGTTTCGGAGTGTAACTTTCACTCGTCAGACCCTCCAGCGGTATTATTTGATAGGAACAGGTTAGGTTTGGGACTTGCGGTGAACCCCGGAGCCGCTGTTCGCATTTCGGACTCTTGTGAAAGCGTCCTAACAGAGCTGGAGACTGACGGCTCCGGCGAAGAGGCGCTGTTGTTACCGTGCCTAGCAGGAAGCTCGTCGTCTCCGCGGGGTGCACGGGAGAAGCGGAGCAGGCGGAACAGACACAGCTCGTCGTCGGATAAAGACACCTTGGCCTCCCCAGGTAATTGTTTCGGATCGATGTCTTGGAGATTGGATGAAAGGAAGTACACACACAGGTAGCTGAGTTAGGTCAGGCAGCCCATACTCAATGAGGATATGTGTTGAGGAACACGCTGTATGTTTTTGTCGCATTTGGTTCAGTGGAAAATGACACAGGCTGATTACTGTCAGCTATTTAAATACCAGTGAATGCAACGTGGTTAAACGCTGTGATGTCATGCAAGCCTTGTGGGGAGTGTAAACCATCTCACTGTGTCCCTTCATGGTCCCCCAAGGGCCCCTGGAGGGTCTTGGGCCTGATTTGGGGAACCAAAACGTTGAATATTAATAAGATATAAAGCAGTAACTTGTTGTTTCGCAGTAGAAAACTACCAAGCTTCTAAAGGAAACAGCTACTGAGTGTATGGTTAGACTGTCCACACATTCATGTTACATTGATTGCATTATAGGGTTGTATTTGCATAGAGATGTAGTCTTTACTTTATCTACCGTCTGTGTATTTTCCAGTGAGCTGATGTAATAGCTGCATGTTATCATGTGGCTGATACGAGCTGGCACTTTCACCTGTTGACCTTAACACTGCATAGAAGTCCAGCCACGAGTACAGTAAATAGTCGTTATAAAATGCCCTCACTCTGAACACCCTTAAATCACATCATCATATCATTATTGTGAGATGGCGTATTAGATTTAGGTAGCCGTAACACTTTAAGTGTTGTCTTTTCCTGGTTTTAAGGGCTGCGTTACAGTAAAGTGACATAATTTTCTAAACTTACCAGTCTGCTCTAGCTGTTTTATTATTTGCCTTTACTTCCCTAGTCATTATATCCACATTTCTGATGATTGTATATCAAAAAATATCATTGTGTAAATATTTTGTGAAAGCCCAAATAGTCAACCCTGGATTATTAACAGTCTTCCTGTGATAATTGTATGATTTATCAGTGGGTTTTTTTTTTGTTTGTTTGTTTGTTTTTTGTTTTTCTGTGTCCATGTCAATTCAGATCAAGCAGATATGTTAAGGTTTCCAGGGAGATCTCTTCATCAGTATAGGCACATACTCAAAGAGGAGGCAAACAGAATCAGTTTGTCACCTAAATGTTATTTTATTGTGTATCTACTCTTTATCTGTCCTCACATATTCACAGCACCAGATTTGTCTTGGACTATAAAAAGAAAAGGATGGTATAGTGGAAAACAAAGAAAAGGTGATCTCGTCACCATGGAAGCGGCACATATTCTGACTTAACAACTAACTGGATTCAACACCACTCCCCCTCATACCGCCCACCATTTTTTCCCCTGCAACATAATTTTGGAGCATTTGTTTCCATTTATATTCACTTCTATCGGTCTCTATCTCTCTGAGGAGATCTATTGTTTGACCATGTTCTATCGAGGCCAGAAATCTAGGCCACAGGTAGCAACGCTGAGCCTGAAATCGCAGGTGTTAGTGTCCCATTTCCTCTGGCCTTTTAGAATAATGGTGTTCAGATCTGGAATTACAACACCATTTTAATTCAGTGCATCACAAATTAGGATCACACATAGGCCCGGTCCTGAGAGCCGTTGCACTGTGTCGCTTTGTGTAAAATGTCACACCAATCTCCATTGCAAATTCTTGCAGTTAAATCCTGCCATGCATATCTCACGGAACATGACCATAAACCATGCGAGTCCTTCAAGCTAAAATTTACATTTATATTATCTGCCAAAATGCTGTTCCTACTGTCTTCTTTTCACCAGGGTCCATTGTCCATGTTACCAGTGTGTAGGAAGAAAAAGGGAATGATCAAATTTAAAATGATGCAAAATACGTTTAATCTTGATTGGCACATTTGCATGCATGTTAGAATATTTAATCGTGTAACCATCTAAGCGTAGGACAAAGATATTTGCAGTAGCTTAGATATAAAGTTGAGTGTAAAGTTGAAGGTGGCCACATACTTTAGGAGTAACCTTTTTCAGAGTGCAGCAGTGTTGCGACATCTCGCACACTGTGTGCACTGCAGGTCAGCGGGTCTCTAGAGCTCTGAGCGAGCTGCACTCCTGCTGTGAAAAAGCTCTGTTGGGCCCATTAACTGACCGAGGGCTCCGAGAGACAGACATTAAATATGCATAAGGCCTTTGTGCAAGCAAACCCACAGACAGACATGCAAACACTCTGTAGCTCGGTACAGTGCATGATGATGATGATGAAGAGGGAATTTGGGAGAGAGGAAGTCTACATGTGTAGCTACTTTCGCTCAAGCTTTCTGTGGGGTGAAAATAATGGAGAAAGAGAGACATTCCTGTCTCCTGCCTCCTGCAGTCACACTACACAATGATATTATCAGACTTTCATCAACAGTACAATCCAGTGCAAGTATACATCAATCATCAGGCAAGACAGCTCAATAAACACACTGCATCTATTGTTGGAAAATAAATGATGAAGACAAAATATTGTGTCAGCTCTGTCATACTCACAGACAAATAGTGTTGTAATTCAGAGCCACCCCACTTTATCACAGTCTATCTTTAAGTCTGTGTTGACCATATTATTTCCATATTAAAGTCAGGATGGGACTTTTAAGATAACAATCAGCTCCCTTTAGAGAACCAAAATGATACCTTCGTTGCCACGCTTCCTGTGGCATATTAGAAATTAGAAATTGCTAAATATTAATCAACCAGAAGACTTCGAGCTTCAGGGGGCTGCCGTGGACTGCAAGGGAATGACCCGTCTCATGCTAGGTAAATGGCAGAACATTTGCACAAAACTAGAGGATCACATGTTGCATGTCTTTCTAGTATCAAGCATTTTCCAATTAGACCACAAGAATGCACGACAATAACATACGTATATAACATTGTGTGCATTGATCCAGGTACGTTGCATGTAGGCTAACTTTTTTTTTACCACATATTCCTCCAAATAAGGATCTAGGAGTTTGAAATACCTGCTCATGTAAACTGTGTGTATTAGTTAATAGTTCACTTTTTTAATATATCTACACTAGGGCTGGGTGATATGGAGAAAATCAAATATGGTATGTTTGACCAAACACCCTGATAACGATATTGCAACAATACTGTAGGGATGGCTATTGGTGTTCTTGTAAAATATTACACCACAAGAAATTTGATAAATAATCATCAGTAATGTGGGTATAGTGACTAAGTGGGTAAAGCCAAAAAAAGGACAGCAAGGAGAGTTTGGTAAGCTCTGAAAATGACCTTGCTTTGCTGTAATGCAGCCTTTAAAACCAGGAAAAGACAACACGTATGATATTACAATATCCAAAATCTAAGACGATATCCAGTCTCATATGAAGGTATTGATATTTTATTTATCCTTTATGTAGCCAGGAAGTTTCCATTGAGAAACAAGATCTCTTCTTCAAGGGGGTCATAGTCAATACGGCAGCACAGTAGTGATGGGAATAGCAAGCCGGTTACAATTGAGAACCAGTTCCAAATTGTCCCATCCATTAGAAATGCATGCCTCCAAGCTTATCAAGTCCTTCTTTCAGTGCTGGCATGTTTTTCTGACGTCAGGCTCATGCGTCTACTCTGCTGGAAACGTGCAATTAGGAGTCATGGCAGAGAGGGAGAAATGGTCCAAAGCATGTCTTCCTTTCACAACGAAAAAGGACAACAGTGCTGCTTGTAATGTCTCTCAATGATTATTTTAACACCATGGGCTTAAATTCCAGGTTTATCATTAATTTGACACTCTACATAATAGTGTCTCTGCTTCCCATCCAAGCAGCATATCCATTACCAAGGATAAATATCCAGTTATCATAACTAGCTCCATGCAGCCACACTGTGTTCAGTCACAGAGACAATAAAACCTGTGTAGGCCTCCTTTTTTCCCTCACAAAACTGATCAGGTGTTACTAAAATCTCATCAATTCCCATCCCTGACAGCATGTAGTAGATATATTGCCCAGCCTTACATATAAACTATGCATAATTTAATGAAAATTGGCCTCGTCCAGAGGGCTGATTTTCAAGTCTTGAGGCAGTTTGCAAAAGGGTGATCAGACCTGCTGGTGAAATTTGCAGAAGTTAGACTTGCTCCTGAATCATCAAGTGCTCTACTTTCAGGCTTCCTCTGAGGGCATGGTTTTAATAATTTCACAGTACGAATTAGGCTTACAAAGTGCCAAATGGAGCACAAAACACAAGCATAAGCCTCGCTTAATACATCAATCATGATTTTCACAATCATTTTTGGTACCCTAGCACTACTTTGAGGTGCACTTCATGCACAGACGTTGAAAATATAAACAAAAGTAAGCAGTATGTGGCTTTTAGAGTGAGATCTCAGTGAGGGAACAAATCACCCAACATGGGAACAAACACTGGGTGGATGTCTTTTAGAGTATCCCTGTGAAGTAAAAAAAAAAAATTGAATTTGACTCTAAACAGACAAATGATAGGGAGTTTTATTTGGTCAGGTCTAGGCGGACCACATGGCTAGCAAACCCTGACATGTATCTACTTTTTAGATAATCCAGGCCCCTGATGTAATTTTTGCATATCTCCATCCCTCTGTTCTCCCCTTCCTTCTTTTTAATTTGCTTCTCTCTCAGTTCCTCTTCAAGTGAATTAGCTTCAAAGCTATCTTTGTTTCTCCTTATCTCTCTGTGACAAATGGCGTGTTAACTGTCCTCCCGTTCCTTTGTCCATTCTTTCCTCCTCCCTGTGTCTGTCCCTTCATCCCTCCCTGCATCCCACTGTGACTTACAGAGCATATGGAGGCTTTCTGTCAGCTGACTGTTCTTTGAGGAGGAGGTAGTAGAACGTGTCGTGTCTTATGATTGGGCCATAATCAAGGAATTATTAGCGCCCAGTCCCCATCAGCCAGCAGTCACATACAGAGATTAATTTCAGATATGCAAGGCATAAAAAAATGCCTTTTTCTCATGAGTGGCAAAGTTGCTCATTCAGCTGTGGCCTTATAGGTAGAAGGTTTAAATCCACTGACCAACTGGATCTTGTGTGTGGATGTTGTCTCTGTGCCTGTGTGGGTTTCATCACACAGACATGCAGGTTTGGTGAAATAATAATTCTCATTTGCCCTTATGTGTGAATGTGTGTGTGTGTGTGTGATAGACTAGCCACCTGTCCTGGTTGTACCCTACCTCTCACCCAGTGTGTTGTGGGAACAGTTCCAGCCTCCCATGACCCTGAACAGGATAAGCGATTTAGAGAATGGATGGATGGCTCCAGTTGCCTCTCACATACTAATTGTGTGCATGATGGGACACAGGAGAATGGGTAATTAGAGGAGAAGAAAATTATTGACCTGTAGATTGACTTACAGGCATATAAATATAAATTATTTGAATGAACTTGTTAGAATTTTCATTAAATTTTGTATTAATATTGATCTTACTAAAATAGGTTTGGGAATTTTTCAAATCTGAGTTCACTTTTAAAACTTTTATAGAGCAATATTATCTTTTTACTTTTAAATAGGTTTTGCAAAGATGGCCTTTAAATGTTTTTCAATATTACTCATCTTTCATGCACGGATTAAAAGACAGTTTATGTCATTCATGGCCTTTTTATGACACAGGTTGCCGTGGAGGTGCACGAAACCAACGTATTTAGTATTTAACTGCTTGACATGAATTTAACACCATATTTTGAAAGTGACATGATGATGCAGGAAAAGCCATCGCTTTTTTTTACTGCAGCACAGTCTTATTGCCCACAGTGTAAATATAAGTATTAATCCGAACTTTTTTCCCACTCCAGGTACCAACAGTGGGGACTTCAACCATTTCCCTGACGATCCTGAGTTTGCCGACATTATCCAAAGGGCTGAACAAGCTATCGAGAATGGCGTCTTTCCAGAGAGGATTTCCCAGGGTTCCAGTGGGAGCTACTTTGTCAAAGACCCAAAAGGGGTGAGGACGGGATGGAGCAATGACACTAATAAATGAGCAGTGAAGGAGAGGAAGGACAATGGAGCATTGACTAAAAGTAGTTTTAAAACATTTTAAAAGCAGCAGGCATTAGGCTTTTTTATATTTGTTATGAGATTTAAGAAAGATAATGTCTTCACTTTCCCCATTCAGATTTATCCTGCTAGTGTAGAAATTCTAGCCAGTGATTAAACTTGCTGGCTTCTGGACATTTAGCTCCCTATGAGGTGATTCTACATTGCTTTTAACCAGCAAAGTTGAGGTGCTGAAAGGAGTAAACAGGAGGTGAGTTGGAAAGTTCACAGGAGGAATCCACTGTGGAGACTCGCTGAATAATGCAGCCAGCGGTGCTCACATCGATAACAGATAGCCAGCATGCACGGTTAGCATCACATTAACAAGTTTAATGTACACCTCAGGGAAAAGATATTGATCTCCAACTTGTTAGCAGCACCTCTGTCACTTTACATTTGTTGCTTTGTAACTTTATGTGTCTTGCATGCGGTTCTTTAATCTTGTTCTTAATCTTCTGTTCAATAAAAAATGGCTAGTTCTGTCACAGTTATGTCCCTGTGTGTGCTGCGTTTTCCCACTGCCTGCCATGTGCAAAATGTATGTCAACACCTTTGTCATTCTCTTTTCCTTCTGTAGAAAATTATTGGTGTTTTCAAACCAAAGTCAGAGGAACCTTACGGTCACCTGAACCCCAAATGGACCAAATATTTTCACAAGGTATGCTGTCATATGTTTTATCTGTGTGTAAACAATCTGTAGGAGTAAAAGTAGTAGGGCTGTAGCAAATGAGGAAAACATGCCATACCTTTATTACTTAGAATAAACAAATAGATATTAAAGTGTACTCAGTTGTGCCTTTCTGCGGCTTCAGTATGCTGCTGAAAAACAACAAATTGCTTGTTGAATTAAAGAAAGTGAAAGGAAATCATTTCCAGCGTTCTTTTAATGAACAAACTGATTAAATATTGAACAGAACACAAAGGTACCAAGGTACCACCATGATACTATCTTTCAAATAACTCAGAAAATCCCTGAAGCCTTTTGCGATGTGTTTATCGCATAAGTTTACATTGCGATGATGATTTAAAAAGGGATGTATTCTGTAGCAACTTTCTCAAGGTTGCCCTTTCTCTTTCCCTTTCACACTAGCTGTGCTGTCCGTGTTGTTTTGGCCGAGGCTGCTTGTTGCCTAACCAGGGTTACCTCTCAGAGGCCGCTGCCTCGCTGGTTGATACCAAGCTCGGCCTGGGAGTGGTGCCGAAAACGAAGGTGGGGGCACAGAGTGCATGCATGTTATCTCACTTAAAAGTTTTTAAATTTGCAACATGCTATTGTAGTTTAACTGAAATCAGATTGTATTGAAAAGAATATTCTTGAATTGATCTTGATGTAGATGTGATTATGTTCTAGCCGTGGCAGAAGCTATTCAGCAGTGGTTACAAGGTATAACTAAACCAGTTGTAACTGAGCATCTTGCCTTTTTAATCAGGTGGTGTATCTGGCCAGTGAGACATTCCACTACAGCGCCATTGACAGAGCCAAATCCAGGGGGAAGAAGTACGCCTTAGAGAAAGTCCCCAAGGTCGGGCGACGCTTCCACAGAGTGGGCCTGCCACCAAAGGTAACAGAGAGTGGTAACTCTTCATGGTGTTATGTCACAAATTTTTAGCTGTTTTGTATGTAAAATACTTTGTAGCTGCATTTTGAGAACGCCTATACAAATGACGTTAACTAGAACTAATAATAATTATGATACAAACATATTTTTTCAACATATTTTAACGTTTCATTTAATGTTTTTATTTCACATATACATGGTTCGCTGTCTCATCGTGATGAATTGAAAGGGTTGTGTGGTCTCAGTGAGCGGAGCGCTCAGAATAGCTGCTGTGCAGTCCTGGCAGAGGACAGTAAAAGGAATCGTGTCACACTCTCTGTTCCCTGAAAAGACAGGTTTATTCAAATAAATAGGTCAGAGGAAGCATAAATGTCATCTCTGCTTCAAACTGAGTTCCTTTTTCAGGGTCTTTCAAACAGTGATTGTGTATTCTTATGTCTTTTGTCGTGTGCTGTACTCACACCAAGCGCCAAATTTAGCATTTCTTCAAAAACATGTACAACAACGCATTACACCTCCCTGTTTCTCATCTCAGACAGCCTCAGTGACGATCTATACTGTTGCAAATGTGAGATGCTGTGAAAAGGTGGCTGAAAGAATGTGTTCAGGAAGTAGTACAAGGAAGTTGGCTTTGTGTTTCTACTGTCATGCACTGGTGACATTTCAGCCTGTTGTCCTCACCGTTTTACATGTTACATCTTTGCACCCAACCACTTCATCACCATTCGAACAAGCTGCCTCGAGTTTCACAACACGCTGTTTTTCATGTATATGTGATGGCGGTGTGTGTTTGTTTCCAGGTGGGCTCGTTTCAGCTGTTTGTGGAGGGTTACCGCGAGGCAGATTACTGGCTGCGGCGCTTCGAGGCAGAGCCTCTGCCAGAGAACATCAGGAAGCAGCTGCAGTCACAGTTTGAGCGGCTGGTAGTGTTGGACTACGTCATCAGAAACACAGGTGAGGGGGTTTCTGTGTTGACATTTGAACACAGTGTTTACTAAACTTCAACACAGCATTGCGCAACAGTCCATCACTCCAAATTTGTTACATTCCTGTTCCTACAATGTTGGCAGTTTTAATTGTCCCTGATTTTGGTAACAAAGAAAATGCCATTTATCATATTTTGCTACAGTAAGTTTATTTTTGCGCACTACACACTTACAGTAATTGTCACTGTTGTTCTTTTGCGCTACATGGTTGCTTACTGACATTATCAGCCCATTTAATAGGTCATTAGTATGTTACACTGAATTTGCACTCGTCAACATGGCCAATAATTTTGATAGCTGTCTTATTGTGCTCTCTTCCCACCTACATATCTGTGTATGAAAAAAATAATCTTATGCCAGCCTTAGACCAAATGACCTTTCAAGCAATTTCATTGTCTCAGACAAATTTTCAATTTCAGAATAAAATCATGTGAGTTTTTTCTCAGTTGGTGCACGCTCCAGTTATGTTGATCATTTTATGTAAGGTGGTCATATAACATGGGGCTGTCTTAACTCAGTCTTTTTCTCTCTTGACGTTATGACAGAGTCAGACATGTTTAATATTATCGTAAGGTTTTAGTCTAATGCAAATTGTTAAGTTTAATGACGTGAACATTGTCAACAACAAATAGCTGACATAGACGGTAAACATGGAGGGGACTTTAGGGAGGCACAAGAACATGAACAAGTCTCATTTCTCTGGTTCTGTGAAAAAGAATGAGTAACTGGTGGAGTTGCAGGGTAAACAATAGTCTGTGTTTAATTAGGCATGTATCTGATCTACCATCCGCACTACAGTAGCACAGCAACAGAGGCTGGTGGCGAGTAGAGGCAACAAAATCCAAAATGTTAAGTTTGTGCACAAATATTTTTGTAGATTTTACTGATGCCAAATTGACAAGAAATTGTCAACATATGATGCCGTTTATCTCGGTTTTAGTTTTTTTTGTTGATATGCAAGGTTTAGTTAATATGTAATATTTCTTAATAGACAGTTTGGCATGTTTTCCATGAGGAGCAAGATGGGAAACAATCTCAAAATTAATCTAGTTGTAGTCTTACAAATAGTGACCCTATCTCCAGTCTTTGCTAAATCTTATAGTGTGTGACTAAAAACTGTCTTTAGATATGAGAGGGTGTCAGAATTAAGTCCTTAAAAAGTCTTTTCAAACTTAAGTATTTTTTATTAAGTCTGCCAGTGTTTGACAGGCATTACTTTACCCTCCTTTATTTTAATTTTCTCTTTGTCTTCCTCCTCAGATCGAGGGAATGATAACTGGTTGATCAAGTATGAGAAGCCAGGAGAAGGAGGAGAAGAAGAGGGACAAAAGGTGAGTTTAAATCAACATGTACTGAGGGTGTGTGCTGACTAATTATAGAGCAAATTCCCATACTGCTTCACGGAGTTGGACTGCTGGAATGCTGGTACATTTTCACACAAAAACAGCTTAAACAAACACGTGTACTTGATGCTCTCTCACTCACTCACACACGGGGGCCCACATAGACAGACAATAGCTTTGATATTGCAGGTGTGGAACAAACTCGTGCCCCAGTGATGTTGGTTACACCAACTTGAACACTGCCTGACTCCCCTTCATCAATCATTATTTGCCACGCATTGATGAATGAGCAAAGGTTGTCATCTATCTATCCAGTTAATCAGGCTTTTGGACTGTGATCAGTGGTCATTGGGCATTAATCAGTCAGTTGTTGGTGATGTCGTCTCTGATCCCTTTTCCCCTCGCTGTAGGATGCAGAGTGGCCAGAGAATAGTTCTGACTCCTGCATCAAGATCGCCGCAATCGACAACGGCCTGGCCTTCCCCTTTAAACACCCGGACGAATGGAGAGCCTGTATGTTGATATCTTTCCTCCCTCACCTCTCTTCACTCATGTTCTGTCTTTCCTACTCACTGTTTTGTCAACACCTTGTCCTTACTAATAATAGTGTAAACTGCAGTTATTGAATTTTATCCTGGTTTAATTACTTTTTTGTCATTTAGTCTATAAAATGGCAAATAGCCATCACGAGCTACCAGAGCACAGCATGATAACATTATTTATTTAGTTATAAAATGCAGTGACAATAGCACTGATAGTGATTTTTTTTTAATTATGTGAAACACAAGAAAACTGTTTTACATTTTAGATTGTTTGTTTTATTATTTTAAAGTTGTTCTAAATCAGGCTTGTGAAAATTATTATCAATTAAAGGAATATTTTGAAATAAAGCTGCAACAATTAATCAATTAGTTGTCAACTATTACATTAATCACCGGCTAATTTAATATTTGATTAATTGATTTGAGTATTTTTTTTAATAAAGACAGTCAAAATTCTCTGATTCCAGCTTTTAGATGTGAATATTTTCTGGTTTCTTTACTCTTGTATGACAATAAACTGAATATCAGTTAGTTGTGGACGAAATAAGACATTTGAGGACATAATTTTGAGCTTTGGGAAACACTGATCGACATTTTTCACCATTTTCTGACATTTTATAGACCAAACAACTAACGGATCAATCGAGAGAATAGTCGTCTGATTAATTGACAATGAAAAACATTGTTAGTTTCAACCGTAGTTTGAAATGTGTCAAAATTCACTTATTCACATTCATGCTAAAATCGATGCCACTCTCATATCTGTACTCTACATATTAAACTAGAACCAGCAGACAATTAGCTTTGCTTAGCTTAGCTTAGCTTAGCTTAGCTTAGCATTAAGACTGGAAACAGGAAGAAACAGCTAGCCTGGCTCTACAGCATTTTTCAAACAAACGAGATATAACATGTTGTTAGTAAGCTTTAGAGATGCTGGTAGGTGGATTTTGTTTCTTTTGCAGAGCCTGGTGTAATGTTTCTCCATTTCTAGTCGTTGTTTTAAGTTAAGCCAACCAGCTGCTTGCTTACAAGAAAGCAAATAAGCTAAACTATTCTTTTAATTATCTGCCCATCACATAGTAAAGTAGTTATTTAATTATATTCATCTATTTTTGCCACAATAGTCTTGCTAGATCCCTTTTTGAGGGTGCTCCGGTTAAAAGAAATTGAAGGACAGATTACAATAGTTAAAATACAGTACAGACACAAGATAAAAGTAGACAGTTCACACTCTTCAGATAGTTTTACAATTGTGAAAAAGGGAGGCTTTGGCTGTAGTGGCAGGAAAAGGCTGTTACATACAGTGTTCTGTGATGACAAAGTTTACTGTTGCCTTCCTCCGTCAGACCCGTTCCACTGGGCATGGCTCCCCCAGGCTAAGGTGGCCTTCTCCCAGGAGACCAGAGACCTGGTGCTGTCCCGCCTCTCTGACATGAACTTTGTCCAGGACCTCTGTGAGGACCTCTATGAGATGTTCAAGGTACACACCACCATAACGTTCTCCTTCTCCCCCCTGTTCTCTGTTTATACAGATTAATATGAAGAGCACAGCTGTCTGTCAGCACAGTAACATGTCAACTTTTGATTGTAGTGACACCTGCTAACAGGAGTTGTTGTTTTTCTCTTCAGACGGATAAAGGCTTTGATAAAACCATGTTTGAGAGACAGATGTCTGTCATGAGGGGACAGGTGAGTTGTCTTTTTTAAAGTATTTTTGACTTTGTTGTTCCTATCAGTCTCTCTGCCTTTTTAGTCCATCTCCTTTGTGTCCTCTATCTTGTTCCTCCCTTTTATATCCTACCTTGCTCTCCTCTCTCTCTCCTGTGCCCTACTTTCAGTCACTTTCATTGTTTGCTCTGTAACCTCACCACCACCCATCTTGACCTAATTTCTCACCCTCCACCCTCTAACTCCCTGCCTCTTTTTTCTTGTCTGTCTGTTCTGCTCCTCACCTTCACTCCTGCTTTTCTTTTACCTCTGGATAAATGACCACTGAGTGTGATATGGTATTATGATTACAGTGGTTAAAGGAAGATAACAGCAGACAGTTACTTCCTTAAAACACGTCTCTTTTTTGATGTATCAACTGTACCCAGTGTTCTGCTTAGGCTTCATCAGGGCTATTCGGTTACAGATTTAAGTGGGCTGGATTTTAAAACCAGGAAATGTAGATGGTCAGACATGTTCAGCAGCCTATTCAAAACCTTTTTCAGATCTTTGTAATAACAAATTTTAAACAAATGCAAAGCAATGTAGTATGAAAAAAGCAATGTTTATTGTTTCACTTTTGAAATCTAGAAAGTCACAGATCTGACCCAGGCACAACAAGTGCAGACACAGAATAAAAAAAGAGCTATCAATGCACAGGACCATAACAAGTAGCAACAACAGTTACCAATAACAAGCTCTATCTCTTTCTAGCAGTGTCACCCTCCTCCCACACACACACATCACCTCATGACATTTTCCATCGAGGTCAAGGAAAAGTGTTTAGAAAAAAGACATAGGATGTATTGTTTGACTTTTTATCCACAGCTCAGATATTTTGAAATTCTACATGGTCAGAACTGGGTCACATGAGAAAACGATCTGTGAATATGATTGGCGGTGTTGCTACCTGATCCGTACATCCTATCTAATTTGCACTGGGTTTGTGTAACTCAATAGAGATAAGATGGAGGCAAGATGGCTCACTCATAAGCTTCTTCCACAAACTTTATGTGGTTTACATATTTTGTCACGCTGGTATATCATATTTATGTATACTGGGGCACTCAGAGGTTGTTTCTGGGCCTGATGTGGTCTGTGGGCCACCAGTTTAATAGGCCTTGTCTTCTGTTTCCATCACTGTTGAAACAATAAATCGATTTGACAGAAAATGATCAAAGTTGTGTTTCAACAGAGTAGATCAGACAAGCATAATCCATGTTGCTTCAGATTTTGTAAGTGCGTAGAGATGCCCTCCATTAAAATTACGCCTGCCCCAGCACAGGCAGCAGAGTTCCCATTAGCATAATGAAAGTTTTGACAGCAAATACTTTTGAGTGTGCAGTTTTTGGATGTACACTGGACCAATGTGAATACAGCAAATATCATCGTTCAATCAAGTTTCACAACCATTAACGCTGTGTGAGCCACTGCCAGCAACATAAACAAATAACAGACACTAACTAACATTACACTTAGCATTCTGATATGCCTGTTAGATGCCAATTTTTGTGCACAGCAGACTCCTCATCTGAGTCTGGGTCTGACTGAGGTGCAAACATGTATGGCTGAATCGCTCTGATCTTTTTTTTCACACTAACGCTAGCCATCTTTCATGTGCGCTGCTCTTTTAATGGTCAATGGAGAGAGAAGATCTGCTTCCCGCCCCTTTTATCAGTTTTGTTTCTCACTTTTTATGTAGGAAAACCATGTTAAACAAAATATGAATCATAGCAGAGTTTTTTGCCATACTTAAAAACATGTCTGGAGGGGGACTTTAACCTCACAGCCACCCAAATACAGTACAGCCAGTGCTCAGGATGAAAAATGGTTTCTGTTTGTCACACATTACGAAACCTGTTAATCACCAGGTGCTGAACCTGACCCAGGCGCTGAAGGATGGAAAGAGCCCCATCCAGCTGGTGCAGATGCCCCGGGTGGTAGTGGAGCGCAGTCGCTCAGGCGGCCAGGGACGTGTGGTCACACTTGGCAACGCCTTCACACAAACCTTCCACTGCAAGCGCCCCTTTTTCTCCTCTTGGTAGTCAGAGGCGGGTGAGGAGGTCAGCTGAGGAGAGGCTTCTGCAACAGCTCTTTTTTTGTCCTGATGTCAGGAAGCGAGAGAGAGGATGTGAATATCGCACTGGAGACTGCTCATATTTCTTTGGCAAGAGAAGAAATGAAGACACAGATGATAGAAAGTAAGATGAAGAAACTTGGCTGCGGCCCATCCCTCGTTTTGTGAAGAGAGCTCAGAGAAGCATGGGAGCTGAAGAGATTGGCATACCAGTGTCTCCTAGAGACCTTGGGGCTGTTTGTGGTTACCATGGTGACTTGATTGGATAATCGGCTTTTCCACAGAGGTGGGCTTTGTTTATTGTTAGGAGGCAGAAAGGATTTTTTTTTCTACCCACCCAAAGTACCTACTGAAGTCTCTTGCAGGGTCTCTTGGTGGGGCTAATGGCCAAAGAAGAAGTACTTAGAAACCACAAACAGATCTGTGGTCCAGTATGTTTGGGAATCTTAAGGACTGGTTTCACAGATCTCTCTAGAAAGTGATTTTTAAAAATCTGGGGCAGGTCTGGGATAAAGTCCCAAACTATTTGCTTTGCCTTGTAGGATTACTTGTTAAAATATAGATGTGCACTCGCACTGCTGGAAGTGTTTGACTGGTTCTACAGAACTGGGTCAGGCCGCTCTTTTAGCCAGTGTTAGTTTTCAAAACCACAAACCCAGTGTCTTCAAGTCTCACTACTGCCAAAATCTGTTTGTGGAAGGAATATTTAAGAGGCTCAAGAAAATGAGTATTGTTGAAACTTGAATATGAAATTTGGGGAAGGAGGACTAGTAATAAACACATTGCTTGAATGTAATCTGTTTACGGTTTCTATACAGAATCTTGCTCCGAAACATTTCAATACGAGTGAATGCTGTCAAAATTACTTTGTTTTTTTTCTCGTAACAATGAATGTATTTGTTGTTTGACATGTATTTAATTGCTGGCAAGCAGCTTTCTCTTGAACCTCGTGGCATGGCGGATGGCACCTCGTCCCTGCCCTTTATAATACGTTATATGAAGAGGAAAAAGAAAACAGAGGACAATATTTCACACTTGCTCGATGCCGTTGTGTTTTCTTATGTATGCATCTTGAAATTTTTATTCCAACTCAATGATTGTATGAGAAAAGTTGTATATTTAACAAATTAAAAATAAAATTTGGGAAATTTGAATCTTTGTTTTGTATACAGTTTCACAGAAAAATAGTCATTCATGGTGTAAGGATTCAGAAAAAGATGAAAAGGTACCAACCTCCTTTTTGGCTAACTGCTAAGGGAAACAACATGATATAGAGAATATTGTTGCAACTGTGAAGGTTTACTGTCTTTACACAGTGTTGACAAAGGTGTGTTCAGCAGAGCTAGGGTGAGACAGTTCCCACACACCAATGACAGGACCAATAAACCTGTAGACTTAATGATTAACTTATGACGAGAACAGAAACAGATGAAGCCAAAGAGAGCTATTAATAACTGTTTAATCCAAACGCAGACTAACCAGCCTGTTTCTTCTTTGCTATTACACTGTCTGTGTTTAAAAAAACTATTTGAATTTCTTACTAAGCTTATTTATATGGCATTTGAATGTACAGTGTACATCCATAAGACTGAGAAAAGAGAAAACACTTCACATGAGATTATTATGATGAACTATTATTCTGCAGTGCACTATGGGTCTCTTCTGTTGGTTACAGTTACAGTTATATTCAGGACTGAAATATCCGTCTCATATTTTTGATCCATTGAGAAAAAATGTCCTCTATACCAGTGGTTCCCAACTGGTCCAGCCATGAGGTCTAGATTTCACCTCAGTCAATAGTTCAAGGTCCACACAGTGTAATAGATTTGGCATTATATTTGGGTTTGACCATGTCATCGAGCGAGTCTGCTGTCTCTGTCAAGTAGCTGTCCGTTAGTCACTCACTCTACAGGAGGAAATGGTATTTAAAAATAAAAGGTCTGCAAAATAGAGTGTTTGTTTATAAACCTGACACGTTTGCAAGTCACTTGCGATTGATTCAGTAACGACCTGTGACCCACTTTTGGACCACAACCCATCAGTTGGGAACCACTGGTCCATACAATGTCAGAAAATACTAAAAAAAAAGTCCACTTTGCTTTTATTTTTCAAACAATGGCTATAAAACTGATCTTTTCTTCCAACTTTATTTAACAAAGATAAGTATTACAGAATCAGACATCATAGAAACTGCATATTGTCAAAAAGAAAAAAGACAGACTAGGATTCAACAATAAGGACCAAAAAATACACAAAAAACAAAACAGAGACAGCCTTTTAAAAACATCAAGTAGACAAATGGCCAAATAGCTGGTTATAATGATGTATGGTGGATACACTTATCTTTTTATTCACATGTTCAGAGACTGCGTTAGACTAAAAAAATCTATCAAAAAAAGTTTTAAATAGGGATGATTTGGAAAATCTAGATTTGTGTGTATGAAATTAACCAAGAAGGATCACAAGGGTTATCATAAAATTATATAAACTAACATTGCTTTGAAAAAAAACAGCAACATCTTTGAGATTGGTTTTCACAGAGCGACCAGTATTCCTTAAAATATATATTTCCAAATGTAGCCAAAAGTGAGCAGAGTGTGAACAACAAAAACAAATGTATCAGTGTTTCAGGTGCATTATTGCAAAATGTTCATTTTTCATTCAAGTCAGCCAATCTTTATACTGTTATATTAGCAGGGGTGGGAACACCAGAGGATCCACCATACAATATTATCACGATACAATATTTTTGCAATTTAAAATATGATGAGATATGCAGAATATTGCGATAAAATATATTGTAATTTATTTCCTTTTTTCAACTGTATCCCCAACGGAAAACTGTTTTATCTAAGATAAAGATTCATTCTGTTCATCTCACTTTAGCCATTTTTTTTTTTGCAGCAGCAAAATATATCTAGTTAACTGAAAAAGCAATTGATTATATTATTCTAGTAGACTACCTAAAGTTTAATTTATATTTGTAATATTAATGATTTAATAATTTAAGTCCCAAATATGTCACACTGAATGAATGGAACAATGTCCCTCTTGGTGAGAGAAAGATTGTGTTATATGTTTATCAGTACATGTTTAATTCCTAGTATCTTATCCATTTATGAGCAGCACAGGCTCTATTCTAAGACCATTTTTGTAAGTCATAATGTTTTTTATATTTAACTGTCATAAACCTGTGGAGATGGCCTCAACCACAGATCTAAATTCTCTGTAAGTCACAGGAAAACCTTCCACCTTTAAGAAGGTTTCATAGCTACTATCAAACACATCAGTAACAAAGATTATATTTTTATCTATCCAACTTTTCATGAGCATGCGCCTGTGTTTACTAGTGATATAACAGTTGTTCCATTGAATAGTTTTATGGAGTGAAAAGTCATCTACGAACCATATTCCCCATGCAGTGAGTGCCTGCTGATAGAATGTTGATAGTTAAAGAGATAGTTTGGTTGTGTAATTGACTCATAGATATTAAATTTACAACAATATGAAACTGAGTAAAGCAGCAAAGCCTCACATTTTAGACGCTCAAACTACTGAATGTTCAGCAATTTGTCTTTAAATTTAGTTCAATAATGATCAACAAATGGATCCATTGTAAGAAAGTAGTGATACTAAAACCTTGAACAGACACCATCACAGCATAGCTGTGTCTTACATGCAATAGAAGATCGTCATCCTCACAGTTCATGCTGCAGGTTAGACTGATGATATTTTAATGGCTGCATTTGAATGCATTGATGAGCAGATGTTGTCATGTGGACACAAACATGTGCATAATTTAACTGCCCTCATTAAAACATCTCTACATGCATGTGCAAACGAAACACGTGCACTAACACGCGCCCACACACTCCCTCCACAGTACGCCCCCCTCTACCATGTCACTGGTAGAAGTGTCACCACACGCTCATCCGTTTAGATAAAGGTGACACCCACACACGCTGACTGAGGCGCAGCACACATCTGGAGAGGAAATATAATGTGAAAACGTGTTGCAATATGATCAGTGTGTGTGTCAGCCGTAGCAACATGTAGAGGAACACAAAGCTTAATACTGCCACCATGTGGAAAATATCCCCTGTGTTAACGTTAAAGGCACTGTTTGTGATCTCTTCATATTCAAAATGCAGTTTTTGGAGCATGCTATCACTTTCAAATTCAATGCCAGGTCTACTAAAAACATTAACTAATATCAAACAACAGCCAAACTGTTGAAAGTTTTCATTCTGATGCTTTAAACTGCTTGGTACATCAGTCATATTTTGAGTAAAACTGGCCTGTATTATGAATTATGATTGCAGTGTAGTGCTGTGTAATTACTGCACTTCAGTTCATTTAACATTTGGTGTCTTACAATGTCTTAAATTATAACAATGAGGCCTTTAAAGTCATTAAATTGTCTTAAATTTGAATCATGGCTACTACAAACTACTACAAACATTTTATCCAATTTCATTCATCCATTTTTTTGTGAAAATGAGTGAAGCCTTTCAACGTAAAAGTCCACATTTCTAAAGTTACAAATCTTAAAAAAAAACATAATACTGTCATACTTGCTCTTACCTGTTGGCAAAACGCTGATTGAGTTAACTCACTCTAATAACCATATTCCTGCATAACACTTACTTCTGCACAAGACCACATATATACTACTTACCTTCAATGCTTAAATAAGTAAAACATGATTAGTCGAAAAATCTGTCCTAAATTTGATTAAAAGGTGTCTTGAACACATCTTAAAAAGCATCAAATTTAACTGTCTGATACCTGAGACCTGTGAAACTGAAGTAGCTAAATGGGATTCAGCCAGTATTTACTGGATTATTTTCACCTTGGCTTTTCCTACTTTCATTACACTGTCACACACACAAACAGCAACAGATATAAGAAATGCAGCTATAACACAGATTGCCTGCAGGCAAATAAATCAACACTGGACACCTATTTTTCTTTTCGCCCCAATCACCAGAGTAAATGTTGGCATTACCTTTCTGCAACCCACATATGTTTGTACGTTATTATGTAGCAGATATATTGTAATTTTATGTTTCTATGCATTTTAACAATGCTGTGGTGAACGTGTGGTTAAGTTTAGGCACAAAAACACTTGGTAGAAGATCATGTTTTGGCTTAAAATACCCTTTTTAGGGGGCACAATCTTTACTGGAAACACACTAATGTTTTGTTAAAGAACAACTGCTTGTGTGACACTGTTTCCAATGGAAAAACAGCCATGGATTGCTAAAAAGCATCCACATTTGGGAGTTAAAAAGCCGCTGGAAACAGCAATGACCAGTAAAAAAACAATTTGTTTTGTTTATTGTTGGCCTCGAACTATGTCCTGCTGCTTGGCTGGCATCTCACCTAGGTGTCACCCACCATCCCCTCCCCCTCCCTCCAGTTAATTAAAGTTAGCTCATATACTGACTCACTTTACACTGATTTAATGTGTATGAGACATACAAATGTAACATATCCTTGGTCTGCAAAAATGTACAATGCCATTTTTTTTCCTGGTGGCCAGGCCATGCCTGTTGTAAGAAGGTAAATTTAAACATTTCTAAAAACTGTATCTATAGAATATAGTAGTAATATATGAAAAGAGTAATAAAACAATAACCTTTTTTTGACATTTGAAACATGTCTTGTAGAATATTTGACAAATGCTGAAATAAAATCAGACGTTCCTTTGTTGTCCATGTTTCGATGTATCATCCATCTATCCAAAATAACTGGTCTAATCTGGTTTTAGATTTAAGTGGGCCTGACTCTGCTTTAGAGGAGTAGTAGCCCACATGAAGAGTAGGGGTGCGTTCAAAGTTGCATCCTTTCCTTTTTACTTTAGTATATACTGCAGCTGCCCTAAAAAAGTGTGCACTGTTGCATGCAGTGTGTACACAATTGGGACATACTTCCTCATAATTTTACGCCCTGAACTCTGACCCTCTTACTCATATATCCGTTACCATGGAGATAAAAGAGCTCGCCAGAGACGGAGATCAACCCTGACAGCACAGATGTTGTTATTTTGCACTGTTATAACAGCATACATTGTAGATTCTATTCACGACAGTACAATTACAAAGGCTGTACATTTCTCCGTCATTGTTATTTAATACTTAGGCCCTTTTGTTGTTGGTTATATTTATGATTATTTTACTCAGTTAAACAATTAACATTCCTTTTATTACCACTTGACTGGTCATCAGTCAGCTGAATGTGCTCTTATCTGTCATTGTGACTTCTGACAGCTGTCAATCAGTTGTTAAACAGCTGTCAAACATCTGTAAAAGAGCTGTCAAGCTGTCATCTGTTTGTGGCTCAATCACTGTGATGCAGTGTCTGCTGCACAGAGGATTGTGGGTCAGAGTAGCCAGAAAAGCATGCTGGCTTGCATACTGCAAAATTGGACCGAATGTAGTACAACATCATCATCATCATCAACATTTTTGGCATACTGTATGTGACATACTTTGTATTGGGACACACTAAATCTTTCTCTGGCATCCTATATAGTATGGTAGTACGGGGATTGTAAGGCACTGTGTGTCTTTTAAACTCGTCATTACTGAAAGGTTGCACTGAAGTGGTGTTATGTGTTTTGTCCCCACTAGATGGTGCGCATGATCAGTTTCATATCATGACTAGCTCCCCTGCTCCAGAGCGCCTCAGCCTCTAGGATCACTTGCTCACAGAACTAAGTGATGAACACTCACCAGGCTGTCAAAATATGCAGGCACTGATGACTCGGCAATGTCTAGAGTTCAATCTACAGAGAGCTGAGAACACCAGCTTCATAGGCCCAGTCATTTTTCAAACAGCACCATAGATCTGTAGAGTATAGTGGAGAGTGTATACAGTTTTATTCATCTATTGTTCGGACACAGAAAAACATTTTTAGAGACATTTAATATGACGATATAAGGAATCAATCAAACCCACCCGAGCTCTCTGGCGCTGTTAATACTCATCAAAATGCAGTTACTTTTACTTGCAGCGGTGTTTCTCTTTACGCACGACTTCACCGGAGCTGTGCGCTCCGACAAGTGCGCCTCCCGCTGCGACGTGGGCTCGTGTCCGAGCCCCAGCTGTCCAGGCGGGTACATCCCGGATAGATGCAACTGCTGCCTGGTGTGTTCACCGCGCGAAGG
>JAPZEB010000020.1:29549033-29567049 GCA_029783705.1 Chaetodon striatus | reverse complement strand
ATTAAACACAGTATATGTCAAGAAAAATATCAAAAAATAGACAAACGTTTCTGCAGCTAATTCTTTTCTCCTTATTGCTGTAATCATCTGGTGACCCCTCATGTTTATCATAGGACCCTCTGGGGGGTCCTAACCCCTATGTTGGGAACCGCTGCTATACACACATCACACATTCCTATATTAGCAGGCTATAATAATAGATGATCATTACAAGAATAAAACTGCGAGGACATGAAGATTGACGAGGTTTCACAGACTAATGGTGTTCAGATCTATTCCTGCACTGAAACGGTGAAGCAGCTTTATTATGTCAAACAAACAGGCATGAACTCTCTTCACTACCACCCCCACAAGCCACGTTTCTTCCTCATGTTCCCACACACACACACACACACACACACACACACACACACACACACAGCTCTGTGCAGTGAAATATGATCGGCGCTCGCTCGTAACGCACAGCACAGCAGTGAGCCATAATCCTGGCGCGGCGCACTTTTTTTCTCGGGTCAGGGATGCTCCGCGCAGACAAAAGAAGGAGGTTTCCGTGCTGTGGGTGGTAATTATCATCCAGTTTAGAGAACAGAAAAGTTGCAGCTTCAAACACACACACACACACACATACTGCCACATCACAACACCGCCGTTACTGCACTCCAACATGCATTTAGGACTTCTGCTGCTGTTTCTTGCCTTGACGAAAAGTTGTTGGTGCGCCCCGCAGCAGACTTGTCAGCCAGGAGACGAAGCTTTAGGTAAGAGCACTTCAACTTAAGACACATGGTTCATACAAATACGAGTACTTTAGGACACTGATGTGCGATGAGTAGGAAACACAACTTGAAGACCTACTTAAATCAGCAACATGGACGACTAAAGGCTAGCCTTCTTCTGACGCTTCTAATCAATAAAAAGCCGATAGACCTGAGGGGCACACGGCACCACACGCATCCTGATATACATACAGGGCATGTGCTGGAAACAATCTCATTATACCCGTTATTCTGTATTATTCTGTGTCTGGAAGCCATTACAGCCAAATTCCGCTGTAGGCGGATAAAGTCTCGTTATCATGCAGCTTTGACTTCATGTTGCAGAAACATTGTCACCTGCTGTTTTTGTCCAGACTTGTCATAAACAGTAATAAAGCAGAGGCCCTGCATTAGCTCCTCTCTTGCTTTGAAGATGTCGCCTCCTAGTGTTGAATTTGTGACCCACTAATATTCCATGCTGTTTGTTGTTTGTCATGTGTTCTCTCACAGGAAGATGCAGCAACAACGTGTTGGAAGAAAAACGTAGGTGGCTTATTAATTTCATCTTGTGCAATTTAGGGCTTTATTGCATTAAGTCATATCTGTTATTGGTTTTCAAGATTTTATATTCAAGGTACAGAATCAGATCAGGGCCTGTCCACTTAGAAATTGGATTAAGTGCCCTTGGATTAATTTCCAGGGTAAGACTTGACTTTCAGGGCTGGAAAACCAAATTCTTTGAAATACCAAGCGTCACTGCAAGATGCAACAGGCCTCCTCTCCAGATAACTGGTGTCTGAGAAGAGAAGCAGCTGCAGCGATACTTGCGCTCAACCTGCAGGGGAGGATTTATGGAGCTTCAAAAATCCCATACTGTACTTTTCCATTTTGGAACACCAGGTGCTACACCTGCCAGGTCTGGCACATAATCAATAGATCATATGTGTCTTTGATTGCTCCTAAAGATGGGACAGATACCAATCTTTCAGCCAGGCTCTTAAAAGATGAAGCTACTTTGAGCCCAAATATGGTTATAGATCCAGCAGTAAAATTATAATGACCAAACTTATTATTTTATTTTACTTTTTTAACTGTAAATTAAATAAACATGCCTTTTAAAATTTGTAGTTAAGTAAGCAGCTTTCTCTGCCTTCTTTCTCCCACAGCTACCTGCACAGAGCTGAACCTGGGCTACTGTAATGATATGGAGTACTCGAGGTGGGTCATAGAGGTTGGTACTAATGTGGATGAGACGATCAGTGCCAACTAAAAACTTTAAGATTAAAAAGTCCAGTGTGTAAGATTTTGGGGATTTAGTGGCATGTAGCGGTGAGGATTGCAGAGAAGCCACTACCCATAGCACCTGCTATTGTGTGCTTACCCTCTTTCTGTGATAACTGAATGTATGCTCACCTTATTTCTGATCCAGACATTCAGGGAGTTTTTACTGGGAGCTGGAATATCCGCAGAGGTCTCCTCCTCTCGAAAACAAACAGACCCAGTGATTCAAACTGGTAAAAACGCTGAATAAAGCAGTTTCAGGTACATGTGTTTTCGTGTTTTCTGAGCTTTCTCATTATGGAGGCGCTGCAAACTATGGTGGCTGATGCGAAAACACAAACAGTCCTATCTAGAACCAGTGTGTATGTCCATTTTGGAATACTGTAGAACCATGGTGGCACAACATGGTGATCTCCAAGGACTTGCTCCCTATGTAGATAGAAATGGCTCATTCTAAGATAGTGAAAATACAACAGTTCTTATTTCCAGGTGATTATATGCTAAAGAAAACATACTTATTATATTATATTCCGTATCTGCCAATATATCCCCCTAAATCCAACACACTCGACCGTTAAGTCATTGCTGTTATTCCTTTTATTAAATTTTTTTCTCGTAAGTTCTTCACAGCTCATTGTGGACATCATGTTTAACAACTTCTGTTAAAATGCTGCCACTCCAGTACCATATTCCCCAACATCCTTGGCCACAAGAGTCGCATAGAGGCAGAGTCAGGGGCAGAGTACCTCCTCCTTAGCGTCATCCATGGCCTGCTCAACGGAGAGTGCTCCCCTGAGATACGTCTCCTCGGCTGCTCTGTACTCGCCTCACCCTGCCAGAATGACAAGATGATCAAACCCTGCCGCAGCTCATGCGATGCACTGAGGAAGGACTGTGCCCACGCCTTTGAAGCCATCGAAATGGCCTGGCCCTACTTCCTAGATTGTGACCGCTTCTTTGCCGGCGACCAGGAGGGCTGCTTTTACCCACTGGCAGGGCTGAGAGGTAAAGGTCATGCTGTTGTGTTGTGCTGTTTGGCCCAAAGCATACCTTTAGTGCTCTGAGAAACAAACAAATCCTTCTCTCCTTCTCTAAATCCTGGCATCCCTCCTCCAGCCAGACAGGAGCTAGCATTGTCCAGCCTCTCTCCTGAAGAGCCCAGCACCATCATCCAGTTCACCTACACCTCCAACGCCCAGATGTACAGCTTACTGAAGAGAACAGCGGCAAAGTGCTCCCATATCTCTCATGTCTACAGCATCGGGCGCAGCACAGAGGGCAGGGATCTGCTGGTTATTGAGTTCACCAACAACCCAGGACAGCACGAGCTATGTGAGTAAGGAAGACCCGTGTAAATTATCTCTGTGATAATGTCACAGACCACAGTCACTACCTTTGGTGCTAGGCTGGCGTAGTGTGCACTGCAGTGGGTTTATCAGCACTTTTTTGCTGAGAATAGCTGCGTGCTAGGAACAATACAATAGCAGCAGTGGGAGTGAACTAAGACACTAAAATTGCAGTGAAACCAGAAAAATGCTTTAAATCTCAGTAGAACTGGAGGGAACTGCAGAGTTGGGTGATTAGCAGCTTTAATTTTTCCTTTCTCTGCCTTTCCAAATTTAAATTTCAAATCAGTCACACTTCTCCATTACTCTGATTTGTTCCATAATTTTCTTATTGTCTTTGAATTCAACTAACTATCTGTTCAAATTTTTTGTAATGTCAGTATTTTTACAACCGTGGCCTGGACTGGGTAACCTGGTCAGTCTATTTCTTTCATTTATTGATTTTGTGAGTTGCCTGCACACAGCTTTCAACATGGAGGTGGCTAAGCAGGTAGCTAGTAGCTAATGGTGCTAAATAATTACAACAGTACTGACATAGCTAACAATGTTAACCGGGGGAGAACTGGAGGGTGGATGCTATGCTTCCGCACTGACACCGTTCAGATGTCATTGGTAACTACCATATGAGTGCAATGCAAAGCAGTGCAATGTGCTAGCCAGTGGGATACACACATTCATGCACCGCTGGACCAGCCTATCACAACAAACCACAGAAAAGTTCAGTTTACAACATGTCATTACTCCACTGTATCTTTACATAGCAAATAGTGGTGTGCTGATATATTAATGTTCTGAATGTCACATACAGAACATTAAACAGTTCTTCTTGGAGGAAAACATTATGCTTTTTTTCTGCTTTACTGTACACCATCTGGGTAGAGTTAGAGGCCACAGTATCATTTTCATTTTTTAGAGTAAATTGCTATCCCTTTTTTTAAAGCTGCACTAATCAATGTTTTTATGTTTATATATATAATCAAATTACTATGTATATTGTGAGAGGTGTCGCTCATAGAGGCGTTAAGAGTTTGGTCTCCAACTTCACTGTTTTGCACTTTCTAATGTGTCAGTGTTGCGTTTACAGCTTGTTCTGCTGCCCCTATGTGACTAAATCAGGTAATGCAGCTCTAACCATGCTTCTGTCTGTTAACTGTAGTGGAGCCAGAGGTCAAGATGGTGGCCAACATGCATGGCAACGAGGTGCTGGGCCGCCAGCTGCTCATATACCTGGCTCAGTACCTGTGCTCAGAGTACATACTGGGAAACCAGCGAATTCAGACCATCATCAACACCACCCGCATCCATCTTCTGGCCTCTATGAATCCAGATGGCTATGAGCTGGCTGCCGCAGAGGTAGAGGATAACAATGACCCGGAGCTCAGCAACCAGGAAGTAAATACTGTTAACAGAATGAAAAGACAAACCGCCATTATCCGCTCTCACTCCACTGTGTGTGCAGTCTGTTCGGCTTGAGGTGTGGAGGTGGAGGACTGAAGTACACTGCTGAGGGAGTCTGAGCATTGCTAATGCAGAGAGGTTTTACAACATTGTTTGTGGGTTGTGAAATGGGACACCACTGAGCAAAATTAGCAATGTTGTAGCTGTGCATTTTGTGGACATACAGGCTGTCAAATGTGAAATACCTAGGAAACAAACACATTTTGCTTTTACTATGTTATGCTGAAGGTTAACACAATTCAATTGATACTGTAAGTTATCAATTTTAGTATCAAGATCAGGAAGACAAGCAGTAGTAAATCAGTGATTTGGGGAAGCTGTTGGCAGATTTAACCACTGTTGTGTCTCAATCTTGGTTCAGTTACTAAATTGGATGTAAGAGAGTAGAGTACTCGAGCCCTCCACCTCCTACCTTCACCCTTTGTTCTGCTACTAACCAGAGAATTCAGTTTTAATCCCTTCACTAGCTTGCTTAGCACTTGTAGAAGTCCCTCAGCTCTGTTTATTATACATTATGATAGTTAAGGATTATCCAAAACTACTCAGACCAACTTTCTGTAAACAGTGTGACAAACCTGAGAAAGTGGGACTTCTGCGTTGGCATCTCTTGAGCATTTTACTGCTCAGTATAACAACACTGACACAACCTTTTGGTGAATATGCTGTGTATGTATTCACTAATGTCTCACACTGTGTAACTGCACCTCTAATAAGCTCCACATGCATGTGTGCTGTTCACTGATCATATGCTCAAATGCAGTCATTTGATAGGGGGCTGGTGTCACATTTGGAGGTCCACTTTGAAGAACACCATTGTCCATGTACAGTATGTAATGTGCAATCTAAAATGTACTCTAGTGCCTGATATGTTCATGGTAGGCATAATATTACACATGGCTATACTCCAAGAGAGGCATTTTCACACACTAGTTGCCAGAAAAAAATGTTGGCATTGTATGCTTCTTTGAACCACGGATACATTTGCAAATATTGTGTAGTGGATATCTTAAAACTCTACAATTCAACAATGCTGTGGTTAATGTGTGGTTATGTTTAGGCACAAAAAACACTTGGTTATGGTTAGGGAAAGATGTTTTGGCTTAAAAAACCTGGCTTTGAGGGCACAATCCCTGCTTGAAAAGCAGCAGTGTCAACTGCTTTTCGTGCCACTGTACTGGCAAGAGACACAGTGATGTCTCTGTAAAAAACAACCACTTTTTTCATTGCATTATTCCTGCTTGAAAAACTGTGACGGTTGCTTCCTAACACCCACATTTGGTGCCTAAAAGGCAACTGGAAACACAGCAATGACTCGTTACATCAAAACCAGTCTTGGACAGTTGTCTGCAGGTTGGCAGGCATCTTGCCAAGGTGACATGCTGTCTACCACTGCCTGCACTTCTGGATGACAATGTCAGCTCATACACAAAGTCACTTTAAAAACGCTGAAAAAACATTACATGATGTGTATGAAACATGCAAATGTAACACATTCATGGTTTATAGAAACATACAATACCAACATTTTGTTTTGGCGCCTGGGCTGGAAAAAGGTCATGTCTTTTTGTATAATCAACCCTCTCTCTGTTTTCAAAGAGAAAGCTTTTTGGATGACCCAGAGGGACATGAATATGTTCCATTTATACATCTCATAGGTATCAGATTGGTTTGAAACGCACGAATGTAACATATTAGTGGTTTGCAGAAATGTACAATGCCCACATTTCTTCTGGCAACTGGCCCAGACAGTTTATATATGCATTAGGTTTTAGGCTGACAGACTGCCTGATTGCACGATTCACAATCAATACATGGTTGAAACACTGATGAAAGTGTGCAGCATGTTGTACCTTTTGTTAATATTATCATATTTTAAATGTATTCCCTGGGCCAAAAATACTTAATTTATCCATATTTTGTATATTGCATGTGTTAAAGTAAGTTCTCAGTGTGTTACAAAGAGTAAATTGAAACATCAAACTGTTCCCATATTTGCACTGTATATGACAACATATACATATCTGTTTATCATGTATAATATGCAACAGTTTGCATAATCCAAAAATCCCTTTATGATTGTTTGGATGGTTAGATCATGGATTAAACCCATTTTCTGCTCAACTCCAATATTAAACAATAATGGTGCCTTTGCTGCTTTTGCTCATGACGGATATATGGTCTTGTCTACATGTTAACAACAGAATTAACAAAGATAGTCTAACAGGTTCCTTCCTGTACTTCTGACTAATATTCATATCATTTGCTCAATATTTTCTTCATATAATTAATGCTCCAACTAACATCACATCATCCTAAACAATGTTGCACTCTCTGACACTTTCTGACATCCCTAGTTGTTTGAACCTAAATGTTTCAGGGCCACTTGTTGAATGGTTGGACAAGTGGACGGGCCAACGCCCAGAATATTGACCTCAACCGCAATTTTCCGGACCTTACCTCCGTTTTCTACCGGAACCGCCGCAGCAGGCACTACCGCATTGACCATATCCCTATCCCTGATGCCTACTGGTTTGGCAAGGTAAGGGTTTAGTTTTTAGTTTTTGTTATATATAGAGATTAATCCTTATTAGATACAGTACATCAGCCTGGCTCCCACAACAATTCAATCCTACTATGGGACTGTAGGTGGCACCAGAGACTTACGCAGTGATGAAGTGGATCAGGTCACTGCCCTTCGTTCAGTCTGCCAGCCTCCATGGAGGGGATCTGGTGGTTTCCTATCCCTTTGACTTCTCAAGACACCCGCATGAGGAGAGGATGTTCTCACCTACTCCAGATGAACAGGTAGGGAGAGAGGAGGGATGTCTGGATTGATGGATTAACGATTGCTGAAAAGTTTTAGTTAAACAGTGCAGCTGGATTTCATCTCTTGCCACACAATCTTCTCATGTTCAGGCTCTGAAGCAGCTGGCCCGTACCTACGCAGACGCCCATGAAACCATGGCAAACAATGACACAGACAGGTGTGGAGCCTCCTTTTACCGAACAAGGGGCATCATCAATGGCGCACTGTGGTACAGTTTTCCTGGTGGTGAGATACAAAACCTTTTCTACAGAGATGTATAAGTTCGTTTTTCCACAGCTCTCATTCCTTGCGAGGAGCTCATTATGTACATGCCTCTCTTGCAGGTATGTCAGACTTCAACTACTTGCACACTAATTGTCTGGAAATCACTGTGGAGCTTGGCTGTGACAAATTCCCATCTGAGGCAGAGCTCTACCCAGAATGGAAGAGGAATAAGGAAGCTCTGCTTAGTTTTTTGGAGTCTGTAAGTGTCTGCAAGACATGCTTGATGACCATTTTGTGTTAAAGTGTGCTTTTTTTAAATCTTGTATTATTTATTAAAACAGATAATGGCAGAATCAATAATTGACAATGAAAGTATAAAATGATAGCTGCTTGTCAAGTCAAATTTGCTCATAGGACACTTCTAGCAAGCAGATTTTAAAGACAAAGAACAGAAAGGATAAAAACAATATTAATAATAACTTACGTCCCTATATTCACAAGGACTATACAGGAAGTGCATGGAGGGGATTTAGGCACTTAAACAAAAGTAGGCAGACAAGGAAATAATATGGCTTTCCATTGTGCTTCCTGTCCTTGAACAGGTCCATCGAGGAATAAAGGGAGTAGTTCAGGACCGTGATGGAAATGGCATAAAAGGCGCAACTATCTCTGTCAGGGGGATTAGGAAAGACGTCACCACAGGTAAACACAGTCTGACACAGTTACATATTTTCCAGGTGGTGTTGTTGCCATCAGGAAGTTGGTGTTTTGGTGTAGCTGTGAGGCCCATTTTGCAGTTTTAGTCATCCTATCAGTCAGTTGGTCCACAACAACTACAGATATTCGTGGTTCCCAGATGATGAATCCCACTGACTTTGGTGATCCCTTTATGTTTCACCATGAGTTACACTTTTGTGGATTTGAGTGAAATGTCTGAACAACTATTGGATGGATTATTCCTAACTTTTCCCTTAGCACCAAACTCATCATTAAACTTTTATTATGTCCAGTGCTTTGGTTTATGACTAAATACCTGTAAAACTAATAACATTCCCATCAGCCTCAGCTGCACTTTGTATTAAGCTCTAATACACTCAGCATATGGTTTTTTTTGTAGAGAGAACAACTTCCACACATATTTCAGCCTTAAATTTAAAATATTAAGAATTTATCAAGCATTGAATCAACCAGTTGAAAGACAGGAAGATAAACAACAGCTGAAAGTACATTTCAGCTACTAATCAATAGTTGCTGACTAATGCTATCTCTAAACAAGATTAGGAAAGAGGTTTAGGGACAAGTTAGTTTATATAAGAAATATTGTGAGTTGAAACGGGTCAAACTTAACATAAACACAATAGGAGAGTTAATGTGTCTGAGCAGAATATTGAACTTGGGAACATCAGATCCTGGGAACATCAACCTTTGGGAACATCAGACTCTGGGAACGCAGGAACTTGGGAACATAGGACCCTGGGAACACAAGGCCCCTGGAAACATTGGACCATGGGAACACAGAACCTTGAGAACATTGGACCTTGAAATATAGGAGCAGGAACATAGGAGCTGGGAAACCTAGGACCCTGGGAATGTAGGACCTTGGTAACATAGGACCCTGGGAACATGGGACCCTGGGAATATCAGACCTTAGGAACATAGGACCCAGGGAAAATAGGACCCTTGGAACGTAGGACCCTTGGAACGTAGGACCCTGGGAGTATCTGACCCGAGGAACAGAGGACCCATGCAAACACGCTAAATTAAACTGGTTAACAGAGTAAACATCTTATTTGTGAAACATCAGCATGTTACCATAAGCATTTCAAAGCACTGCTGTGTTCAGTCTCACAGAGCTGCCAGCATGGCTGTAGACTTGTTTACATGTACACTCTCCCCTTTTGTTTCTCACATTTGCTCTTTTTACTGTGCTGTTCTTTCACTATCTCTCTCTCTTCATTTGTCTGACCCCCTTTCAGTAATGTTGACTGTATGACTGTGTTCTGTTCCCCTCCCTCCAGCTGAAGATGGAGACTACTGGCGGCTGCTGAACCCTGGTACTCACATCCTGACAGCCACAGCCAAGGGTTACTCCAGGGTCAGTAAGAGGGTTTATCTGCCTCACAGCATGAACAAGGCTGGACGTGTCGACTTTGTCCTGGACAAGGTTGGATTTTCTCTTCATTATCTCGTTCAACTGATGCCATTCACATATCCAATTTAAATCTTGTTTTCTACCCATGCTTGGTTTAGTTTTAGTAGATATTTATTGTGCCAGAATTAGCTACCAGCTAATTTCTATCTGCAGGACCTGGGCAGGTAGATATAAACAATAGTTCAACTAACACAAATACAAGTTTAAAAAAGTGACTAGTAAATGGATGGACACTGATTATCCCTGCTCTCCATCTTCACCCCTTCTCTTGTCCTGCATCCAGGTTCCCATAGAGCCAGATATCGATGACCACCTCTTCCCCACAGTAGACTCATGGGACCGATTCGACCCCTACAATCAGTTTGAGCGCTACAGTGATCCAGATGTAGGTGAGGTAGGGATAGAGCGTGAGGAGAAACCATGGTGGTGGAACTACTTCTCCCAGTCTGGCATCTCACCTCCACACTGGCTCCTGCGAAGTGTCTAGATGCATCACAGCACAGTGAAGATCCCGGAATACCACTGTGAGACTGGTGATGGACGGTCCTTCATCCAGTCCTACTGGTGCTCTTAGAGGCGTCTGTGTAGCAGGAGCCTACCAAAACAGGTTTCAGTGCTTCCTGGAAGGATGTGAATAGGCTTTTTTCCCACCAGGCAACAAATTAAAGTCTGGCCTGTTAGCGGAGTTTTGGCCAATATTGCTTTGCAGCTGCATTTAACTTGTTTTACATACAAATTGAACTACTGGGAAATAAAGGATTTATGGATGTCTCAATTGTCCAAATTTTAAAGATGTTAACAGTCAAAAATAATTGTATGCACTTATTTGAGAATTATGATTGCACATTACAATTTCATATGTGACGGCAGCTGCAAAAAATGTCTCTATGCACATTTTTTTTAAATTTAAGTGGGTACAAATTTCACTCAGATATGACTGTTCTGTATTTTTACATGCCACAGGTGAATTCCCTGTTTGTTGCAGCCACATTTTATATTTTATACAAGGCATAAGTGCTACAGCCAGAATTTTCTGGACCTGTAACAGCACTTAATATTGAGCATTACATTTGAGCTTGGATTAGCAGCAATACTGTGCCAATTGTGAACAGTAGAAATTCTTGCTTTGTTTTTCACAAGCATTTTTTTCCAAGCATATTATATAAATATTAAATATTTGTGGCATATCGTTTTCCATTTCTTTATTTTGAAAATGATTAGTAATGTGTATCAAGAGTATAAAATAGGTCCTACTTGGTTTTACGCCTCTCGGCTCTAAAGAGGATGTTACAGCATTTGATCACTAGAGGGCGTAAGAGAACATGTAATGACAGACTGTGCCAACTTAATGAGCAGTTTAATTAGTATTAAATGGTAAAGGGCGGCTGTACTCTTCATTCATTCATTCATTCATTCATGTATTTCTTCACAACACGAGGGGGAGAGGTGGTTTAATTTGTTGGTTTCATAGTCTGCAGAATTTAGGTCTCAAGTGGAAGGTCGAAGTAGCTCTCAGAAGTTACTAGAAAAGAAAATTAAAGGTAAAGGTGTCAGGGTAAATCAAGCTGCCTCCTCTTCACTAAAATCTCTTCATGCTTATGTTTTCGGATTTACTTTGCGGAAGAACACCGTTTAACTGTTACATATGGGGCTTCTGCCTCGGCACGCGCGTGTATCCTTGCGCCCTCAGGTGTGTTACGTCGTGGTGATTGTCACCGGTGTCTGCTTGTAAATAACGTTATCAGTCCAATTGTTTTGCCACCAGGCTCTGCGTCGGTAAAAGTTAAAATTAAATTAATGTTAGTAGCTGGTCGGCACATTTCACCCGAACTCTCTCACTGGAGAAGTTGCTGAATTCAGTTTTTGTTTGACAGTTAGGCCTACAACTGTCAGGCCTTTCCTTCAGCAGTCAGCCCTGAGGTAAGATAACTGTTTACTCTCACAGAAGTACAATTTATAAAGGCAGTTCGTGTAAATACAGTCAGTATTTGGCAGTTGTATATTTTGGCCTCTTGCTGTGTCTGCCAGTCACTAGTGTACCGGTGAAGCAAAATGCCAGTGAGTCAGTATACAGAGTACCTGGGCTGTGTCACCTCCACAGCTATATAGCATACAGCCATTATATGTACGTCATTAGTTAGCTTACAGCTGTGTGTGTTTTCTTAGGAAAGGTCTACTGAGGAAATGATAAGGTCGGTTTCATGGCAGTGATCCTCACATGTCACAAAAATCCTGTGCTACGGAAGTGAAAACCCAACAAAATGATAGTGTTGTCAAGGCCTAATGTTCTACAAATGCCACCACAAATTCTGTGCTTTCATAATGAACTTTTCAGGGTTTTATTTTAACTACACACATACTATCCACAGTGTTTAAACTGTTTTAATGCACAGATTAAAGGATCTTATTACATGGTATTGTACTATCTATCATTTTATGTGCCAAATAAAATGTTAAAAGAGGTAGATAGCAGTGATACACACACTATCAAACTACACTTGTGCTCCTTTACAACCTATTATTATTAGGGGTGAGAATCACCAGAGGCAAGTATTGCAATATCATGTATTGTGATATATTGCAATTTATTACCTATTTTCAACTGCTAATGATGTCCTCAAAAGAAAACTCTGTCAACATCTGTTTTATATGGCAAGTGTGACAAGTTTTTTTGTCTGTTCATCTCATTTCATTTCTTTTTATTGCAGCAACATTTGTCTAATAGACTAAAAAAGCAATAGATTTAATCATTCTAATAGGCCACCAAAAGTTTAATTTGTGTTTGTAATATTATTTATTTAGATTGTAAAAGAGTAGGTACTTGGCATCACTGAATCAATATGATATTCCCATGCAAAAATATCGTGACACTCTGCTGTATTGATTTTTTTTTCCCTCCACCCCTAATTTTTATTGGCATGGCCTTTATTAAACTGCCTGGACCAGCCAATTTACATCACTGAGGCTGAGAGCATTCAAGTAAGACATTAGGTACACTTCAAAAAATAATAAAATTATTGTTATTAAGCATGTAAATAAGCAACCAATGTGCAATGACCATATACGGTCATACATGGTAATGACAGACGTAAAATTAATCCTTACTCGCAATACATTCTGCAGCGTCTGTTTATTTAGGTCTATCCAGCATAATCCATCTGCACCACCTGCATCCTACAGCTTACCCAATTGTCACAGCTGGAGCAGAGCATGCACAGCAGTCTATCAATAATATCTGCTGGGGACTGGATCGCGTGCAACCTCTCCTAACCTCACAGTCCATCTGTTATCTGTTTCAAAGCACACTGACCTGTGTTTGAACTAATGTATGCAAGTGTATTAAGCCAGAGCACAATTCATATCCATAATATATCCCATAATTAGCTGCACTATATGGAGGCCTGCATAGTGTAGTCTATATTATGCAATCCATGCAGTTAACAAGGAAGCTAAAGTAGTTATTGACCTTGTGGACTGGTCATATATGCCCAGAGCCAGTTTTATGATGATGAGCTTAATGCAAGCCTGCAGTGGGCGGAGAAACATCCTCGTTATGAGACTGTGTATTAGTGAACCAAACTCAATCCAACAAAAATAATGTGGGCTGCATCAGTAACTTTTTATTAGTGTAAATAAAAGGCTTATGTTTGACGTCATGATGTAGTACATCCCACAAAGCTGGATGTAAACTATAAATGTCATAAACATAAAGGTTAACCATTTCATACTAATGCCACGATGATGTCGCCTTGAAAGCCTACATTAAATTTGGGTCTGTAGCAGTAGCATGAGTGCCCTTATATGTTACCATATCATGAAAGCCAAACTGTGGAAGTCTTTGGCCTTTGAACATTGAGGCTTTGGAAAGCCATGCTGGAAGTAACTAGGGCTTAGAGTGTGTAAACTGTATCTTTTGATATTTGCCAAGTAGACGCAGATTCACAGCAGCCCTAAGACTTGATAAATACATTGTCTTTGAACCTTTTAACCCTTTGTTATAGGGAGTGGAAGTTGCATTACATGCAGAACATGCAGTTATGGATATGTGCGTTACTACCTGTTAACCAGCCTCAGAACAAGGTAACACACACACTCAATACAGTGATAATCAGCACACACAGTGAGTGGTTATTAAAACACTTATTGCTGCGTTTAATGGAGAACTTTACTGCAACAGGTTTGTTCTGTTTTTATAAGCATACATCTGTAAAACCTCCTTTAAACAGTTTTGGTAATTTAACTTGGAAGATTTCTGTATTTGTGTTTTTATCTGACCTTTTTGTACTTGTTTGAATGGGCGGGGCAGAATAGGAAAATGTGATGTCCCCGACTCCATGAAGACATGAACAAAGGTCTGCAAGTGTCATTTTTCCAACCCACTTTAGGTGAAATTACACCCACTTACGCATGACAAAAACGGGCTGTCAGATGTCAAAGCCCAATCACTGGCTGTCAGCCTACTGCCGCAAGTAGTACTCCCTGTGAAATGGCACCGCTCAAGTTCATCGGTGGCTTTGAACACCACCCTTGCCACAAAACACTGAGGAACTCTACCCCATGTCTTCCCTCGAGGAGTACCCAAAACTTCCTGCTTATCTGCTTGCAGAGGTCCACTAGACTTTTGACGGCAAATGAGCAGGGAGCTCCAAGTGTTTGGCTGCCCTCCTGTGCTGTGAGCTCTCAGAGTTCACTCATTTGCCGGAGGAAGTCCACTGGTCTTTTGCCTGTACACACTGCCCACGCTGCAGTGACATAGAGCTGGTTAAAAATTGGCAGAGTTTTCCTTTAACTATCTATATTCTATTTCCAAGCTAATGTAGCTGTCATATTTCACGGATACGGCCCTTCAGTTAGTGGACAGCCCCCCAAATTTCTGCGTGATCAGCAAATCATCCAAGATGAATGAGGTGGAGGGGATGCAAGATACATCCATGTGTGGGCTAGCTAGCTAGCTGCAGTCTCTTCCCTGCTTGTTCAGCAAACTTTCCAGCTATGTAGTCTCCTTGCAGTATGGAGTGAGACGGAGTAATATGCAGTAGGCTAGCAGCCAATCATCAGACCTTGACATCTAACAGCCTGCTTTCAGCACGTGGAGGTGGGCATGGTTTCATCTAAACTGGGTTGGACGATAGACGCGGTCCACACACTGTATTAGTATTACAGGCACCTTCGGCGTAATAATGGAATATTGGTGAGCATGTAAATGTGGTCAATGACTACATGTTTACATGCACACTAATATTCCACTCTTACACCAAACTGGGGTTTTTATCACAGTTTGCGACACATGGCCTTTTGCCTGTTTATGGTCAGCTCTTTTTATTATCATTTATTATCATTTATTGTAAACGCGAATATTCATTTATTTCTGTAAGTGCTTATCCTGTTAGGGGTCGCTGGAGGGCTGGAGCCTATCCCAGCTGACATTGGGTGAGATGCGGGATACACGACAGGTCGCCAGACTATCACAGGGCTGACACATAGAGACAGACAACCATTCACATTCACACCTACGGACAATTTAGAGTCACCAGTTAACCTGCATGTCTTTGGATTGTGGGAGGAGCCAAACTCCCCCAGAGAAAACCCACACTGACATGTGGAGAACATGCAAACTCTGCACTGTGGGGCTTTCCCACCCTGAAATTTGAACCCTCCATCCTGGGTTCAGACCAGGAACTGTCTTGCTGTGAGGTAACAATGCTAACCACTGCACCGCTGTGCTGCCAACGGGAATATTAGTGGTATAATTATTTTTATTTGCCATGTAAACAGCGTTTGAGGAATATTGTCTTTTTTGAGAAAAACAGGGATAGTTCGTGTATGTAAATATAATCAATGAAACTTCCCAAATAACAAGATTCAACTTCACATTAACACTTTCCCAGCCAGAGTATTATTTTTAAGTTACCAGCCACTGTCAGCATTTTTTGTCCATATACACTAATCTTTAAAGACCCACAGAATAATTTGTTCTATAAATATGTAAACAGTATATACAAGAAGAGACCTTCTGTTTTTATACAAAAAAAAAACCATTTATTCTATCTTATTCCATTCCTTTTTTCATCAACACTTGAATTTGTGCATTTAAATAAAAAAAAACCCAAAAAAAACCATTTTGGACGAAAAGCTTTATTTTTTCTTCATTTCCTTATGTCAGTTTGAATTGTATAAATAAAAATAATAATAATTATAACAATGATAATCATGAAAATAATATTCTGTGTGAGGTATTGCAAAACACATTGCCACATTAAGTGAGTGTTTATTGTCAATACTTTAGTCTCCCTCTCCTGTGTGGTCGTCTTGTCTATGTGTCACTGTCACCATCATGGAGACTCTGTTTCGTCCCATCAAACTCGTTTGCTTCTTCATCCAGATCAGATTCAGAATGTTGATTAAAACAGGAATTGTCAGAGTCTTGAGTCCATCAACATCTCCATGGCCTGTGGAACCATAAACTTTTCTGGCATTTTCGTGCTTACAAGCTGCTACATTTCTGTAAAGAAGATCTTCTTCCAGTTTCCAACGGATCCTTGTCTTCGTTTGTTTTTTTTTTACATGGCAGTGCTGTTCTGTTTTACAAGATGTGCAACAGTGCCTCCTATCTTATAACAGTGAAGACACGGATTGCCAGAATATCTTGTCAATGGCGGAGAAGTGTTGAGTTATAAATCACGGAAAATCTCATCAGTGGTGGGAACAGTGTTGAACATGCCCTGCAAAATTTTGTCATAAAACTTTAGCAAGGTCTCCATTGTAAAGGCATTCTTTTAGCCTCATCAATGAACCCTGCTGCTTCTATAGTCGGAACAACACCAACAGTTATGATGCATTTGTAGCTTTTCTTTTCGAAAAGGCCATTTTTGAATCATGCTATAATTATCTTCTTTCCAAGGCAGTGTGTTCCCAGATGTCTCCTCCTTATGTTCCTGGAGTGAGTTTCCATCTGGCAGACCTCTACTGAGGTTTCTGCCTCTCTCTGTCTCTCTCTCTCGCGCTCTCGCTCTCTCTCGCCTCCCCAATGCACCGTGTAGTCACTTTCAATCTGACTGCATCAGTTTCTCTAACATAACCCGTTTTAACACTCTGCACATATAATGCAAATGCCAAACCACTTTGCTCTGAACTTCCTCCATCCTTCTCTACTCCTCTCCCTCCTCTCTCTCTCCGTTTCTCTCTGTGTCGGTCCGTCTTTCATTCCTGTAGCTATCTAGCTGCTATGCCCCAGGAGTAGAGGCCTGCTCAATGTGGCAGAGATGATTTGTTTGCTTTGCAATTATTTTCCGTCAGTGGAGACAAATGGATTCATACTGCATAGAAAAACCAACACAGACAGGGCCGGAGCGATGAATGCAGTGGAACAGACTAATATGTACTGCCCAAAGATAAAGATAGAGATGGGGAACATGAAGCACCTCGGGTAAAGAATAGATAGCTTTATAAAAAGCTCTGAGGATAAAGAGTCTCTCCATACCATATGGCTGCGCTGCATATTGAAATCTGTAGTGATGTTGCTAGTGTTTTAATTGTAGCTCTCAAGAGCAAATTAGTGTTTTGAAATGACTGCCTGTATGGATGCAAGGGTCCCCAAATATGATGGGCTGTTTGGTGTTCAGTGGATGTAATTCATCTTTTTTTTTTACCCATCTACCAGTACAATGTTGCGTCTACTTCTCCATAAGTTGTGGGTGTGCATTGGTCTTAATATGGAACATAATTACATTTATATATTACACTCATGCAACAGCAAATTAATTCAAAGAAATGTAATGCCTCCTGTATTATGATTCTGTTTTTATCAACATAATGAGTAAATGTTTTTAATGAACGTACCAGCAATTGTTTTCAAACACAGTAGCCACCTGTAACAACTAAAGCATTATTCAGATTTTCTTGATTTTGTTTATGCCGTTTTCACATCATAAATAGATTCCCATGTTCATGATTTGCAAGGGTTAATATCACCGGTCACTCAAGACAGTTGTAT
>JAPZEB010000020.1:29519324-29547905 GCA_029783705.1 Chaetodon striatus | reverse complement strand
ATTCCTCCCTTTATACGAAGGGCAGGTTCAGGGGTCACCAATTACTCAGAGAGGGCTGAGAAAGTTGTATGGGCTTTGCCCTCGGGGCTGCCATGTTGCATTATCATCAGGGAGATTGCAGGTACGCAGCAGCCACTGGCTGCCGGCACAACAACCACAACCTCAGCCCCTGCACCGGACCGTATAGACTCAGAGAGGTTCAAACCCTCCTCATGCCTGAGCGGCTGGCTGGCTCCGAGTCAGCCCCCCTCTCTTACTGACCTGCTGGGCAGAACTAATATGTATGTCTAGACTTCCTGGGAACTTCTTTACCTGAGAATACAGCTGCACAGTATGTGCACTGATTGTTCAGCTACTTTTTTACTAATAGGTATATTCTGCACCTGTCGCTTTAATATTTTTTTTTTCATGCCTGGAAGGAATCTTTATACATTTAAGTGTATTTAAAGATAATGCTTGTAATCAAGACTTTTGTTGACCAAGTAGTGCGTTTAAAAGACAAGGCCATTGCTCTGAGAGGGAAAAAGGAAAGGGATGTGAAGTGTAATCAATAGGTCAATACAACCATGCAGGCAATCTGAAAGCTATTTTTCTGTATTTTCTTGCAAAGAAAATACAATCAAATCATCTGACAGATCTTTTGAATGAGTGCTGGGGTGACAACTTTTGTATTTTTTATTTTTTTTTTAAAGGAATGCTTGAGGAAAATAATATGAAGCTACAGCCCGGAGACAGTCAGTATAGTTTGGCACAACAACTGCAAGCAGATTATTTCTTGGCCGGAAGCAGTGACATTGTGAAGTCTTGTCATCACTGTAAGGTTAGCACTGACTTCAGGAAGTGGCCAAGCCAAGAAATAGTTTGGCACATAACCCCAGCAAAACCACAAATTGTTGTTATTACACTTGTGTTTTTGAAAAGATTAAACAAACACAATATAGCATGCTAACTGATGAGCTTTAGAGGTGCTGGCAGGCAGATTTTATTTCTTTTTTTTACTGTCGGACAGAGCCAAGACAAGCTGTTTCTCCCTCTTTCTGCCTGTATGCTAAGCAAACAGTCACCTATCTGTAACTCCACAAATAACTGACAAATATGAGAGTGGTATTTATCTTCTCATGTAACTGTTGACAAGAAAGCAAACAAGTGTATTTCCCCAAATGTCTAACTATTCCTTTTAACTGTCAGTTAAATACAAAAATCTTTTAACAGCATTTGTTATGTTGCATTTTCTGAATAGCCCAGACAGCTTTAGTAAATCTGCCTGCATTCTGTTTACCTTTATCAACATTGCCAGATATACAGCATTGCAACTGTACAAATCACAATGTATGGCTTTACATTAAAAAGCAGTCTATCATCTGAGATTATCTCAGCACATATTAACATGTAAAGCAGTCCAGGATCATTTACAGTGGGGTTGAGCCAAATAATTGGATGAAATGAGTATTCATCACAGAAAATGTATGATTTACGAGGATGAGCATGATCCAAGTGTCAGTGTCCCTTCTTCATAGATGTATTGGGCAAACTGGATACAGCATTGGAGGTAGGGCCCCATTCATTCTTATAAAAGTTTTTCCATGGTATGAAATTACCTGGATCCTCTGCATCGTGTGACCCATAGAGCAGGCACACTTGAGACTTCTGCTGGCTGAGTGGCTAACTTCTGGTTTGGCCAACTGCTAACTTGAGTAGGTATAAAAAATATATAATTGTGCATCTCTGCTAGACTGTACAAGTATTATCAGATTGAATGGATCAAATCCCAATAGTGAAAGGAGTCATTTCACAGAAGTTGTTTTATTAAAAAAAAAAAAAAAAAAGTATCCACTGATATACAGATGTCTCTTTCACAATATTAGCCTATGGGAAAAGGTCTTTTTGGGTCTCATGGTATCACCTGATGAACCTGAAAGTTGTAATTTCATGCTTGGCCACCCTGTAAAATTGGCTTCAAAGCCTGGTGATTGTCCTGGGGGCTTGCCATAGTTGTGATTAAGGAAAATCCTCATTTGAGTGCCAGTGGTCAATCTGTTATTTTTGTGATCAAAAAGGATCTGAAGGGTCTGGATCCTGAGATTGTTCTGTTAATAGTTATATAGCATTTTCTGATTAACCCATATCATTTTCAGGTTGGAAATACCAACTTCAGGTTAGACCCCACCCATTTCTGGTATATGTCCCACCCACTTTTGATTTAAACACCTGTTCCGAGTTCAGATAAAGATAAATAAATTGGTTAAACAGATGCAGATAAAGATAATGGTGTACTTGTTCATCCCTAATTTACAGGTGATGTAGCCACCCTGCTTCAGCACCATCCCTGTGTACTGGCTGTTAAATCACTCTGTAGTGATTGATGCTCACTGTGTTGTGCCTTAAAGCGATGTGATGGATGGTGAAGATGTCCAGTTTAGCCCTCTTTTTCCTCTCTGCTCTGCCTCCAGGCTGTCCACACTCAGTTCTCCAACAGCCAGGCAGCCTTTTCACCACCTTGTTTACCCTGCCTGCCTCGGCCACCTGGGTGCTGCCTCTGCAAAAGAAAAAAAAAAAAGATTTGGATTGTAGGACCCTTGACTCAGACATTTCAAAAAGTGAAGACCTGATTCACTTATCCTTTCCAAACCCCATCAGAGCTGATTTTCAGGCTTACAGAGAGGCCCAGCCCAGCGCTGTTTAGGCCACGGCCAACAGAAGCTGTGCAGCCAGTTGGAGTTTAAATGGCTCCTGAATAGAGAATCCCAGAGTCTGATTCAGTGTGCTCAGCCAAACCCTCTGTAATTGCAAAAACATCACTTGGTCCACTAATAATGGGTGCGTGTCATCTCCAATCCCCAGTCCGCCTGTCTGTCCATGCCACAGAGGCAGCAATTACAGACTTGGGCCTGCCACTGGACGTGCACACAGTAAGGGCAGGGGAACAGTAGACAGTGTGTATGTGTGAGTGGGGGCGGTAGGTTAAGGGGGGCATGAGTAACTGAATGAGGTGTATGTATGCTTGTGTGTGTGTGTGTGGGTGTGTGTGTGTATTTGTTTGTGTGAGGACACTGAAAAGGTCAAACGCAGACTTTAGGATAAGCTCAGTGTAGGAATTGAGAAGACATTCCTGTTCAACCTGGCTGCAACATGAATTATCCCAATGTTTGAAACTGTTAAGACTTTACGCTGCAGCTGACAACTCCTCAGTTTACAATGAACACAGCGCAGGCTGTTTTCATGCACTGTTCGTATGTGTATCTATGAAGAGTAATGAACCAGAATTCTTACATAACCCACGATATCACAATCATGTGACAAAGACACTGACGGGAATAAAGAAGGAAATATTAAAAAAAGCAAACCGATGTTCATGTCTTGTATGAAACCATGTGAACTTTGAGTTACTTTAATGTACATCATCATGTTTCTTTTTTTTCTAAAACTAACATATATAACTTTACTAAACCCAACCTACGTAACCTTTCTTAACTTTCGTAACTTTATGTTGAGTATGTGATGTGACGACGTCCCACCATGTTTTTTTTTCCTAAACCTAACCTACGCAACTTTACTAAACCTAACCTACGTAACTTTACTTTAAGAGCATAATGTCACGGTGTCCAACTGTGATTGTTTTCCTAAACTTAACCTACGTAACTTTACATTAAGTAAGTTGCGTGACAACTCCTCACGTGATTATTTTACTCAACCTAACCTACGTTACTTTACTAAACCTAACCTACATAACTTCATGTTAAGTAAGTTACGTAATGATGCCAAACCATGATTATTTGATTGTTTATCCTAAACATAACCTAAGTAAATTTACTTTCCTAAACCTGACGAACGTAACATTATGTTAAGTACATAATGTGCAACACCCAACCATGATTCTTTTCCTAAACCTAACCTACCTAATCAGTAGGGTTACTCATTTGTCGGGGGCTAATTTGTAAGATATCATATGAACTATTGTGTAAGTGATGACAAGCAGTATATGATGAAGTTGTAATTCACTAAAACTACCAGTAGCTCATGACAATCTTTCTTGGTTTTTCTCATTACATTGTCTTAGTAGCTGTGTCCTGAGATTACATTCAATATAAGATAGTGAGACAAACCGTTTCTAGCAGTGGTAGATAAAGAAAATGTTGTACCAGTGTGAATTGAAACATCCAAGGAAACATTAATGTATCCATTTTCTCCTTGAAGCTGAGGCCTCCTTTTTTTTTTTGTTTTTATACTGTCTAACTGAGTGTGATAACTAAGACCTTGTGTGAGCAGCACACAGTTGGACATCTCTTTGAGTCACTTCCTTTACTAAACACTCTCATGGCTACCCATCCATGACTCCCACAATGGCCATCACGAGGATTTACTAAAACATCAACTGATCTTTCCTGTTACGCTGCTATTGTTTTATTTGATTTTCTCTGCAGAGGCATGACGAACTGGTGTCATGGCAGACAATGGAATGGAGTCAGGGTCTGACCCCAAAACTAATTTGCCAGCTTAAGCTCTTTTAACAAGTGGCAGTTTCACCAGTGCTGAGTTTGTTTACCCCTCGTTCTGCTTTCCTTTTATTTGTTGTGGTTTTCTTTTTCTTTTTTTTGTGCAAAATGCTGTAAAGAGGAAGGAGGAGGGAACTGGAAAAAAAGTTGTAGGGCTTTTTCCTTTTATTGCTTTCACATACCATTCTCATATCCTCTTTGGTTTGTTGCTGGAAAGTTTTACATTAAGTCTTAATCTTTACTGGTGTTTTTTTAAGTCAGTTAATTTAAATCCATTACATTTATGAGATAGAACAATCAAGATGCCTCACTCTCACCTCACCAGTATTGTGTAATCACTTCTTAAATCAATAACTCTGTTTTCCTTCCTGAATTTCATTGCTCATGATTTGTTAAAAGACAGTATCTGCTTTTGATTTGGTCGGAGTGTTGTTGCTATAGAGTTGGACCACAACAACCAGAGTCTGGTTGCTGGAGGGGTCAGAGGTCGGAGCAGAGTAGCCGTGAGCAGCGACAATGCGTGTGAAATTGGACACAGCTCTGCACCATTTGTGTGTGATTACGTTGATTTCCTAGGGCAACTTCTGTCGGCACCTTCTCACAGACAGATAGCTTACACAACGTGGGAATATAAGATGGGATAATGATTTTAAATACACGCTACATTAGTGTGAATTATTTTTCATTGTTCATGAGGGCAATATTGCAGATGGATAGAGGACTACATGACTATATGGACAACCATATAGAAGACCATGTAGAAGACTAGGCTTGCAGATATTAGGTGTAATTTCATACGTGGTTATGAGGTTACGATTCAGTATGTTGTAGGTACAGCAAAAAAACAAAGTATTAGATTTATTTTCTTTAATAAATGAACACTGGACAGTGTCTCATGGCCTATTCATGCTGTTAACCTCAGTACAAACATCTGGATATGGTCAGTATGTAATGTAAAAAGAACAAAGACAGTATGTTTGCGTTGGTCGAATCTGAATATGTAACTGTGTGCACAGGGATGAACATAGTGAGGCTCTACCACCCTGAGCATATTACGCTTAAATGCCACATTCTCTGAGTCAGACTGAGTTGCATACAGGCCTCTTATGATGTTGGTCATTGTTTTAATAAGTGCTTGGGGAGAAGGACTTTACTTTAGGGAAGGACTTAAGTCTGTCTACCACTGGTAACCCAGGGGTACCATCGCAAATGAGTTTGTGTGTTTGATGCAGTCATTTCCTGACATAATGTTACCTGACTTGGGTTGAACAACATCAACATACAGTCTTTAATGTTAATATAATCTTTACAGGATTTCCACAGTCATGGAAAACTTGGAATAGGAATTTCACGATATTGTTTTACTGGCCTGGAAAAGTCTCAGAATTGGTAAAATCCTCAAAAGTTTTAGACAAAATCATGTGTAATGACGTGAATTTTTACTGTAATCTCCCGTGGATAACCTTTCACGTAATGAGCGTGCATTGCGCTCTTTTTATGGGTGCGTTCTGCCCTTAAAAAGTATGTACTGTTGCATGCAGTATGCACACAATGGGGACATACCACTTTCTCACAACATTACGTCCTAAATTTTGACCCTCTTGCTTTTATATCCGTTACCTTGGAGAGAAAGCCACACATCGAGGTCACCAGAGACGGAGATCAACGCGGAGAGCTCTGCAGTTGTTACTTTGCAATGTATGTCGTTTAACTTTAAAGTAACACCTGCATAGACTGTAGATTCAGACATTTAATATTCACCACAGTGAAATTACATCTGCAGTTCTCTGTCATTGTTCTCTTTTATAGTTATGTCCTACTGTTGTTTTTAATATATATGATTATTTTGCTCACTTAAATAATTAATATTCCTGTAATTACTATTCAACTGACAATCAGTTTCTTGATTGTGCTGTCATCCATCACTGCGACCTCTGACAGCAGTCATCTCTTTGCCGGTCAGTTGATGTGATGCATCGTCCGCTGCACGGAGGATTGTGGGTCAGAATAGCCAGAAAAGCATGCTGGCTTGCATACTGCAAAATGGGACTGGATGTAGTACAACATCCTGGTATTTTTGGGAGACTGCATTTGACATATTTTGTATGGGGACATATTGAATCTTTTTCTGGCTGACTATATAGTATGCTAGTATGGGTATTGGAACGCACAGCATATATGCCAGCCAATATATCCATGATGCCAGCTAGCTAGAATTATGTTTGAGTAGAGTTTGAATCTGATATGTTTGGATAATGCAGGGCAACTGAGGCAAGAAAAATAATGTTATGACAGTGTGATTTAACTTGTAGGATCATGAGTTCCAAAGTTTTCCTACCTACAGCCCACTAATTCTTTTCAGTTGTGCCGTATTTTTAAATTGAGCAATTGACATGGGCATTAGGGTGTTTAATTGGTGCTCAGAGTGCCAGTGCACACTTTGATTTTGTTTTAACTGCTCTGAAAGTACAGCATGGCAGTTTTAAGGTAAATTAACTTAAGGGCCAACCAACTTCAACAGTCACTCCTCCGCTCTGGGAGCTCCACTGTGTCCTCGAACCACCTTTAGTAATAAAATTAATATTTGTAGTACACTCCACAGTTCTATTTATGTAAAACATTGTGAATGGTCATAGAAATTTTATTATAGGTCCTTGTAAAGTCATGGAAAAGTTTTGAAACTTTGTCCATGAAAATGTGTGGGAACCCTGTCTTTATCCATAGTTGCTGTAATTAACATTGAATGATACAGGGATAGAGTTCCCTTTTCCTTGTTGCATTTTCCACATCAATAATATTTACTGTATGAGTTGGAATACGGATGGTTTAGCTAACAGTAAACAACTGATAGCTGCCAAAGCTTTCTGGGTGGAGTTCTTACATTAGTGGTCCACACCACATATGCAAAGATGTAAACACAGCCCTACTATGATTGCCTTTACCTGACATGTTAGCAAACAGTTTCCCATTATTTACACTTCCAGCAGACACAAAGATATATTATCATCCTGTCAGAGTCACGTTTCAAGGCGCCTGACAAATTTAACTCATATTTTAGTCTGTCTTTAACTGTGTTTTGATTTTCACCAACTCCAGAGAAAAATACCTAGCCTTTTAGCTCAGGAGATGCTCCGCTATGTATACCAATCAGCTGCTAATTGTGTTTGCCTTTTGTTTGGTGCCAGGCAAATAGCACGCAGTTGGATTTTCAGAGCTCCTTTGCTGAATACTGCAGTCTGTTGCTGTGGGCCATACAACCAAAACAACTGGCTGAAAGTGGCTAAAATTATTTGTGGAGCTACAGAGTTGGGCAGTAATTGTTTGTGGATTCATCCCTACCAGTGATCCCTTTCACGCTACAAAAAATCATCAGATCTGTTATTTATATAGAAGAAATGTTTGTTTATGGAGCTTTAACGGGGCTGTGCTACTCCAAGTTGTGTATAGAATCCAGTGTGCGGTTTTGAGCGGTAAAGGACAAATACATATACCGTGACACCCCTAGCAGACAGTTTGGCCTTTAAGTTCTCTTTGGATGGTGGGTTAAAGAAACACAGACGCAGAATACATGATTGTGAATGTACACCAGCATTAACATGACATACATGTTCAGTGCATGTATGCACACACAACTAGTTTTCCAAATTTGTTTAGCTGTTTCTCTTTCAGTGAAATGCCCTTAAGCCATGTGGCCGCTGGAACAAATATAAAAGCGGAGGACGCAGACTCACAGAAAGCTGTATTTTTAGTTGTAGTCGTTATGATTTAGGGGGAAAAGTGAACAAAGTTAATGAAGAGAACAAAAAGTGAAACGACAATGTGATTATTATGTGTTTCATTGCAAACCAAATTGAGATCAAAATTAAGATGCATTTGGAAAATTAATATAGAGGTGAAATTACTTGGTTGTTTACTCAGCTAATTGGATTATTTTATTTTAGAATCCTTGGAGACATCGGAAATGTCCTCATGGATGGTCACTCAGGAGACTTACTTTAGGGGTATTTTTGAATATGTCTGATTCACTGTCTGACTACTGATAAATTGGGGTGATGAAGTCAAATGTTGGACTTGAAACGTCATTCAAAATAAATGTCAGGACTTGCAGTGAATATTGTCTTACTTTATTGTCTGCTTGAGGCATAATAGACCATGCAGTGTACGTAACTCAGAGATATCTTTTGTTTCTGTCCTTACAGAGAGTGCTCTGAAATGGAAATGGCCTTTGCATCATTCAGGTAAAAAATGTTTTTATTCATTTTTTATCTCTTCCATCTTTTCCTCAACCTCTAATCCTTTTAGTTTTTGTGAAAAGTAGTGAAGTAAAATGCAATTCAATTAGGTAGTTGTTTCCCTGAGGCCTCTGATGTTCCCTCTCTTCCTGCTGCATCTCAAGTCCATCTCTCCCTGCTGTTCCTTATGCAAGGTTGAGAAGTAGACCATACAATATTGTTATTATTACACATATACCGAACAGATTCAAGTGGGTTCAGTGGGGAAAAATGAAAAAATGCACCTGAAACTAAGATCAATTTATAGTTATGTTGTACCACAAATGAAAGAGCAACTTAATTTGATTCTTGAGAAAAAGAGCTTATTTATCTGACTTGATACAACCACTTTACTGAATCAACAGAAGGAGTAAGATTCTCTGGTCCATCTAACTCATCTGTCTTTGAAATGTAAGAGAAAAGTCACATATATAATATCAGGACATATTACACATATAAACTAGATCCAGGCACCAAGTTGAGATGTTTGACCTGGCATATCAGCCCAGCGGGGCAGGACTTTTCCACACAACAGGGCTACCCACTTGAAGGTGTGTCTTAAACTGATGACGTACTTGACGTCCCATTCAGTGCTCTTTACTATTGCTCTGGTAGCTGGACACTTATCAGCATAAATTTTCAGGCTGTTGTTTCAATTTTGCCTGGCATCTACTGAGTATTGTTTGACAAACAGAAACAGGATGACAAAAACATGTCGCTGTATCATCACCGAATGTTGATGCTGAATCGTTCCTAAATAGTGTCGAAGCTGACTGAACTGCTTGGAAGCTGTTGGGTGCACTTTGACTAGACTTCGGAGAAGAACTATCTTGAGTGTCACTTGGCAAACCTCAGTGCGTTTAAACTGGTAATGAAAATGCAAATCAAGCTGCCATAGTTTGACTCAGCAGGCCAAAAGTGCCAATGGAAAAGCTCTACTTTGTTTAGGGGCAACAGGGCCACTGAGTTTGTACTTATTAATTGATGCTAGTGACTGTATAGATTTCATGTCATATAGAAAGACTGAAAACATAATTGACCGGACAGTAAGAAGGATTTATATTATTTGTTTGTTGTTTTGATAACATGCTCGATATATAGTATATCAGTAGAGGGGACTAACGTCAATGCTAAAACAAATTGTTAGTGCCCTTTCTTGAATTTTGATCGGGCTACTTCGCTTGGAAAGTAGGTCTGTTTTTAGAATGTGAAACCTGTGTAACAACTGGTCTGTGTCCAAATTCCATACGAACATGCTAGTTAGCATGCTAAAACAGTGTTTGAGATTATTTTAGCATGTCCGAAACCTAAGTATGAAACCAATAGTCCATGAATTGCATACCACGTCTGGTGAATCATTGCAGTATGCAAAAACTGGACACTATGCTTGCAAAAATATCCAACCAATGCAATTCGGTGATGATGACAACATTCATAACAGCAGACTATTTTAAGCATTATCTGACAACAAAGATGCGTTTGACATTTTACACAATGAGTTTTCCTGCAGTTTGCATTTTCTAGTAAAATTAGATGTGATGAAAAAAAACTCAAGAGGTTAATCATGCTTGCGGTAGAGCTGAGGTTGGTATGGGTTACCATGGTTATGTGTCTCCAACTAGCAAGGAAGTGGCATCGTAATTTCAGCTCTCTGCGTCTGAAAGATATTATTGTTTATGTCAGAGATGCACAATAATATCGGCACGTCATCGGTATCGGCGGATATTGGCTTTAAAATGAACTATGAGAATCGGCCAACATGCTTTTTCTCATTTTGCACAATGAATATTACATAGATTTAAAAATATTGTATTTTGTGTCTCCATCTACTGGTGGGCCATCACAATAAGTGTATACGTGCATAGTATAATGTTAATTCCACTACAGAAGAGACTTGATGATCACTAAAATTAGGTGGGGAAAAAAGTGGATATATTGATATTGATATTGGTTATTGACCAAATAAGTTGTTATATATCAGCATATTGGATCGGCAAAAATCCAATATTGTGCATTCCTAGTTTATGTACACAAACGTATATTTAACGATTGTATGAGATTTTGGACGGAGTGTTTGTCTTTAATTGCGTTAAATGGGCTAGAAATGCTTACTATGAAAGTACATCACAAGGTTTACTTAATTTTCATCAGCTGTTAATGTTTGCAGTCACAGCTCTTTGCCAATTTGAAGGTATTTTCAGTGTCTGTGAATTGGGGGTTGAGCTTTTTAACCATGGTAAGAATTATATTAACACGGAAGTTGTACTTTCAGTTTTTGTCTCAAAAGTTGCAGTTTTCTTTTTTGAAAATAAACACTACAGACTTCTTTTTCAGTTTAATAATGTCCAGTCTGCAGTCTCACATTCCACAATTTTTAAAAAAGGAGTTCAGGAAGAGGCAACATTTAAACCCCAACTTCACTTGCCCTCACTTTAACCTGGATTTTACTGAATGACGTGTAAACTGGCAGAAGACTTTGGCAGGGCCGCTATAACTCACTAAACAGACACTAAGATCAGTGGCCTCGCTCTCTCTGAAGCCAAGCTTTGTTGGTCATGTTTCCTCAAGGAGAAACAAAAAAGAAAAAAACAGAAAAACACTTTAAAAGTCAGCGAGGAAGAGAGAGAATGAGGAAAAGCCCTGAAGGCAAATGGCAGGGAACATCAGTGCCGTTAGACGGAGCTACTTTAGCTGTCATGCAAGAGTACGTGAACGCACCAGTGAACGCACACAGTCAGCATCACTGAGCACACACAGATAGCCATGGTGATGGTGATGATGATGCAGAGCTACTTCTTACATTTTGACTAGATGATTGAACATTTAGTTCAGTCATCTAGTTGTTCTCATCCAATCAGTATGAAAATCAGTAAAACCCTTACAGGTTAAAAGAAATTTTTAAAAATCCAATGTTCAGTTGGGCTTATTTTAAACGATATTTAACACATAAAACTGGTTAAAAATGATTAATTTAATTCATTTATTGACAATATTTCGGGGTTTTGTTTAACTCGTCAGCTTTAACCCTTTTGATTGTCTGCACATTAACTGCTGCAAGAGCAGCTGACCTCAAAGCCATGCAATCTGCCGTGTAGTTAGGAGTCAACCGACAAGTCAAACCAAGTGGCGTAAACTCTCCAGAGATATTTGGTTTGTCAGAGCTCATTAGACCCAGAGAGGCGTAAGCAGACACTCTGGGATAACACGTGGTGGCGTTGAGTTGAGCCGTTGGCCTCAGCCTGTTTACTGGGCGATGTGTTAGGACAGGGAGAATGAAGCGGAGAACTCGTACGGATGGAGATGATGATGGTTGATTTCTCTCACACAAGTCTCCCTCTCTTCTCTCATCGTATTTAATGACACTTTCTGTTTGATTTCTCAGCCAAATCGTATTATCTGTTAATTGTGTTTGCTTGTGCAGGCATGCATGAATCTCTTAATTTTAATCTACACCACATTTATTATAATGGCTGTATGTTCGAGACATATGTTTGCATGTTTACATTCGGCAAGACAGAGAGAGGGAGTTATCCCGTGTGTCTTTGAATGTGTGTTGCAGAGAAACACTATGGAGCCTTTTGTCACAGCTCATCACACCGCAAGATCACACAACACGATGTGACAGTGCACAGTGCAGCTCAGCAAGTGGCGCTGGGATTTTAATTGATGTTAAAACCACAGAGTACTCAGAGCACTGATGGGTACTGTGTATTCAGAGAGAGAGAGATGGTATCTGTGCTACAGGATCATTCGCAGGCAAGGCAGCCCAAAGATATAAATACTGAAATTTTGCAAATATGAATTCACCATGCTGACATGCTGTTCCCTGAATAGAGCACAATGCGTGCATTTAATGGGAGAAGGTGATTAAATGTCTTTTCATGCCATTTGCTCACTTTTGTCATCTCACTGCCAGTACAGTCTGATGGTAAACTCAACTCAGTGAAGTGATATGCCAGTTTTATTAGATAAGAAATATGCTACTTACTGAGGAAACACTTACCAAACATTATTGACTATAAACTGATATGTTCTCAAAATGAGCAACCTGTGATGATATATGACATTATAATAAAAACTAAGCACAACATGCAATAAAAGAAAAGTATGGAAACTGATGCCAAACTATATTAACACTTCAAAATATGTATGTAATGTCATGTATTAATGTAGTGATGCACAATCACAGGGTACATATGCCAGATTTTTAGTGATCTAAGTGCAGAAAATCACAAAAATGACTACAATGTGTTTGGGAATTTAAAAAACTGTTTCTTGAGCTGGGCCTCTAAGATTGGACCAAAGCTTTTGAGACACCTTGCAAACAGAACAAGTGGGACGGAAAGCCTTAGTTAAGGTAATATCTTATATCTAAAAAAGCACTTTAATTAGGTTTTGATTGGACTATAGCAAAAAAAGTAACAATATTCTTTTGACTGTTGCAGTTGTTACATGTAGATTGGTAAAAGGATTATGCTTTTTTTTTTTATGTGCTAAAACAACTGCTTAGTTTTAAACTCAAGGCAGGCAGCAGCATTAACCTTGTGTCCCTACACTTCACCCTTTTCAGTTTTGTTCCCCTCAGCCTCCAAACTAGTTAAACCCAAATCCTCTGCATATGACCCTCCTTAATCTTGTATTAGACCAAAGTGATCCTCCGTTAGCTCAGTGCATTGAGCTTATTACGTGATGATGAATCTCTCACACTGAGTTAAGTCATTTGGATAGGAAATACGGAGGCGCACTGGGGGAAATTAGCATAGCTTTAGCTTAGCCTACCATAGCTTAGCCTGGCGGGGCTATTGAAAAAGGCACCTTTCGGCTGACAACAAAGCTAATATTAGCTTAGCATTAGCGTTAGCAAACAGGGGGCTTAATCAGGCCGCTGGGCTGTCAGAACGTATAACCGCATGCTTCCAAGGGTCCCTTTGGAGTTATAATCCTGGGTCTCGGCAGGCGATGACCTCATGGGCTGGACTGGTGCCTGTGGGAGGATTGGGGAAACTGTGTGTGTCTAGCAGGCCACTCACTGAGATTTGTGTGTGTGTGCGTGTGTGTTCTTTACGGCTGATTGTTTTATTGAGGCATACGACACAGAGAGAGACTACTGACACCGGCGAGTTGAACTTTGCAAACATGCACAGGAATCGAATTCCAGCTGTTTTGTTTGGGCATTTTTTGTTGTATCTCATGGTGATACAGTGTGTGTAGACCCCAGGATATGAGAGCAATGATATTTCAATTGTCTCCATGCCACATTGCATTAACAGTGTGCGGTGTTTTTCCTCATGGCTACGAGATAATTGAAAAGGTTAACCTGTCAGTTTTATCTTATGTTATTTGTCTCTCCTCAGACTAAAATAGTGGTTAAGGACATCTGTGACTGGCAAGATGGCACGCTCACTTGCGTCTACTATGACCTTAAGGCCATCTTGTACACAGAAATTATGACATTGCTGCTACAATTCCAGGAAGTATGTTACCGGGAGCAGGGTTATGCCAATCTCCAGCAGCAAGAGAAGAAAATATAATATCTACCAATTAAATGTGTTGTAATTGCACAGACAAATGAATCACTGGCGAGTTATGTTGCCTGCCTTTTCCCTTGACCCATCATTATGGGTTCCTAGAACTATAATCCAAGCAGGCCTATAGCCCAGGCAGGCCACCCCTTTACGAGAGCCTAGATCCAAGCGAGGGGGGCTTTGGGGTTAAAATAACTCCACATCTTCACACAGAAAGCTTTGGCAATTGAAAGTCAGTTGAGTGAGTTAAATGCACACACACGTGCTTTCACAAATACACATACACACACACATACGGCGAGCCCAGGGACTTTGGAGGCAGATTGCTTTGCTGTCAGTGTCAGGGACTGTCAATAGCTCCAGCCAGCCATGGGCATCATCAGCCAGAGAGTCCAGGACTCACTGGCTCCACTGAGCTCCACAGCAGAGGCAACCTGTCAGCGTGATGCAGAAGGCCTCAGGGTTTGGGAGTTAAGACTCTTTATGAAACATACTGAGAGAGCTTTGCTGATGGCCTCTGGGCTGGTATGCAGAGAGGGTGAAGCCAGGAGTCACAGAGACAGGACATGGGTAGAGCAAGAGATGGCCACTAAACTGAATGCTACATCTGAGACAGGCTACTGGAATTGGAAGTTTAATGTAGAGGGTTGATAGGTTGAATCCATCATCTCCATTTTTAGTTTGATCTCAAAATGACCCCCATGAAAGTTAAATGTGGTACATTTGCTGATGATCCAACAAATATTTTAACAGCAACTGACATCATCCAGCATAGAGAGGATCCCACCAGGCATCTTTAAATCTTAATAACTGGTTAGGTTTATTGTTAGAATAAAAAGGCATTGCACAAGAATAACCTAGAAATCTTACCCAATGATAAGAATTGTATAAAACATTCTGCAGTTTTGCAATTAACCACAAATTAGGACTGGAAAGAAAGCATGTTGCAACATGTGATAAAAAGCTTTACTAAAAACAGTCTATTTTTAACTTCAGCAGCTACTTTTGTAAGGAGTAGCAGTTTTTGCTCAGTGGGTGTAGCAAAAGTTTTGATCGTTTCTGCTTTTCTTTATTCATGTAGTTCTCAGTTTCAAAGTTAAATGCAAAAACTCCCTCAGACACTTGTTTTGTTTTATGCCAAACAAATATGTCTGCCATGAGAATGACTGTGAATGGTCATTTGCTGTGAAGGCAGAGTGCGCATGTGAATCCAAAATGTTACCAAATTAGGCTGAATTACGCTTTTATCAGATGAAATAGACAGTTAAGATAAGACCCATTTGATATCTTGATGGGTGTGGGTGTGTGTGTGGGTTGGAGTGTGCACACGCTCTTGCTCACTGGATGTGTGTGTCCATCCTCTCTCCATGAGAACCGGCCCTCTGGCCTTCCAGCTGAGTTCACAGATCCAAAGTCGAGTTAATCTGGTTTTACCTTTAGCCCCAAAAACAACACGGGAGTAATCCAGGAACAGCTGTAATCAACCATGAAACCACTGATGGCTGCATGCTAGCTGGGGTCAGGGAGCACAACAGGAAGAGACCTCGAGAGAACACTGGGACATTGAACTAATAGTCAAAGATGACTCGGATATAGTGCAGATACATATGTTGTCATGCTGATACACAATATGGAAAATGACAAAAGCTTCATGTCTTATTGTAGAGTTTGTGAGCAATGTAATCAGTTTTTACTTGATTTTTATGATCTCTACCTCTTTAAAACAAGCATACATTTGCAAAAAAATTGTTACGTAAATACATGATTTAATACTGCGTGTATTTTTATCTACAAATGTCTCTTGTACTCCACGTTATTCTGTTACAGTCCCTACAGCCTCCTGTTTCATTTTACAAATTACAAGTGTGCTAGTGTTTTTTGCAACAGGTCAAGGAATCTCTTTGGTCGATATTGTCTGTCTGAAGTGAAACAGTTTGAGCCACTGTCAGTGAATCTCTGTTTCATCACACTTAGAACAATTATATAAGGAGGCTCGGGACGCTGAGAGACCGAAAGAGAGACGAGGGCAGGCAGGCAGGAGAGAGAGAGTGAGGGGAGAGGGTACAAACAGATGAATAAATGAGTTAAGTGGGGAGAAGGGAATTTGTGCTTTCATCGTTCCCGCACCCCCTCCGTCCTGTTGGACAGTCGAGTGTATGCTATAAGTGCTCTCCCCCTTCTCCTTTCGCTTCATTGCCCCTACGCTCATCTCCCAATAGAAATTGCTCCGTGGCATTAAATATGTAAAATTAGCATTTTAAGTAGAACACATTTCTGTGTCGCGCCCTGCTCTCCCCACTCTCCCCCTCCGCCTGCCGCCCAGCCCTGAGCACATAAGCCACACAAACTCATGCATGCATATGATATGCATTTGGTCATCTCCATGGTAACACCGGTGGGGGAGGGGCTCGAAGATAGAAGGATGAAAAGGTGTAGTCATTGAAAGTAGATCAGATTGTATTTATTTTTTATTTAGTGAGTTTATTCAGGGAGTAAGTCATACCAGCACTCTGTTAATGGGAAGAGCTGACGACCTGGACACACACACACACACACACACACACTTCATGAGAACACAAGCTTTTCCACTTTCCACTGGCTGCATACACCCTCACATTTACCTGGACTTCTCAGGTTGTTCTCTATGTAAATGTTTTATTATTGTCTTGGTATGCAAAGTATTAAAAAATCATTGGGATGGAAACATTTTGAAACAGAGTTAGCCTATAAAGTTACTTTTCTGCTTTTCCAACCAATTTGCTGCTTTTTGTCTATTAAATGCTGTCGATACAATGTTCAAAGCATGTATATAGCAGCAAACAGCTGTTTACTTTGTAAAAATATTGAGGAGTAATGGCATCCTGAGCAGATTATGAAGTCACGGTCACGGTAGACGGTCCGACTGCGTGTCCTGTGTGTGTATCCCACTGGCTAGCTAATCAAATCCGCTCTGCAATGCGCTTATACGGCTATTCCCACTGATATTGAGGTGGCATGGAGGCCTTATGCCCACCTCCAGTCCCTCTCCCCCTGGTTGTAAGCACTGCTCGCACTGTTAGCACCATTAGCTTCTAGCTGCTGGTTCAGCCACCTTTATGTTAAGAGCCACGTGCAGTCAGTCTGAATCAGGCTCTGAATCATAAATACGCTCTGAATGTCTTATAGAGCTCCCTCAAGACACACACACACTGTAGTGAGTGAAAGCAATACAAGGGCTTACACACCTAAAGACACACACAGAATGATCCATTAACTTTTGCCCTCACAATTCTGAGTCAAAAGGGCTATAAAGTGAAATGGCAAACATCGTCTATGGAGACAACTGCCCTTTGATGCCCTGACACCCCAAGTCCACCTCTAATTCCATAACACCTAGCCCAACATGCGCACGCACAAGAACATTGACCTTCTTCCTACTATATGTGCATTTAATGCCCGTGGGTCACATCACACACTTATCTATTATACTGTATATGTCAGACAGTAACATTTGTCTGGTGAGGAAAATGTCTATGACAAGTTCCCATGGTCTAAGTGACATTTTGAAATGTTATGTTTTGTTTAAAACCCAAATAGATTTACAGTGATAATACAGAAAAAATATTTGGCATTTCTGCTTCAAAAACTACTAATCATTTGACATTTTATTTTATGTCTGTCTACTAACCACTTGTGTAATAATTTCAGCAGTATTTTTTGAGAATAAACAATAAAGGAATGTAATGTGTGCAATTTTGGGCACAGAATCACAATACCGTTAAAAAAACATTAAACATTTTCCTTTAATACCTTTGCGCGGTTAGATAGATGTTTTGATGAGTAGATGGATGACTTGATGTCATTCAGGCAGCTTCTCCAAAAAATACCTGGGGCAAAAGGTATAAATGATGCATATGCACAAAAAATACGACTGTCCACACAGAAACAAGTGCCCGTAAAAAGGATTGTGCCGTGCAAATGTGTTTACCTCCATTTGTGCATTACACCATGTTGACAGAGTCAGCTGAGCAGAAGTGATGTACAGTAGCAAAACAGAAAGAGAAGGACACCAAAGAGGGAATTGGGGTGTTTAATTTCAGGCTTTAAGCTAGTTTAGTCAGTTTACTGTTTGGAAAACACAATTACATTTAGCTTAATGAGTCCTCTCAGGACTACCTCCCTGCCCAATCAGAAAGCAATCTGATTTCAGACAGTGCAATAAAACAAAACCCTCCAGTGGGAATAGACGGAGTAAAACAGGCACACTGGTGTTAAGTGTACTGATACAGTATGACAACAGATGAGGTGATTGAATATGAGCATAGTCCCTCAGTCAGCTCACATCAAATAGCATTTGATTTTGAGCATTTTCAGCTCCAGTTGCAGCTGTTGCCGCTGGCCAATGGATAGCAGCAGCAGCAGCAGCAGCAGCAGCAATTAGCTGCATCGAGCTGGGTGTTATAATAGGCATTTCTGTTACAGTATATTAATGGTGTGTAGTTGTCACTAATAACCCTGACTCCGAGAAATTACCTTTTTATATGAAACTAATTTGCATTCAAGGTTAGGTTTTAGGTGTGATATTACTGAATAGAAACTTGTGATGGCTTCAAAATCCTCTTTTGTTCACACATAGTAATCTATTGTGTGAATAGATAAATGTAGTATTCCTATTACATGCCAACACCACATACTGCTGTGAGACCAGGTCATGATACCACGTCTGCCTTTGCAAATAACTGCAAAGGTGGAAGTAGTATGATGACGCAAGAGGTTGCTTGTAAGAAAGACTTATTGGTCAGTTTGAGCTGACTGGTTTGTATATCCAGTCAATATTATTGTTTTTCTGGTGAGGGCAGTCTTTTTGATCGTTTTTCTCCCATTATTTTGATGTATGTACTTTTTTCAATACTTGACAGCAAAGTTGTGTTTGCATTGCAAATGTACATTGGCCACTTTCATGGCTACAACAGATTGTAGGTTAACTACTGCAGTCATCTAGGTCAGAGTGTGTTAATTTCGTATTGTAGTCTGAGTCAGCTGGTTGTCTGAGATACATTCAGTGTGGAAGTGTTGTACACCAATTTGCAACCCTTGTTAGGGTTGAATCATAGTATGTAACAGTGTAGATCTAGCTTATTAGGTAGAGAGTTAAGGCATTTACCAGACTTTTCTTCATGCAATTAATTTGCACGTCAGTATTTTTTTCCAAACTGTTGTTTTTGTCCTGAGAGCGTTCAGACAGAATGTGAATATTACACAGTGTAAAAGCGATGTAATGTTAGTTTCGGAATGAGGCCGATTTTTCTGAGCTTTCACACTGTGAGTAAAGGCATCAACCAATCACATTGTGCCTATTTATGAGGATTATTAAACACAGAGGCTCTGAAGTCAAAACCAAGATGGCAAACTTTTGATTTTTGTTGTCTTCAACCTTGACAGAGGCAGCACATACCAAATTCACTCTTTCTGTTCATACCTTTCTCAGTAACAGCCCTACGTGTTAACACCATGACGTTACTGTGCACTGTGTAGCTGGGAACTCAAATTTACTCAGAGCATTTTGCTGAAAAGAAACTCAATAAAATAGCTTACAGTAGCTTAGGCTACGCAACAACTTACCTCAGACAGACTGCCAGACACTGTTCGGGGTCAGTAGGCTCCCGGTAATGTTAGTTGTCGCAAATTTGCATCGCTGCTGGCGAATAGATTCGCACAAACAGTTTTTATTAAACAAGTGTTGGAGCTATCAGAAATAAGCATTGCTGCTAGTGTGAACAGTTATGATGCAAAATATTCCCCGTATGTAAAGGCCTTTACCAGATTAGTTAAGCCATAGGTTTACCTAAGCTCGTAATGTGTCTGTGTCACAGAGAGGTGATCACTTCTGCTAATTTTCAGCCGTAATTATTGTGTATTAGATTAGATTATTTTTTAAATGTGTTTCAAATATTCTATTCCTCTTCTTGTGTGTAAATGTGGTGGGACAAAATGTGCCACTGCAGCCTGGCTAGGAGGCAAAGCTTCTATCAGCTTCTATTGAAATAAACAGAGGAGGCAACTTCCTGCTGCTTAGTGTGTAAAGGTCTGAAAGGAGAAGGGAATAGAAGAGAGAAGAGTGAGTGGCGGTGTGGAGTAATTTTATGCTCCTTTTGTGTGTCCTACATGCAGCATTGCACATAGACACATGTACACAGTCACCATGTGTTTCTATTTTAGTGTGTGTGCGTGCCTTTGTGTGTGTGCGTGTGTGCATGATGGCCTCCAGCTTGACTGTCCATCTCTCCAGGTCTGCATGGGAACCAGGCGCTGTGGACGAGATCATTACAGCCTCATTCATTAGAGTCATCATTTAACTTCAGATCTCCAGCTCAACGCCACTCCCAAGACCTCCGTTGTCTCACGCTCACTCACACACACACATAAACACAAAAGCCCCCCCGCCCAAATCCAGCTCATACTTGTTGACAAACGCCTTTGATTCTATGTCTCTTTCTGTGCCTTTATGTTGTTTTCCTCTGTTTTCTGTGCGTTCTGTGATGCTGTTTCCATTTCTTTTAAAATCCTTCAACATTGAAAGAAACCAACTCCCATTCCAGCGCCAAAAAAAGCTCAAAATAAACTTTGGCAGGCCTTTCCGTCCTAAGCGCCCACATAATCAATCATAACCGGGGCGTACAAATTCATCAGCTTGGATCCATTTTGCCGTAGTTAGAGATCAAAAGGTTGCAAGTTGACTATAGGAAGTCCAGGTACTAACCCAGACTAATTTATCTAACATGGGAGAGATTTAGCCCCCTGAGGAGATGGGGACATGGTTTTTCTCCATCACGTCGAATATCCTCGATGGGGCTCGAGGGCACTTACTCTTGCCGCAGCATATCCTGTACGCCATTTAACATTCCATTGATCAGATTAATTGCAGTTGATTGTGTCCTGTGTGAGGAAGCCAGTGAAAGTACACATTTAACTGAAATAATTTATAAGATACAGGGTGAGACTTTTTTATTTCCTTTTCGGGCTTTTTGTTGTTATGTGCAGTTGATGAGGATGAGGTGGAATACAGCTATAGTGCGATATCTGTAATGTAGTTTTGTGTCAGATTGGAAAAAGTTTAATTAGGACTATTTTAAAGATTGCTGACAGTTTATTGTATAATGTCTTCATTTTGGTTTCTTAAGGAAACACAGCTGTTGCCACCTATTCACTCTGCTCTTTGACTGGGAATCAGTGTGAAAACTTTGCTATTCTCAGTGCCAACTCTTTCTCCCCCGAAAAAACAGTTTGACCATCTTTCTTTCTCTATTTTTCCCGCTAGTTTGCCAAACTCTCTCTGGCTTTTTATTGAGTTTGTCAGTTTGTGGGTCTCTCAACTTTCTCTCTCTTTTCACTCGCACACACACTCACACGGACTCTGCAATTATGAATAATTGTGACTGTTGAAATTTGTGTGAGTCTGGAATCCCCTGGTTCTCCTCACTGCTCGAGGGGGCCGTCACCTCTGCCGCATTGGTTTCAAGTGTGTGTATGTTCACACACACACACAAACACACGCACACACACACTTCACACATTCACTGAAAGGGCAACATTCAGGAAGTGGCAGCGCTTTGAAGACAGCAATTCATGTTTCCAAGCGTGGAGCACTTATTGGAGGTCAGACTGAGGGTCTATTAGGCCTCTCATATTCATTACGGAGGGCGAGAGGCAAGAGATCCAGGGAACAACAATACCCCCAAGTTACCATGACCCCTGGACCCAGGATGTTTTTCTGTTGGTTTTTGGTTGTTAACTCCTAAGGCTTTGAAAGAGGATTCAGTAAATACAGGCCACAGTTTTGGGTTATGTTGGGTAAGCTCCTCTTGCACTCACAAAGAGCCCAAATAGGGTTCGGGGGGAGCGATTACTCAAAATATTCATCACTGCGGTGTGTTTTCAGATCGTGATCCCTGTATGAAACCAATAATAGAGGGAGGTTTGGTATTTTAGAAACAAAAGAGACCCAGAGGCAACGGCCAAGAACATTTGAAAGACGGTGGTGAAAATCATGGTGATGATTATTATCCAGACATGGAGGGGAAGGCAATTTCAATTCACTGCCTGAGGATTAATGCCAGTGAGTATTTCCTCAGTGTGCTTTGTGTGATTGTGAATGTCTTCCAGGCTGCTCAAATGTACCATTACTATGCAGTAAAATATATCTGCAAGAGCCTTTTTGTCTCCGTTACATGCTGGCAAACGTGCCAAAACATGCAACGCTCAATCTCGCATAGTCACAGAAACTTACAATATACTTACAGCAGATCAAACACACACACACTCACACTTCCCGAGCCCCTTCAGGGGCGATATTCTACACCACAGGCCAAAGCACATATCCTTACTGATGCAGTATCCCCTCCAAGCCCCTGTCATGCACACTACCTGGAGTGTGTGTGTGTTAAGCAGACACGTCAGTTTAGACTAAGGTGATCGGCCTGCTCCGACCCAACTCTGGCCCCGCGGGGGTATCCCAGTGTCCCGATGTGGGAAAGCAGAGTGTTGGATGGGGTGTCCCGTAGCGCCTGCCTGGCTCCTGGGCAGCAGACAGCTAAATCAGTCACAGATTGGATTATGAACGGCAAGTTATGAATACATCTTTCTTAGATTGCACACACAGGAAAACACAAGAAGACGTGAGCGTGCCGAGGCTATTTATTATGACTCCTATTACAACGTAGACATAACATGCACACCAGTACCCAGATTTAGATTCACTAAACGCTCTCACTTTTTTAGATGATTCACATATATTTCTCTTTTATTTTTTATTTCTCCGGACCATTCTTGTCCTTTTTTTCAGTCCAGTTCTCTTTCACTCTCCCTCACTATCCATCTTTCTTTCTCCTCTTTTATCTTTTTTCCTCTCTCTCTTTTCCTCCTCTCTTCTCAACCCTCAGGTCACAGACTCAGTTTCAAAGTGTTGATCCTCATCTGAAATCTATTGCAATCAGCGCAGCGCTGGACATGAAATACAGGCCTGTGAGATCCGATACGTGTGTGTGAGCATGCCTGTTTGTGTTCAGATGGCTTTCTGTTACAGTTTCAGTCCAAAATAATCAATGAGACACCTGGTACAGTGGTTGTGAAACATGTAAGACGATGCTTTTTTTTTTTTTATACATTTGTGTGCTATCACTGTTGTTTATTGAAGATTCTACACTGACCTGTTATTTTCTATGAGTACTGTTTTATAAGAAAGGGAGCCAACACAATATCAAACAACAGCCACCATTTTGTACTGTTATTTTTTATTTTTAAAATATTTTGTTGTTCACCAAAATCTTGTAATTAGACTTTGACAGATTAGCGTTTAAGTAGCCCAGAGAGGGAGCAATACTTTATACTTGTGTAGTCAGTTTATTAGGTACATTTATAGTAGCTAGAACTAATGCAGTGTTACACAGCAGCTCCACAATAACTCCTACCCTCAGTGATATAAATTCGGTAGACTTTATACTAGTAACTTGTGTCGGTGTAACACAATAAAATTCAACGGCGTCAGAAACGACAGACTCCAAAATGATCTTCAAGTTGAAACAACATCTCTTTAGAACAGGACTGTTGAAGTAGACTGCATAGTTTCACCTACATGTGTGCTTAATAAACTTGCAACTAAATATGCAATGTATCTGCACTAGCTCTAGACAACCTTTTGTAATTATCTGACAGTTTAACAGCTCGGAGTATAATTTTTGGAGCAAAGTTTTAATATGTACTCCTGAAATATCTTCACACCAGATACAGCATTGTGGGCATACTTGTATGGAGCATTGGGGCACAGGCGCACCGATTTAAGAAAATAAAAAAAGTAACTTAACATTTATCTTCTTCATAAATTTTCCAAACTTGTAAATAGAAATTTAAAATCATAAGCCATAAAATTATGCAGTGACTTTTTTGGAATTTGAAATACCATGTCAAAACAGGAGAGGTTTTAAAGTTGAAATAACAGAGCCATTGTTGGGTGGATTATTTCTCAGCGGGGCTATTTTGACTGTCATCAACTTCCGTAAGTAGTTGTTTCGTCATTATTGAGATTATAGCAATATATATAAATATATATATGTGTGTGTGTGTGTGTGTGTGAGTGTGTGAGGATGTGGCTTTCCGCAGATATGTATGGTTTATTTGTGTGTGTGTGCTCCTTGTCTGGGGGGCTCTGATCCCCCATGCAGGGTTTTGAGTATCCGTCCTGATCACCAGGAGCTGATAAGATGAGTGTAGTTGTTGTCTTTCATCGCCCTGGATGAAACATTCCTTTCTAATAGTTTGGATCAGCCTCACAGGCTGTTAACACAGGTTAGACGAAGACACTTGGGGCAGTGTTACTACTGTGCGCACTGGCTGAAAAAACCCAAATAACAGTAATTTTTGTATGTGGAGCCAGATAATCTGCAGTGTTCACACACACACATACACCCACACAAAAAGAAACTGAACGGGATTTTTTTTTTTGCAAAGATAATTTTGAAAAATACATTTAATATCCATGGCTGCAGTTATTATCAATTATCATTAATTTTTTTAATTCCAGAGTTAGAAAATTATTCTCTTTAGCAAACTTTTGTGGGAGAAAGATATCACTTATATTGCCCGATATGATCTTTGTCTTTTATTAGCCCCAGATCCCCACTAAAAATGTAATAAGCACCACAAAGTTGAACCCAAGGCATGACAGTTTAGATCACCAACAGCTTCTTTGAGAGTTCAGCTATCTTGTGTTTGTAAAAGCACAAGCGAGAATTCTTTGTAGTCTTTGTCCGTGGCCCCTTTGCCCGTGTGCCGGCCAAGTTAGGAAAAGGCCAAACCAGTTCTCTGCATTGTTAACAACATTTAATCAAAGCTCAATCAAAGTAGCTACCTGTCTTCCCGTGCCTGGCCGGAGGTAAAGTATGTCTGTCGAAGGGAGTCTTGTCTCTGTCTGCTGACAGATGACCAAAGAGAGGCTTCTGTATGTTCTTATCTTCATCTAACCCTCCTGTCAAATCAACCTGCACATGAAAGAGAGACAAGAGACACCCCCTAAACTAAACTGTGCGGTCCTTTATAGTCTCTAGAGCTAAATAATCCCAAAGAGGAGGACAACCCCCTTTTTTAAATTTGAGGTTTCAGATGTTTTATGGCGAGTTAGTTGTTTTAGAGGCTACTTTAATTCCCCCATCGAAAAGCTTCAGCTTTTGACAAGTGCTTTTTAATTTCCCAGCTTTTTATTTCCAGCTAATTCACTTTAGCACAAACAATAGATGTACTGGTTTCAGTGCAGATAGTGTTACCCATATGGGAACGGTCAGACTTTCAGCTCGAGTTCCCAGCCCATATGCTGACCGCTCCAAGTATCAATCACTGCATCTAAATGACTTAAAAGAACCATATTGATTACCAATACAGCGTCATAAATCAACACACGGACATTCTCTTTTTCTCTCACTGTTATTCTCTCTCTCTGACACATACACACACTGCCACGTACACACGCACAGACCTTGTGAAATGATAACAATAAATCTAATTGAGGGGTTTAACAGGATGGGGAGATGCAGATGAAGTCATTCTCAGACTGTCTGTAACCTGATAGAAGATTAGAGACAAAGAGAATCAAAGTCATAATCAAAAAGCATGATAAGGAAAAAGCTGACTGACATTAGATGCTGAGAAAGTGCTTGCTTTGGTATGTTGTACTTAAAACAAAGTATATTTCCTATAACAGTCTAGCATCTAATGTATGTTTTCCTTTTTATTCTATGTACAAAGTGATGGGTTTGTCTCCTCTGTGCATTCCTACTCTGTAATGGGACACATGTTCCTCTGCTGCTTGGCCAGAGGGCATACATGGAAACTCTGCAGCAATAAGAGCATTTCTACTCAAAATGTGTTTTATTCACTTATTTATTTATCCCCACAACACCCTTGCAATATTAATTGAATCAAGAAGATGCCGCAGCATTTTTTAAAAGCTTTTTAGAGATCCAAAGAAGAGGAAACACCTCTTCGCTCACTGTAGGTAAAATCTTCACAGTATTTAAGACAGAGCAGTGCTTTTTTTTTTTCTTCTTCTTTCTTGTGGCGTGTGTACTATTTCTGTTGCGCTTACTTCTTCGCCCTCTGGTTTGCTGTGTAAGTACAGGCAACACACTTCTGAAACAACAACCACGACAAGCTTAGAGCAATAAAAGTATCCCATCTAATATTTATCAATATAACTCTACCTAGACTCCATGAATTGAGTTGTGTTCAGCCACTCAATTTAGTGTGAAGATGGAGAGAGGGGAGAGTGCTGCATACAGAAGGTATTTTTAGGTGGTTAAATTTGCTCACTGCAAAATAGAAATGCAACCAGAGATTTGGCCTGTTCTGTTTGATAACATTGTTCGAAGATGGAGATATTTATAAACCAAACTCAAAGGATAATGCCGGTATTTTTAATATTTTTCCTATTTTCAACAAATTCCATGAAGAGAAATTTAATTTTTTAGCAAATTTTACTCGGAACAGGAGGCAATGGTGCATTTGTTGAGACTCCATTTTGGGCGCAGGGAGACCTATTTTTTTAGTTCTGCAATAATATACATTTGTAGGGATGCACTGATTGTGAAATTCTGGGCTGGCACGATATCAGTGTTTGAAATAACAATTTGGCTGATAGCCAATACCAGCACTGACTTTTTTTTTTGTTGCTGTTGTTGTTCATTTTGTTTTTGTTATTATTTATTACCCTTTTGTGCCAGGAAAACAAAGAAATCCTCATTATAAAAAAATAACTGAACTGGTCACATTACACCATCTTTGAATGAGCACATATCCATTTAAAATACATGATTATTATCATACACTGCACTTCTTGCAAATATGAATGATAAAAGGGGGAAAATTACTGCTATCTCATAGTCCACTACTTCAGATGTGTGTTTTTCTTTTCCGAGATGAGTACAGTATCTCTGCCTTGTTGCAGCTCAGTCTTTTCCTGTTCTCTTCTAAGATGTGAGGCGCAGAGCTGAACTGCTGCTTATTGAAGGCAAACGTGAAAACAAGCCACACGTGCACACGGGGCCCATTGCCCTCTATGTCAAGCCACAGTTTGGTCCTAATCAGCAGCAGGGTATACTCAGTAGTGTTGCCAAATCCAACCACAGATAACCAACACAACATGTGGCCTGTGCAGAATTTTTCTGACACAACAGATAAACATCGACCACTGCTGTCGGCCAGTGTCATAGTATTTGCTGATTGGCTGAGGGCAGTCAACAAGGTGAATATCAGCCAACACCTATCTGCCTAAAAATCGGTGCATCCCTACACGTTTGTTAGGGTATCTTGGATTGATTCAACAACTACCTTTTTGAAACTGATGGAAGCATAGAATTTTTATGTACACTACTCTTGTCTGTTTATGAAAAGCAAAAACACTAGCACCGTCCCAAATGCTTCAAAGCTTCAATTGTTGCTGAGGTAATTGCAGGCCAAAACAGTATTCAGTGATTTGTATCGTCCAGCACCACTAAAACTGGGACAGTTTGACCACGCATGATGCACTAAGATGTCTTAAAAAAGTCTAGCACCTGTAATAGTTTCAGAATTTGCAAAGATGACCCCCAAAAAGTTGAATGCTATAAATGGAAAGGAACTCACATATCACAAACGTACAACGATTTCACCAAATCACCTGAAAACTGTAAGTAACAGGTTAGCTTAGCTGTCTTGCAAAGTATTCTTTTTTCTTGCTATTATGGCTAGTGCAACCTGCGTGCTAAGAAAGTGGCTAATTGTCACATTATTTTAGGTGCATCTCTGAGGCTTCAGTGCTCAACAACTGATATTTGGGAGAGCCCTAAAAACACACAGCCCGTTCCATATTTAAAAAATTATACGGAATTTTGTTTCTTCTTTTACAAAACCGTCTTAGGCCGAGTCTTGCAGATGTCCGTTGTCATTAATGTCAGTGAAATCAACAGCTGCTAGCGTAACTTATACAGCTTGTTAAGACAATGTCAATTATGTTCAATTATATTATATTTCAAAAAGTGGTACTAATATAAACAGTAAGTCAGCCGTTTTGCCAGCCTTATCTTTTGATTCAACCCACATCCATACCATGTTGTACTCTGAATGCACTCAATTATAATTTGATAACTTCTCTGTCCTACTGTCTTTCCCTTCTCCTCCTGTATTCATCTTTCTCTTTCTTATGTCTTTATTTCCTCAGTCTAAATGGCACCTTTTGTCTGACAGGTCTATCCTGTTGGCAATTAGTCTGTTTAATAGTTCTTCACTCAC
>JAPZEB010000020.1:29495895-29512725 GCA_029783705.1 Chaetodon striatus | reverse complement strand
TCTGCCTCCTTTTTACACCCAGCACTTGTGTGCCCAGTGTGTGAGAATGGTCATGTGATATGTGTTTTCAGGCATGTTAGTATGGACAGAAATTATTGCTGAAACTGTGTTAAAATGCCCAGTGTGCATTGATGAAAAGTCAAACGTATAAGTGAGGATGTGGCCTTAACTTTTTGGATTTATGCTTGATCGTCGACTGTTGCGTTTGTGTGGGCGTATTGCTTCAAGTGGTGAGAAGATTAAATACAAACCAGGAAGTCCGGTTTGAGAATTAGATCTGTCAGTTTGAAGGCTTATTAGTTTCCAGAACAGAAGGGATTTATAGAATTTTACAACTCATGAAATATTTTTCAACGGCAGTCATTTTATCTTAAGTCCAGAGGATCTTAGGGTAAATAGGAGAGATACTTAGTTTAAATTACAATATTATGCATTAGTAGATGTGCAAAGTTCTTGAGCTTGATCTCAGTGCCACCTATTCTCAGCCAAATCTAAGCCAAGCTTAACGTTTTAGCATGCTAACTTTGTTGTTTATGAATCTTTCAGCTTGACTGACAGGCTCAAACAAATTGTTGCATTAACAGTAGTTATTTGTTCTCGGTTAATAGAGGTCAGTAAACAGTGAACACAGTTAAGATCCCTGTATTAGCTCTGCTACCACAAGAAGAATTCTCCATACCAGCTAGCCGCCTGCTCAACAACACCAGTAGGCAGAACATCAGACCAATCCTCCAGCCTTTACGGGTGGAAGCTCACTGTATCACAACAACGCTGCTGGCTGAATGTCTTGCTTGTTCTGCTGGAAGAGCTGTCCATTTAATTGAGAACACAGAGAGCTCAGGCATTGGCTGTGCAGTAACTTATTCTTCCTTGTCACTTTACGATTTCATTTCATTCACTACATTTACAGTGACTGTTCAACAGTTACAATACTTAGTTTCCTAATAGTGCGGTATCTGCTCTGTAAATCAGAAGTACATACAGTGCAGCTCAGTGGGCTGGAGAAAATGTTGGCGTTATACATTTATGCATGCCACGGAAATATTAAATGTACATTTCATAAGTATCATATCAGAGTTTCTAAAGTGACATAGTATCTGAGCTGACTTTGTCAGCAGGAGGTGGAGAGGATGGTGGATGGCATAACACCAAGCTTCAGCCCACAGTTTGAGACCAACAAACAAGAAGACCACTTGTTTTATAAGGGAGTCCTCACTGCTTTTTCCATGGCTTTTTAGCCACCAATTGTGGTTGTTTTTTAGCAACCTGTTTCCATGTTTTCATCATGAATAGTGCCACAATAAGCCTTTTTTTTTTTTTACTGAGACATCGCTGTGTTTCCTGCTGGTGAGAGTTCCACAAAAAGTTGTGTTTTGTACTGAAACACTACTGTGTTTTGAGGCTGGATTGTGCCCCCAAAACGAGGTATTTCAAGCCATAACATGAGCTCGTCCTAACCCTAACCAAGCAGTTTTTGTGCCTAAACCTAACTACATGTTGACCACAGCGTTGTTAAAATGTAAAGCTTCAACGTATACATTACATGATAATGTACTATCATAACAGATCCATGGTTTGCAGAAATGTACAATGCCAAGAATAATTCTGGAAATTGAGTTGTGCTGTGACAGCTGGTCATGTTGGACCTGAATCCATGTGTCAGTACAAGACTAATTTGGTGTATATTAGCTGTAATACCTAAAGCTCTTAAGTCAACACTTTCCAAGCATCATAATGTCTGTGCTAGAAAGCAAAATTAGAAACCTGTCTTTATCCTTTCCTCGTGATGGCAAAGGCAGAAATAGAAAAGTCATATTCATACTGTCTTCTCAATTGACAAAGGGGAAACTCCCTTCAGCAAACAGCAGCACTGTGTGAACTAACTATTTTAGTAACATCCTGTTTTTTATTAATCAACAGACACAGTGTGCTTCTTTTTTCTCTAGATATAAAAGTAATCAAAATTGGGATAAATCAGAGATGGAGTGGATTTTTATATCCAGGTCTCCAAGCCTCATGTACCCCTTGTCCTTCAGTTTTTTGTTCATGCTCCTACCCATTAAAATCGTCACGGTGGACAGGACTGTTGTGCAGGCCTTAATTGGATCACATGCAACAGTATTGGACAAAAACTTGTAGGACATGGGTGTTTGGGGAACGGGTTTCACTGCAGCTATTTATTCAGTAGCATCCAGTGAAGCTGTAAATGGCAGCAGGCCAGTGTCTGTCTGGTCTCCTGGGTGTGACTGTGTGTCATGTCACTACAGAGGCATACAGGTCAGCTCTGCTACACGCACAGTACATGCTCTGCTCTGCTTAGATCTGGATGACCGCATCCTGTGGTACAAGACCATCAAGGTGTGCGTGGGAAGGTTGAATGAGCCTTTGTAGTTGGAGGTATATGTGGCCATCGTTGTGTGTCGCAGTGTGTGTGCAAGTGTTCACTGTCACAGAAACAATCTGTCTAGTAGTGTGTGCACATGTTGAAAGGGCAGGTAGTGATAGGAATCTGAATTTATAAAATACTAGGCTTGAATATACAGTAAATGTGAGTGTGCATGTTTGTATCATACTGCTTTGCCACAAACAACATTGCATTCATAGCTGTTAACCTAACAAAGTGTGCTATTTCTCAGTGAATGTTACATGATGGGATTGTTAAAAGGATGTGATGTTTCAAAGCTACAGTTAAATGTCTCGCGATCAACAACTTGGAAATCCATAATAGCACATGAACCTTTAACTCAATCCCAGTGATAAAACAGAGATTTGGCTGTCAGCTGTAGGTTATGCAGGTTTGTGGAGGACAGAGGAGGGGTTTATAAAAAGTTAGGACACTCTGACAACTGTAGCTGTTGTTAATGGACCTTTATTGACTGCCAGCTTGAAACCACAGTGAGTATTCCATGTCTGCAAATAGTGGTGTTATGGATAAGTGTTGACCCCCCTCTCTTCCTCGCTCAAACGCCCCCAGACTTAGAGCATCCCTCCCCTGCTTTCTGTCCTTCTCCTTCCTTCCTTCTCCTCTTTCCTTTGCCTTTATCCCTCCATCTTACCTATTGATTGGCCAATAATGTGTTTTCAGTGGTAGATTAATGGCACATTACCCTGACAAGAGTGTCTGAGGGGACAGGACGTGAGGGAGGGCGTGAGAGACGATGCTCTTTAATTGATACACAGTGTGTGTGTGTGTGTGTGTGTGTGTATGTGTGTCTGAAAAGAGATGTAATGAACAAAGAATGATATTTAGATTGTGTTACACAGATTTGATGCAACTTTTTTTTTGTTTATTATTGGGGTTTGTCTGTAGTTTTAATAATTTCATCACATTGTTGTAGCTGTAAATGATAAGGGTGTATATCCTAAATGTGCCATTATCAAGTAGGATATCCTAATAGAGGTCTTTTTTAGATGGTTATAAGTTTTAGTCACAGAATTTGTTTTAGCCCACACTGAACCTGTAATCGTTGGACTGGAGTTAAAACTGATTTGACACCAAAACAAAAGTTATGAGTTCTTACATGACAACGGTGAAATGCCAATATGTATTGTCTATAATGTGGTAATGGCGTTATGAAGTCATTGCTTATTTGACAGTTTTGTTATGATTTGAATTAATCAAAAACAATATCGGTGATTGAAATGGTACTACTTTTGATGTGCTGAGCAGCCATCTTAGATTTTGAGGTCATGTTTGTGGAGGTTGCTCCAACTTTTCAAGTCAGAAATCTGACTTCAGGGGTCATTCCAGTTACATTTTTGACTGGGAACTCAGAAATTCCGACTTCCCGATGCAAATGGAACACACTGTAAACCAAGATGGTGAACATGGTAAAGATTAAACATTAGCATGCTAGCATTGCCATTGTAAGCATGTTAGCATACTGACTTTAACACCCTCACAGAGTCATTAGCAAGGCTGTAGACTTAGTTTTGCTTATTAATATTTATTTGGGAATAAAAGTAAAATTTGACTTATATTATTGGTTATATTATTAATTAATTATGTTGTTAAATTATACCATAAGATGCTGATGTGTTTAGTTTACAGCAGGTTAAAATATGAAGTATGAAGTCTTGTGCAATCACACACACACACACACACACACTTTGGTCCCGTTCATATTGCGATTTTGCATATTGCCTGGTCTAAATCTATAAATTCATTTAACTTCATTTGTTTTTACTCTCTCACTTAGCTTGCTTTGCAATTAATTCTTGGCCACAGTCCAGACTGGTCTCATCTTCTCTCATCCCTGCACTCTCTCATCTCTTATCTCTGTATCACTTACTTTTATCTGATTTCATCCCCCTCTGCCATCGTTCAATTTCCTCCAGCAATCTGCATCGTGGAGAAGGGGGTGGGGGGTTGACTAAATTAGCGGATCAATAGGCCATCAAACAGTCTTTAAGTGTGACACATACACAGACCTCGTGTCTCAGGTTCCCCCCTCTAACTAATAGCCTTGTTGTTTACTTTACAATGTGCTGTGTCATGTAGTTTTAGTCTCAGGTTGCCCTCCAGTGCATCGGGACACCCCGGGGGAATCCTTGGACAAGGCTGGTGCTGAAGACACACGCTTTCTTCCTGAATGTGTCTTGTTTTATCAGAATAACCAAGATTGCTGAGACATTGTTGAAGTGAGAGCTGTGGTTGAGATGAATCCTCACCAAATTGAGTATGTTTTTTCACAGTCTGACAGATTCATACAGTACATTACTGGCCTATAGAGCCTAAAACGGAGCATCTATATGAGATCGCACACATGAAATCTTTTGGTGACGGTCTATCTGTGCTTTCATGTCACAGAAACATTTTCGGGAACAGTCTCTCCCATCGTCTTGGGCGATGACCTTTGTCAGATGACAGGGAGAGGTCAACAGAGGTTAAAGTAACAAGTGAGCTGAGAGAGGGGCCCCCATCTAGTCATGCAGAAAAGAGCTGCCAGAGAGTTTACACTGGCGTAATATGCACACACACACAGAGTCACTCTCCAACCAACAGGAACAGGACTTCCTTGCTCCTGATCAGCCAGACCGCAGCTATAGAGAGGCGAGGACCCATGCAGAAATACAAACGTGATCGTAGTTTTTCCAACACAAACACACACTCATCAACTGGTTCTGACCGATCTCTCTTCCCTCTCTCTTTGTTACACCCTCTCCTCCTCGGTCCTTCTCATTCAGTCACAATCGCACACAGCCAGGCTTCAGTGCACAGACTGCTGTGATGAGCTATGACAAGGCAAGAGGCGGGAGGCAAGTACAGTAAGAATGGGAGAGGAGTGACAAAATGAAAAGAGCACAGTGGTAGAAACGATTAGCACTTCTTATAACAAGCACCAAGATGAGTTAGTGCATTTGTGTCTGACATCAGTAGGTCATTCATAATAAATAAAACTTTGTATATTAAAAATCATTTTACCTCAGTATGTGCAGTCCAAAGATCCCGCCCGAATGCTTTTTAAGATCGCATGAACTCCAGTTTATGTCTCCATTAAATACGCCTTAAATGTTAATAACATACCATTTGGCCACACCTCGCATCTTGACAGTCTGCCATCATGTCTGAGCGGGTAGCCGCCAGGGATTGTGGGTACTGAGCAGTGGTGTGACTCTCTCTAGCAGCTCTGAAACACGAGACAGCCTGCTGGACATAACAGGCCTCTCTTCTCCAGTGAATAGATGCACAAACACTCAGTGTGTGTCTCTGAACCACACACATAATGATGCTTGCAAACGCCTTAGAGATTTCTTTATTATTTGGTGCAGTCGATCGATAATGAACAAAGAGTGTCCTGATTTTTTTTTTTTTTTACACCACAAATATGAATGTACAAGATGCCTTTGAAGTTTTAATTTTTTGCTTAGTGTGATTTTGTGAAGGATACGTGTTGTGGCAAAGTGCAGTGGGGGTCAAAGGGCAGCGCTGATAAGGTCAACTGACTTTCAACTGACTTTCAACTCAGTCAATGCAGGAAGTGGATTTTCAATAATGAAAAAAACAATGGTTCTTACCTTCAGCCACTGTAAATTCATGGATAGCTTTAGTTTAGGTTTTGGTTTGGTCTAGTTAAGTTCTGCTTTTGTCTAAAGCAGATCTTGTTAAGTGTGTGGCATCAGGGGAAACCATTTCCCTTCAGGGTTCAATAAAATATTCAATTTTAATGTTTGCTCTGAGAGTCATGAGTTTCCAAACATCACAGCTTTACACTGAGAAGCTTTTCAGACTGCCATCATCATTTGAGATGTTTTAAAGGTCAATATCATAAGTCTTTTTAAATAATCACAAGCACTCAAGAGTTTGGTTAAGAAACAAACTCCATCTCATTATTTTTCAAAAATGTTTTTGCTTTACAAAAAAAAGCAAAATTAGATTACCTCATGTCATGCTGTCTATTTGGTACACCATGATGTAGTTTACCTCCTCAATCTGCAGGTTATATCACCAGTTACATAAATTAGATTAACTTTTTATCAATTTTATGATGACATGTCGCTAGTTGAATACAATGTTAATATTGAACTTTCATTGCTGGTTAACTTTTCTCTGTTGTCGTTGGACATATTATTAAGAGTTACACATTCCTCAAAGCAGATGATGTAAAAACTAAGACATGTTATCACAGAAAAAATAATCCAAAGTCAATAACCCAGTTTCTTTTTAGGGATTACTGTGGTGCATTAATTCACTCTGCCGTCTGAGGTACATATCCAAAGCCCAAACCCAAATCTTTAGTAATTCGCCTGACTTGAAGTTAGTCCATAAGGAATTAGCCTTGGCTTAGTTTCACAGGAGTGGGCGCACAGCTTTCCATTGTGTACACTTTGAATTATGCTGAGGCTGCTGGTAAATCGGTCTGTGGCTGTGGAACGACAGCAGAGTGGCCTCCGCTTTGAGGATCTAGACGCTGTCGCACACAGAAACTTAGGCAGGGACGAGCCTCACCTCCTGTCTGCATCTGTCCACCACTTCCTGCATGGATCACTATTTTCCCCAAAATGTTTTACTTTCTCAGCAAGGAACAAAATTAGTTTCTCACATTGCTCACAACATTGTGTAGTTTGTATAAATATGCCAGGTATATCCTGAGGCTTTCACACACAAATTTATAAGGGGATGAGTCTCATCGACTGTCTGTTCACCACTTTCAGCATGCAAGAAACGTGTAGGTCATATTGACCGACCTCCACATGTTTTTAGTTTCTCAAGGAAGCCCAAAAAAAGAGTCTGATATTGTCAATCTGGTATACCATAAGTGTAGTTTATACCCTAAATATGCCACTTATATGACCAGTTGAAGATAAATGTTTTGATTTTGATATTGGCATCCACTGTTTTGTACATTTTACCCACACTTACTGACATTATTATAGTTTAAATGGTCTTGTTGCTTCTACTTATAATATCAAGCTGTTCATAATGGATTTAATAATAATTCTGAATTTATGCATGTTTTGTATAACATGTAGACAAACTTCTTTGTTCCCAATTTAAAACACAATATGCAAAACATGTTGAGGTGGAGTTTTTGCAGAAAAGAGAACAAGAACGTGCACCTACAAGCAATTTTGGGCCTATTTGATCAGCAAGCATTGTGTCATATATTGGTTTACATTAAGGGGCCTTCAATGGACACCAAGTGTTTACGTTTTTACTTTGATTTGATATTTTGCAACTTTTTGCATGGTAGATGTTCAATGTGTTCAGTCAGTTTTTTTGACAGCTCTTAGTGTTTTACCAATACAATCTACGTGGCACTTAATGCTGAAATCACAAAGGTACTGTTAAAAGTTTAATACACTGACTGAGCATACATTATATCCTAATTAAATGCAATTCTATGTATTGATACACCTGAGACACAAAAAAGTTCAGTTCAAAATATTGAATCAATCCTGTAAAAATATTTCTTGAATGAAGACGTTTTAATTGCAGTTTCAGTAAACGGTGTAATGAGCCTATAGGCAAATGTGGAATAAAGAAAGAATATAGGATACTCAAGAAAAAAATAGACATGCGTGAAACATAGAATAAAATGTTAATTACATTCATTTAAATACATAGATAATTTCAGTAATTCAAAATTCATTATGATACAGGAAATGCATGCAAATAGCTAGGCTATAGTAATTTCTTTGGTGGCTTAGGCTGCTGGAAATGCTGTTGTCGATAACAATAATGATGGTAATAATAATTAGAATAATAATGCCATGTCATGTAAACAAAAAAATGTTGGGATTTATACTGTTTAGGCCTCCCTCAGGCTATCATTAGCTTAGCCTGCTATTTTCTAAAAACGGCTATGTGTTGCTTTATCATGTTTAGTGTTAGGCCTATACAAAACCCACAGCTTTGACAGAAAAATAAATAATACCGAATCAGCTTATTTTGAAGTGATATGTAGGCTACTCCTCTGTCGTTTTACTTGGAGTGTTCATAAACAGTAAGGCCGCAGGTCCGGCCCACCATCTTAACACCTTAAATGCTTGAAAACTTGGCAACAGACCACCAAAAAGTGTCTCTTTCACGTGGGTAATTAATGAAACCATCATACGTCCCCGTCATACAGGCTGAAGTACTTGCTGGCGTTTGAGAAGCAGAGGTAAGGCGTGCTACTCCCCGGGTATACAACGGGCAGAGGCATGGGCAGCAGGCATCTCCCCAGCAGGTTGCTCTCTTTGTACAAAGCCGGGAGCTGCCCCACCACCACGGGCTTTCCAGTCTCGGGGAAATCGGTAACAGGTCCGTCGATTTCGGTCGATATTTGCCGTTTCAATTTATTCCTGCGGTTCTGAAACCATATTTTAACCTGGGTCTCCGTAAGCTGGAGGGAACTGGCGAGGCAGGCGCGCTCTGCGCTGCTCAGATAGAGTTTCATGTAGAAGGTAGACTCCAACTGGAAAATCTGTCTCTTGGAAAAAATAGTGCGCGTTTTCTTTTTCGTGATCATTTTGCTCTTCTTGGCAGGGTTACCTCCTTTGTGGGTGTCCGTGGCCGTGGTGGTGGAGCTGCTGTCGTCGCAGCTGCTGTCCCCGCTTTCGAAGCGCACCTCCCTCACCTTCTTCGGGTCTCCGCGGCTGATAATGACTGATTCCGTTGCTCCGTTGCAGTCTGTGATCAACTCTGCGAACAAAATGACACTTCGTTTAACCCGCTGTGGTTAAGTCTCAGATGTGCTGCTACATTAACCTGAAACTGAACGCTCATCTGCTGAGAGCCGTGCGTAATGGTGAACACTGATGACAGAAGGTCTCTGTCCACAGCAGTTTAAAATTCACCAAAACCATCTTACCTCTCTCGTTAAGCCTGCTGCCCGGGTCCTGCCGCTGCTGGGCTACGTGCTCCTCGTGGTGGATCTGGAAACCGTCTTTACGCATCGCCGTGGCCGAGTCATCCTGCAGTCCGGCGGGGTGACAACTGTCACAGTTCCTCCCGCTTGTCTTGAGATTGAGGATGTTGTCAATAGTGAATTTCAGAGAGGCGGCGGGTCGACATGGTGCGTCCACTTTGTTCATATTCTCCAATGCTTATGTCCTATTTTGTTTACTTCCGCGACTCTGTCTCGCCGTTAAGTCTAAGTCGGGACGTTAATATGACCACTAACGTCTCGATGCTCTACGCACCATAGCAGCAGCCACTGAGCAGACACTGCTGGGCTGGCGATGCACTGCCTGTACCGTTACTGCACACACCGGATGGAGCGCGTTGTCGTCGCTGATTGGTCCGGAGGAGCGTGCAGGATGGGCCAATGACAGTGAGGGGATGGGAGGTGAGGGGAGGGCAGAAGAGTGTTGTTGTGCCCCCTACTCCCCTCACACTCCCCCCTTCATCCTTAACAGTACATCTGCTGCAAGGAGAGCCGGGGTTCGGAGCCCTGCAGGGGTCCCTCAGGAAAATAAAGAGTTTAATGTCACTGTTATTTCACACCATACTGTATTTGCGCTGTGAGACCATACACAATTGATGGTGGTTTTGATTTAGCCTGTACTCTCTTTCTGATGTATCGGCCCCGCAGCTGCTTAATTCGAGTCAGATGTGGTTGCCCCAATGTGGAAAAAAGTTTGTCAACTGATTAGCAACCTGAAAAGAAAATATATAGAAAGATTATTATTATTATTATTAGTGGCATTTTTTGTTTATGTATTCTGTCATTTCTGCATAGTATTTGCTAAAAGTGCATATTCTGGTGTAGAACTAGGGTAATATATTGTTTTTAATCCGTGAGTTGGGCTTGCTGCATTTAATATCAACTACGTGTAAAAATATAAAGTAATATGGTGAAAAATATCCCCAAAAAGTACTTGCTTTTTCAAATTTGCACCATGTTGCATTCACAAAATTATCGTTTCTTTTTTGGAATTATTTACAGTATGTATAGTCCAGAGTAAGTCATAGATGGGCTACATGTTTGCTCATTTAAATCAGTGAAATCAAATTTAAATAAGGAGAGCTTTAGATTAATCCTATGTGTTTATAAATATAGAAAATGTTTTAGCCCGTGTTATTTTATTTTTGTGTGTACCCACAGCCCATGTGTTATCCGTTTGCTGTGTTTTAATGTATTTCTCTTTAAATCCACACTGGTTTTGAAATTTGCTTTAGTATGCACTCGGGGAATTCATTAAGAACACCGTCTTTGGCGTTTTGACTTTTTTTTGCCATGTAGATACTTTCTCCAAAAAAAAATAAAAAATAAAAAAAAATACAAGGACACAACTTGTTCACTGCTTGGCAAAAAATGCAGTCTGTAAACCAGTTGATTTAAAACAGGTAAAATTAGAAGACTCGCCTCTTCACTGCATTTTTGTATCTCCATTACTTTTGAAAGAATCACCGATCATTTTTGCATTTCATTGATTGGCAAAAATGTTATATTCTTGCATAGATTATTTAATTAATTGTACGATTGCTTAATTTCCATGCAGGCAAAGAAGAGCTTGAATAGTCATAATAGAGGCCTGCTTGTTGCAGAAACTTAAAGAAGTGTATAAAAGGTTAACTCTGCCATTTCCGGAAAAACTACACAGGTTCTTCGTTCTCTCGTTGTGTCACAGCACATATGGGTTCACTTCATTCTGTACAAACACTTCTCTGTGTGACCATGCAGACTGAAAGAGAGGAAGACACATCTGAGCTCAGTGAGTATTTATGAAAAACAGAAAAGCAGACAATTTTGTGCTTGTTTTTTTTATTTATTTATCTATTATGTGAAAAAGTGACAAAGTTGGAAAAGTGTGTGGCTTTAAATATAAAAGTTTGTAAAAATATGTGTGTATTCAAACATACAGTACAGTACATGATCAGTTTAGGCCTCCCCCACTCCCGGCCTTGTTACAGTCTAGTCTGTAACTGGAGCACAGACTCCTGTTATGAACAGATTTATAAGGATGACTGGGGTTTTTATAATTCATGTCTCTGCGGCTCTTTGGATGAAGTCAACAGTTTTCTGCGGCATCGTAGGTTATTGCACGATTCGGGATTAACAGGGTGAATGTATGTTTATTAATAAACAGTTTGATATATCAGTCTTCAACAGTCTTTATACTAAGCCGGTCATCTGTGATCTTAACATGCTCATGGAGTGAGCAAACGAGGACAGAGGGTAGTTGATGGAGCTGGAGAAGCCCGCGACGGGTGGAGAAAGTGGATGTCCGTTCAGGTTGAAACCCACTGCTGCAGTGGGTGTGGGTCCCTCATGATACAGAATGGGGACCCTGACAATCCGCTGGGTCGAGTGTGGGATATGTGCAGCCTCGAGGTCCGCCGCCAGCTGTCTCTTCCATTTATTCCTCCGGTTCTGGAACCAGATTTTGACCTGAGTCTCTGTCAGGTGGAGGGACGCTGCCAGCCCCGCTCTCTCTGAGCTGCTCAGGTATCGTTTCACGTCAAAGGTGGACTCCAGCTGGAACACCTGACTGCGGCTGAACACTGTACGGGTCTTCTTCTTCCGGGTGGAGCTCGGGTCTGAGGACGCGTCTTGCTCTGACCGTGCGTCAAAGCCGTTGTGCGCGTCCTCGTTGTCGTCTGTTAGGTTGCTGTCGCCTGTTTTCCTGTCTGTTTCGTCGCTGCCCTCCGTTATCGGTTCAGATACGGCAGGAGAGCATCTGTCACTGGTCGATATGGAGCAGCAGTGGTCGTCTGAACTTGTATTATCTCTTGGACCTGACAGAAGAAACAAACAAGAACACTTCTTACTTTAAAATTCTATAATTTCCCAGCCAGGCCCGAAAACAATAAAATCGTACACCCTCTACTCCAATGCTTTGAAGCATGATGGCATTAGTCCACTGGAATGAAAAAACTAAAAAAGCTGCACCACAGGAAAATGATGGAAACAAGTTGGAAGAAATAAAACGGTGCCTGCCTGACATTTCCCTTACTTAAAATAATAATAGAATTTTAAATTGTTTTTTCAATTCCTCCGTTACAAAAAGTTGAGGTGCGCATGGGCAAAGCTAAGCTGTTTTGATTGGATTGCACGACACATTATCCATTGGAGGAAGTTGTGTCAGGGCCGACTGTGATACAGATAAGAGTATAATAAATAGAAAAGTCCACCAAAAAACCCAAGATCTTTGCAGTTTATCCAAGATTATCCAATAAGATACCGATGTAAGGGCAATGGCGTTGACCAGGAGCTTACATCACTTGCGAGCACAGTGCTGGAGGTAATAAAATTTTAAAATCAAAGTATCTGACTGTACGCACCAAAGGGAGGGGCACTTTGTTTTGATGTGAGGGCGCCTTTGAGTGGCACAAATGACACTGAATGTGCGTAAAAGCGTCATGTTGACGTGCAGTGCTGCTGCGCCTCTGTTTTGGGTTGTATTCTGGGCACTTGTGCGTAATCCACGTGCGTAATCTTCAAACCGAAACATGGATATCTTAATGACAAGCAACCATGATATATCTTCTGGTTTTGTAAAGTAGAGGACGAGTTGCGCCTTTGTGACCACACATAAAAATGTGTGTTTTTCAGATCGATGTAATGACTGTGTCCAGTTAAAGATTTGATGTATGTTGGCACGCGTTACAAACCAAATGCACGGTAGCCTTTAAACTAGTTGGAGAAGCTCGGTGAGCTCAGGGTGTATGAACGGAGAGAAGAGACACGGCTACAGCAGTCTAGGGTCCAAACTCGACTCGCTCTAACTTTGTTGGTTTTATTTAATGAAGCGAGAAGCGACAACGTCGTTCCAGGCTGGCTTTCATCAACTCCATATGGTTATAATAAAACCAACATCACACATTTACAACAATAAATAAACGACCTGACAGCGTGAATAATGCCACCAAAGAAACAGTTATGTGTGGTTGTAAATAAAAGCCACATAAATGTGACCAAGAACCGCCGACCGTGTGATGAAAGCACTTACTGTTCTTTTTTAAATTTAAGACTACTGTCATAAGATGGTTCTGGTTTTCCCGTGAATTTTAGTTAATTTTTGAATAATTTTGTATATACCAATAGTCCGCTAAATGGTAAAGTGCATGTACCAGGACAGTACCAGCAATATATGCAACAAACTCTCTTTGCGTTTTGTGTATCGTGTTGCACATAGGCTAAGATGGCTTATTTTGTGCCAAGGTGAAATCATCATCTATTTTCAGGACGCATAAATAAATCTGTACTCACTCTGTGGTGTTTCCAAAGCTCTCAAGTTTAAGGCAGTCTCCCCGCGGTACCACTGCAACGGCGAGTCTCTGTACGGGGACCGAGCTGTGGAGCAGGAGCCATCGGACGCTAGAGTGCTTGCGTCGGCGTGATGTGCATTCAGGACTCGGCCGGTGGAGACTGTCTCCACACCAGCTTCCCCACGGCTCCTGTCCGACATCGACTCCTGCCCACTCCGCCCCTTGCCCAGTAGGTTCTCGATAAAAAACGACGACGCCCTCGATGAAGTGGCAGCCTGGTTGTCCGTTAGCTTATCCTGCATCTTTTACCGATTTTACGGTGCTTTTACGCAAAACCGAGCGGATCCTGTGTCGCTTGTGCGTTAAGGCAACCCAAATTCCGAGCAGTCATTTCAAGCGTCGCTGCTTTTGCGCCGTGATCGGATGAGGAGTCATGGCAGAGACGGGACGGGGATCCCCTCGGTGCCAGCGGGAAGAGAGGGAGACAGGGAGACGGAAGCAGTAGTACAGTGAAACGTCAAGTCAAACGCTCAACGAACCGAGGGCATCCAGCGATTGGACGAGCACAATAGCAAATGGGGTTTTCCAAGGAAAGGAGAATTGCTGTCTCTCTGCGTCAGCCGCGACTGCTCTGTGTGTGTGTATGTGTGTGTGTGTGTGTTCACGTGCAGGCCCGTCCCCTCGAGGCCATGTAGCCAGGAGAAAACCTCTGTTCGTGGTACAGCACTCTTTATTTGGGTCAATTAGAGTGCAAATCAAAATAAAGATCCGCCAGGGCAGCAGCAGCCATCCCCGGGGTCGCCCCCCACCCCCCACCCGGTCCACTCTGACATAGGAAGGCTTATAGTCAGCTATTAACTGGCAGGGAACGACATGTGGAGCCTGTCAATTTTAAGGGTGTGTGTGTGTGTGTGTGTGTGTGTGTGTGTCTTTGTGTGTGTGTCTGTGAGTGAGAGTGAATGCCGATGCAGCCTATTTATACCCTTATACCTTAATAGGAATGCAGCATCTATCATTTTAGATGCCTCTAAGATATCATACAAAGCTTGGATGACCTTTGACAGCGTCTGAAGACGTTCAGTTTCAGTTTTCACTGTATGTAAGTAGGCCAGTATAACCATATTTCAGTGGTGGTTCACTCACATTTGCTCAGAGTTTTGAACGCATGTGCGTACTGAACCACGCATGGCTTGGCAATGGCATGTTAAACGCTGCGTCTTGAAGATGCGGCTGCTGTCAAAGGTTATCCAAACTTTGCGTAATGGCTCAGATATTCTTGATAATAGGCCTATTTGTCTGCAGCTGAGCGCTGCGTGGTTTAATCAGGTGGAACATATTTCTACATTTCTCTACATTTCTACTACACCTCCTTTATCTAAAGATTGAGAGTTGATGATTAGTGTTGTATATGCCTTCGTGTGGCTGTTTCAGCGCAGGGTTGCCTTAATCTAATAATTTTAAAGCAGCAAATAACCTAAACAAAAGTCGTCCATGAAGCTAAACCTAAAACGTTTCTCCAAGCTGTTGTTCTGTTGCGCTCCAGCTTCACTGCAGAAACTGTAAACACACAGAAGTTGTCTGATTAAGAGTAATATGTCTGAAGTGACTGCAGCCCTCATCGGACAGATTAAGATAAGCTTATCACTATTAGATCATCTGAAACATTTAAATGAGTGCTGACGGGCGTCTTTACCCTTTTCGCTGAAATGGCAAGACATTTGAGCTTTTTATTTCCCTCAATGGAGTCAGCGGCGCTGACCTTTAACTCCAGCCTCCCTCTCCCAGTCTCCCTCTCTTTCTCCCTCCCCCCTTAGGCCAGACTTACCCTTTGACAGAGGATCAGCGGTGATGTTGCTCTTCAACCTAACACTCAGCGCAGACAACAGTAACATGAGCTGTGTGTTGAAGAGCTGAGTTTTGCACCTGTCTTGTGATATGCCGCTCAATAAACAGACTATCGCGTTTGTTGACGCGCCTTTGTTACACTGACTTCTGCGACCCGTCAGAATCCGTGACCCAGACCCTAAACAATAACCACTCAACCACCAGACAACTCAACGTTTTTTAATGGAGTCTGGTATTGGATTACAAAATCTTCATAGGTCACAGTTTCCGGTGTTTCACCCGCGTTTCTCCCGCGAGCGTAACAGACAGCTGTGGAAGGAAGGTACCTTATTTCATAATCAGACATTTTAGCAGTTACCCTCGGTTCCTTCTGCTGTGAGATTTATACAAAGTTTTTTTTAATCGCTATTTAATACAGAACTTTAATAAGTTGTGAAGAAAACTGCCACAAACTCTCTATAGAAAGGAAAAACACATAAATACATAGTGCATCTATGCAAATATCCTAAAAAAATCAATACATGTGAAAAAGACAATAAATAGGTGTATGCAGACGTTTAATGCCATATGCCAAAAGATAAAGTCTCTTTGAAGCTTTACCTGTTAATAATTAACAAATAATTCTGAAATCACACCACAATTGCAGCAAAGAATACAACAGTCAGTGAAAAAAATATCACAGCTTGAGATATGTTCATTTTCTGCAAAACTCTTACTTTTGTAAATTTAATGCTGTAATATTAAAGTTGGCTATAATGATAAAAATCCATTACCTTTCATCCTTGCTTATGTTCTGCCCTGCTGCAGATATTAGTTTTCAGATTTATTAAAAATCCACATTTTATATGCGTATTTCTTTGTTAAGCAACAGCTCAGCATTCTGTATTTCGCAGTTTTCACCGGTGGTGGAAGAAATACTCAGAACAGTAAAACTATCAGTACCCAAATGTGAAAATTCACCATAACAAGTAAAGGTCCTGCATTTAAAATCCTACTTTAAGTACAGACATCATCAGCTAAACTAACTGTACTTAACATATCAAAAGTAAAACTACTCTTTCTGTTGTTTTTTTTTGTTTTTTTTTTGTTTTTTCACATAAGTTTGTCAGTGTGAAAGCAGCATTTTTGACATACAGTTCAGTATAGTTGAGTCCAGTGGTTTCCAACCTTGGGGCTGAGCCCCCTCCAAAAGTACACAATATGATTCGGAGGGGTAGTGAAGTGATGAATGATAGAGGAACAAATTCTGCAACACGGATTTGTATTCAGTTTTGTACTTTTTTTTATAATCTTTTTTGTTTTTTTTAAATTGTGGATGTTTTTTTTTTTTCTTTTGGGGCCTCAGA
>JAPZEB010000020.1:29453990-29481328 GCA_029783705.1 Chaetodon striatus | reverse complement strand
CACGGTTATCCCCCTTTGTACAGTTCTTTGTGTCTCCCCCTTATCAGTGACAGCAGGCTTTTCATCCTGCCTCCAAATGTGGCCACTTGGAAGAGAGCAAAGCTTTTATTTTCCTGTGGACATGTTCAGACAACACTTTGAAGCACTGTGAACCCTTTAATCCAGCCCTCTCCTCTTCTCTTTAATCCCAGCAATTCTTTCTTCTAAGAACAATGTGCTACATTATTAATTAAAACATGTAATACACAAGAGGATTTCTTAAATGATTCCTTTGTCTCTACAAGTAGGAAAAACATTTGTATTCAGTGTCCTTATACTGCATCCTCAGTGATGTCCAATGTGCTGTGGTGATGCAATAACGATCATAATATACCACTTTGCAAGTGTGTGTTTGTGTGGAAGGAGTATTAAGTCAATGCTGGTGTGCTTGTGTTTGCATATGTTTTTGTGCAACAGTTGCAGAAAGAAGGAAATGCTGTTTCTCACCATTTCTTCCCATCCGTTAGTAACTTTTCCTCTCCCTCGGGGCTGTGAATGATTAAAGGCCTGGGATATTTCAGTCATATTAAGGTGATTTAGAAATGGGCCAAATGTCAAATGCTACAGCATTAGACTGACTGCTCCAGCCTGAGTCAGCAGACAGGCTATTTGTCAAAGTCTCTCCCCTGGACTTAGAAGTTAAACTACAGAGCTAATAAGGGTGGTCACACGCATATATTCATGGACATGGTGATATCCACAGTCTGGATGTGTGATGTGTGTGTAAAAACACCCACAGGTACTCCCCTGCTTTCTTGTCCTACCCACTCATCTTCCTTTACTTCTCCGCATTTCCCTCCTCACCTGAACCACATAACTAAGAGGTAGCGGTGTGTAGATGAACAGTGAGTAAAGGTCCCCAAGATACAGTGCATCGACAACATGAGAGAGTTGAGTCAATATTCAATTAACAGGCTCAGATGCCAAGAAACTTTGTAATTGATATTTTATATGTTCCCACAGATGCTGAAGAGATTGGTTTACGGTTAGCACATGGGATTTTGTCTTATTACAGTTGTGATGTTATTAAAAGGCCTGGGTCCTCTGGTGTTTGATGCAGTTTGATACATCTATAGAGTGTGGGAGATGTGGAGCGTCAGGGTGTGTATAGATGAGTTTTATAATCAACAGAGAGGGGTTGGATAAAAGAGATTTAATTTAAATAACTTGCCTGTTTTTGTTTACTCTGTTAAAATGTAATTTAAGTCTTTTTTTTTAGGTTACAGTTTGTGTTGGAGTTCGACTGCATTATAGTGAGAGATGTTTCAGATCGTAATGGCAGGTATAATGTTTTGTCAGCATGATAACATTCTTTATATGATTAGCCCTAAACAGCTGAGTACAGCTGAGGCTGATGGGAATGTCATGTCATGATGGGAATGTTTGTCCTGGTGTCAAATTAAAAGTCAGGGGAACACTTAAGTTCTGCGGATTCTTCCTCTGGGCGCAACAGATATGTGTACAATGTTTCATGACAATTTACTAACCAATTGTTGAGATATTTTAATCTGGATCAAAGTGACCATTGGGACCAGACCTGGCAACCTCAGTGTACTGACAAGACTTAAACAAATATTTTGTGTCATCTCATGATGGCTTTTAAATCTAAATTTGACTTCAAGGAAGAGTGTGTTGGATTTAGGGGGATTTAGTGGCATCTAGTGGCGAGGATTTGAGATTGCAACCAGCTGAAACTTCTCCAGTGTAGAATTGCTTCACTGTTCATTGTTCAGGAGGTTTTTACACTGAGCTGAATTATTTGCAGAGGTCTCTTCCTCGCTAAAATAAACAGGCCAGGTGACTAAAACCAGTTAATAAAAAAGCACTGAATAAAGCAGTACCATGTTATAAATCAGTGTTCCTCCGATGCACCTGCCAATGTGTGCTCACCTTTTTTCTCCGAGAACCTAAGATCCAGATATTCAGGAAGTTTTTATCAGAAGCTTAATTACCCACAGAAGTCTCTTTGGCTTGACGGCCTGTTGTAAGGTACCAAAAACACAAGGATTCTTATTTTCAGGTGATGATATGCTAAAGAAAACATACTTATTATACTGTATTCAATTTCTGCTAATACATATCTCTAACTCCCACACACTGGACATTTAATGATTTAAATTGTGATTGTTGAACTACAACACAAGATCAACAGGCAGATGGAGTGAGCCAAACCTGAGGACGATGGTGTCAATTTACCAGTTGACCCAAGCTGTAGTCCTCACCTTGAAAAAGGATTGCTGATTAGTAGAATGAATATCCTTGGCAGAGTGGGTGAGCTCACTGTTGGAGGAGTTGAACCTCTGCTCCTTTGCATTGAAATTATAATGGTAGTTGTTTGGGTATCTGATATAGGTGCCTCCTCGGCGGTATCTTTTTTGAGGTTTGTCCGGGCCCACCTGTTGGGAGGAGAAGGAGAGCACCCTAAGGGGATAATATATCCCATCTAACCAGGGAAAATCTTTCCTCAGGAGGAGCTTGGCAACTTAGGAGAAAGCTACATTGCTTACCTACTGTATACTGCACTTGGACCTGGAAGGCATAGATGACTGGATGATTTGTGAATGTCTTGGTGCTTGGGAAATTTTCTTATTACTTTCACAGCCATCTCCTCCGCTATAATGATTATCTTAGCCTAAGGGAAACAGAACCAAACACTGTTCCTGTGGTTTTGTTTCAGTCATTGGACACAGAGTATCTCATGTTTCTGTAGAACGAAGTTTGTATATAAAATGTATTTTTTAGACTGGGCCACCTGATTTACAGATGTAACCTGCCTCGTTGTTTTTTTTTTTTACAAATGACACAACTGCACTGACATGCAAGGTTTATACCACAGAAAAGGTATTCCGAAAATCATGAGATTGGCTTAAGTTGTGGTTCCTGTTTTTATCCCCCACTTTGCAAATGTTAATAACTTGAACTACATATTGAGCCAAGCTTATTGGGGAATTGCTCCCTCTTCTGACCACAAGCATGTTTGATTAACTACACAGAAAGAGTGCAGTTTAGTTCACTCCAGATGAATCAAGACTTAGACATCAGAGACATTAGGAAACATATTGAACTTACCTTATGGTGAAGTCAGGGTATTGAAGTAAAGTATTACATTTACACTAGCTCATTGTGGTTCTTTTCACTGACTCCCCTGCTTTGTATTTAGAGAGAAAAGCAAAACAGCCTCAGAGAGGAAAGATACATAAAGCATTTCTGCTGAAAACCAGACTGAACAGGAATTACTTCTGCAAAATGTGGGGCGAAAAGGTTGATGCCAGGGTGGTTCATTTAATCAAACTCCCATTTGTCATAGAGCACTTTACCATTAGCTTTTGTTCTTGCAGAGGATAATTGCATCGGTCATAAAGCCGTCTCTAAGAGAGCGATTTCACAGCTAATGATACCTGAGTAATGATTTAAGCCTTGACCTCTAATGCAGTCAGATAGAAGCTGTTTGTTTTCCTTTGTGATTTTTCCCCAGTTATTAGATAATGGTTGTAGGTGTTCTTTTAAAATAGCACGCATCTCTGTCTATGTGAGGTTGTGCATGCATGCACATATTCACACAGACTTTAGTCCTTTATGTTTTATTACACCATCATCTTCCTGTCTCAAACCTGCAGTCTCTATATCCTCGGGCTGTGTTGCTTGATCACCAGTTCTCCTCTCCAGAGGCAGAAATAGTTTGCCCGGCTCTCTGCCAACTTCTTCTGGCCTTTAAAATCTTCACCACAGTGTTACTCATTCAAACTGTGTCGACAGTGACTTTCATTTAGCCTGTCCAGAGTGATTTAGTCAGGACCGCAGAAGAGCCTCCTACATTTTGTCACCGTGAAGCATCTCCTATTTAACACAGCACTGATAACAGGCGTCAATCCCACTGAGCTTTGCCAGAGTTTTTAAGTCGGTAAGAGCAACTTTCTGTGTCACTAGCAGCAGAACATGTAATTTAAAGGAACAGTTCAACATTTTGGGGAATACGTTATTATGCATGTGCAGTAAGTGCATAGATGGAGCCAGTGTGTGTTAAGTAAGCAGTGCCCTCTGGGGTTGAAAAACGAAGCCAACATGGAAGAGCCAAAAACTGCAGTTCTTTAAATGGCCACTTGAGGCTGGCTCCGGAAGCCAGCCAATTCACGTAGGCACCCATGTTAAAATGTCTAGCTTTACAGCAAAAATAAAGTGGCACAAGGAACAGTTTTGGTCTCTATAGCTAATTTCCCCTCTATGACAACTGTACAGGGGGGTGGATTTTCATATTACTAATCTGTTTACATTTATTTTTACATCTTAAATTTATGTAGTCATGGTGTACTTGGCATCTCAGTCAGATCCATCCATCGGTCCTCTACAGTACCTGTTTCTTGAAGAACAGCAATTTTTACCAAACCTGCCCTCCCCCTGACAACAAGACTTAGGGTGGCTGTGCCTGGTTGTTGTTCACCAAGAAATAATTACAGCTAGTAGCTCCCCCTAAAACTACACATTGTTGTTTTTTAATTCTGTTTATGTGAGAGTTAAAGAAATAGGACTCTAATTACATGTTAATGAGATACAGTGTATTCATTAGACACCGTTACAGTTCTTTTCATCTACTTATGCTAAACATGTCCTGGCTCCAGCTCCATACTTGAGGGAAAACTGGTTGGTTGTTGGGCTGTATTTTTGTTGCTTGGATCTGATCTATTGGTTATGGTGCCAGTTTACTTAAGTAATTGCTTAGGCAACAACACATTAGATTATCATACAGGTTGTAAACAAGAGTCAAACTTGATTGGAGAAAAAAAAAAAAAGGGAAATTGTTAGATTATTATCCAAACTCATAATTTTTCTTTGCAGTTGGGGATTATGAGAATCGTTATGGGTGTGCTCACTTTTATTTTTACCTCCGAATACATTTGTGGCTAATCTAACTAAACTTGTTTACAGCCTGTGTGATTGTCTGACTGGTCATGAATTCTACCTCTTCCTAGTTTTAGCAACACCACCACATTCTGACATCTAAGCAACTACTTTGGGGAGTATGATGTTATTATTACTGATAGACCCAACACCCTGAGCTTTCATAATTAAAGTCAGGTTGTAATAACTTGTTTTGCAATGCACAGGCATGAGATTAATGTCGATTTATCAACTCACTCTCAGAAAGGAATAAAATAAGTGCATTTCAGAAAAAAATGAAGTATTAAATGATCACTGCAAAACACATGACAATAGATTGAGCGACAGAGAACACGCCACAGTATCAGTGCATTTTCTTCATCATATTTTGCTGTCTATTTTCAGGTAATGGAGAAAGTGGGCCACAGCAAGACTCCATACTTTAATTACTTGCAGTGTCGACACTGGAGTTCACCCTGTAAGCTGCATGCTGCCACCCGACCATGTTTCTCTGCAGCGGTGCGGTGTCGTGGCGCAGCCACCTGGGAGCTGAGACACAACTGCAGGTGAGATGAGACAGGCCTCTAAATTTAGTCGCTCATTTGTCTGAGTCTTATGGTTTGGTCTGTGAGAAGTTGGAATAATACAAATGCTCCCAAAAGCATACAAAGACAAAATTCAAATGACACTTGCACTAACACATTACAGACTGTGTTATAACCTTGTATCATCAAAGATTAGCACATGCACAGTTCCACAGAGGTGCAGCGGGCTGACTGTGTCTTTGTCCCGCAGAGTTTTCACAGATGTGTGTCGGCTCCTACCCCTGGCTTCCTGTAAATCTCTGTTGGAACACAACGCTTGTTTTGTGGGGCCGTGGAGATTAAACACCCGACAGCTATCGCAGTTAATTAGGTTGCTAGGGCTTTACCGTCACCGGGGCCGGGCTGATAAATGAAGTGAGTGAAGTGATGCTGCTGTCCCTCCAGTGTGGCTGTAAAGGAGATTATCACTGACGTTCTCATTTCAATTCAGCACACAGGACAGTGGACTGACAGAGACATGAGACCAGCACACATACACTGACAGCTATCTTTGGAGCATCTTTGTATTCATCTAGTTTGAATTTAGGGATATCTTTATCAAGTGATTGTTTTTCTGCAAGATTCACTGTTGATAGTCCATTTATTTACCACAATTAATGAAGTGTCCCCAGCATATTGTACATTATTGCATTTTAATAACTGTCTACATGATCTTTTCCTGCATTGCATCATGCAAACTCTTTCGTGCTTTTCTCGTCTTTTTCTGCTTTTAGACTGGCTGTCACCTGAAATGACAGCTTATGACAAAACATTTTTGTTGTTCATGGTCAAACCAAGGTATTTTACTTTCTTTTATTTATCTTTGTGTTTGTGTGTATAAACAAAGACTCCAGGGCCTTCAAAAGTAAAAAGTTTTTGTACTATTTTTTTCTTATGTGAAAACTTGAGAGGTCACAATAGTGGAAAATTAAAAACAAAAAAAAGAAAAGAAAGGAATTACAGGTTTGAACAAAACAACAGGAGGGAGCCTTTTTACCCACCAGCATTTCACGGTACGACCAAATCAAGGTATAATAAACTGACAAGCTGACAGTTTCACCCCCAGGGCTTTAGCAGTGCTGTAATATCCAGTGTGTATAGCAGATAGTAATGACTGGAACTGACACAGGTCAATATTTATATCTCTATCCTTGTCAACAAGCTCTTCTCCGCCTGTCACTAACCTTCACTTTTTGTCCACCTGGAGTTTCAATCTTGGATTGATACAGGCATATTTCTCTCTTCCAGCTGCCCTCTCCTTCTGTGACATACACACGCACACATTCATGCACATTCCTATGGCCAGTGTTGAATGATTCAATATACTGTGCTGTCCAGTAGACACACCTGTTATGGTAAATGACAGAAAATCTCAGCGAAAGACAAAGAACAGAGCGTCTACTTGCATTACATAGTGTTTGCAGGAAAAAAAACAACAGTGAAAACCATTGTTCGACATTACTTTACAAATTGAGGCTCCAACTTTGTTTACTTCCGTGTATTTTTTTTATTTATTTATTTTTTTTTTTTTTTTGTGGTGGAAGAAGCACCAAATCAAACCTTTCTCTGTGTGGTAAACATGTTTAAACTTAACACAGAAATTTATAAATCTGTTGAGCAGTTGGAAATATGAGGCTGGATTTCAAATTCATGCTCGCAGAGATGGAGATGGAGTGTCTCAAAATATTTAATTATGACATCTCTGCATGATAAAAACACTCATACTGCATATACCTTTCATTCTTTTGTTTCCTTTTGTCATTTATTTCTCACCACTTGCTATATAGCATATTGTCAGGTGCCTGTTGCCATGGTGACATCACACATGGACATAGCCATATCCTTGCTATTACGGCCTTGCTTTAGCCATTTGCTGCACGATGTGTTGTGGTTGAACACACAGCAAGAGAGATTGTCAGATGGTGATTGGAAAAATACAATGGGGGGTTAATAGAGTAATTAGAGCGCATTATCAGCTAAGCCTGCAGAGAAGCTTGTTAAGTGTTCAATTTAAAAGCATACAGTATATCATTATCTTTAGATCCTTTGTGTTAGAGCACTACAGGTCTTATATTACATTCTCCCTGTTGTGATGATCAGTAGAAGTGTGAGGCAGGGTGTCGGAGGAGTGACTGTCAGACGGGTATGTGTGGGCAGTTTGCTTGATTTATGAAAAACGCCCCTTTTGATTGGACGTTTGAGAGCGGCTGAGAGATTGATGCATGTACTCATCCAGGCGTCTTCATTTATTCACACTTTACTTATCCTCTTAGCATGATACAGGGGTGATTAGTATAACCCTGTAAAAATTGTCATGATTATGCTTTCCACGGCTGGCAGAGAGCATGACTGTCACTTTAACATTCAGAAACTCAATTATAGGCTTTGAGTCATAATTTCGTCTAATTTATGAGTTCCAAAGGCTGATTCTTTGCCCGTGATTCCCTCTATGAAACATTTAAAGCACCAGATGGGGAAATAATGAACTTTTCGAGCAGAAAGCAGCTGACAGAAGCTTATGAAACCGAGCGCTGTTGACTGGGATCTAAATTAAGTGGACCATGACATATTAAAAGAAAAGGCACAGGTTGTTTTAAGTTTCAGAGGTCTTTTATTAAGAAAAATACTCTGAGGAAAGTCAGCTTGTGATTATGCTATTCTATCGATCCTGAGACAATAGAAAACAAAATTTCAAGCCATTACCTTGGGAGCAGATACACAGCTATGATAACATCACGGTTACCATGGTGTTGTTAGGGTTACCAAATGGAGGTAGACGACTGAGCGCCAAGTTAGACCATCATCCTGAATGACTGAGGCTGCTGCGAGATTAAATCTTGTCAACATCTTTGAGCGGTGGAGGAGGGAGAAAGGAACATGGATGAAAAAAACACAGGAAGACAGGAATTAAAGTAAAAAGGGGACTGAGAGTGACAGAAATAGCAGTGATGGAAACAATGGAGTAATGGAAGAAACAGGAAAGAAAAGTGCTGCAGATGGATAAAGGGATTGTCAGAGACGTGGAGGGCGTAAACAAAGGAGAAGAAAATGAAGACGTAAAGGCACAGGACATGAAGGGAAAGGGTGAAAGATGGAAAGAATAGATAAAATTATAGATGGGGATAAAAAGGCAAAACAATCAGAAGGATTCAGTGGTGGTAAAGGCATGAGTACAGTGCTTACTTAGCCCTCTGTAGCGCAACTATCTGACCCAGACCTCTTTTTTACTATCCGAGATGAAAGCATCAAAAAAGCTTGTGAAAAACCCAGGGGAAGAGATTATACATTACTGTACAAGTTCTAGTGCTTTCTGAGTGGATGAAGGACTTTTCATCTCATTCTGGCAACCATCATTATGCTTATCATTAACATACAGTCCTGTTTTTGTAGCCAAAGACACTCTTACGTACAGTATATTTTACATATGAAGTCACAGAGTTCCAGAGTGAAGGCCCGGTCAACTTTAGTGAGAAGTCCAGGTTTTGGAACTTTTAGTGGGGCCCTGACACAGAGGATGTCTAGCAGAGATCAGTCTTACAGAGAGTTAGCAGATCACAGATATAGCCTGGGGTCTGTCCATTCAAGGCTTTAGAAACGAGCAATAAAATCTTAAAATCGATTCCTAAACTCACAAGTAACCAGAGCAGGGCAAAAAGGATTGGTGTGATGTGGTGTTTCTCTTAGCAAGTGTTAAAAGCCTGGCAGCAGCATTTTGTAAAGGCTGAAGTCTCTGGATTTTTTAACTGCTGATATCAGAATAAAGTGCGTTGCAGTAGTCAAGTCTGGAGGAGATAAAAGCGTTAATGACCTTTTGCAAATCTGTGGATGAAAGAAATGACCTGATCTTGGTAACTGTCTCAGTTGGACAAAGCAGGGCTGGACTAGTTTAGTCCCCTATGCATCTAAAGACAACTCTGAGCGAAAAAGCACACCCAGGTTACAGGCCTCTTTTTTATCATTATTAAATAAGGTATACAGACAAGACAAGAGCTAGATTGTGCTGCTATTGCCAGGGCCAGAAGGTATAATTATAATTATTTCTGATTTAATGTCAGTCAACTGCAGGGCATTTTTGGAGATACAGTTTTTAATTTCAGGGAGGCAGAAGATAATAATAAAGTTAAACTTTGTTATCAGGCTTTATCTGGAAATAGCTGCATATCATTCATGTAGCAGTGAAAATTGATATAATATCTATGCATTATTGACTCCTAGCATAACATGTATGGAGTAAATAAGAGGGGACCCAGAGTGGACCCTGGGGGGACACCACAAGGGAGAGGAACACAAGAGGAGGAGGCGCAGAGCACCCAAAAAATTGAAGCATGTCTTTGCACACTGACTTTAAGAGAGGCTGAAAGAAAGATGGCAAAAAAAATGAAACATATGAAAGTCTTTCTGAAAATTCTTATCACATTGCACTGGCAAGCTTTCATTTTTTGGGTGCTCCACTCCCCTTGATGCCATTCAATAGAAAACTTTTTCAGGGACCATAGAGAGCTCAATAAAGTGAGTTGTATTAACAATTTCTATTGTTTTTGGGTGAATTATACCTTTTTAAAATTAACTAAGATATACATAACAAGTACAGGCCTGCATCCGCAACAAGCAATAAGCCATTGATGACCCTTATCAAAGCAGTATCGGAGCTGTGCAGAGAGCAAAAACAAGATTTAAATCTTTCAGAATTCTAAATTAATGTTTAAAACACAAACTGATTGTGTTGGACATTTTTTTCTAAACTCTTTAATAAAAATGGCAGGTTAGAAATGGGTCTAAAATGTCTTAAAACAGGGATCCAAAAGTGCCTCTTTAAGAGGTGGGGGTGTTATCCAGACATTGTTATAAAGTTTGGCAGCCATTGCTTGGTTTAAAAGTTTTGAGAGGCTTGAGTGTAAAATTATCCAGTGAGTCGTTTACCAGACATAAAGTCACTGTTTCAGCAATTAAAGTAAAGAAAAAATGCAGTAAAGGAAAATGCAGCTTAAGCTTTGTGGTGAGACAAACAGAGGGGTTCTCACAACATTTCACAATATGCTCTTTTGTATTTTGTATTTATTTTATATGGCAGATTTCAAACAGAGGCAATTAAAATGGGCTGTATATAAGGCAAAGAAATGCACCAGACCAACTTTTAAAGACACAACGAAGAAAAAAATAAAATCCTGTTGAAGTAATTATGAGCACAGTAAGAAGGTTCCACAAAAGTTTAAACTCAAACCACTGAATGGGGCTATTAAGTGTGAAGTACGAGGTGTTATCCAACCAACTCGTGAGATAAGAGTGTTAATACATGAACCAAATGGCCACACTCAAAAGTGGAGGAGAATCCTGCCATCATAGCCTCCTTTCAGCTGCATCACCCAACCCCCGATCTCTCTCCAAGGGCTCTGTGTCTTTTTTATGTCTTTGCAGTGTCAATGCAATGAATCATAAAAACTGTGGGTAATGGTGCACACTTTTGGACTATCTTTACTCAAATGCATTCGCTTGTACACAGTTGTACACATGAAAAGCAAAGAAAAGTGTGAGCCTACACGGTCTTATAACATTTTCGTCCTGCTATTTGTATATATTTGACTGGCCAATGCAGCGCCTTGCTGGATGATGCGTTGCCTTGCAGCAAAAGTTCAGCCTGGTTCAGTGTTTTTGCCAGTTAACCCTGGGTCATTATTGTAGCATGTGCCATCACCCTGTTCAGTAGAATATTACACTACGGGAATACAGAACCGCAGCATCGCTCTTCCAGACTGTTTACCACACATATAAACTGTGCTATTACACTCGTTTTCAGGGCTGAGTGCAGAGAAGTTATGTTGAACACAAGCTTAATGTGAGTATGCCTTAAAGGAATAGTTCAATATTGTATTCATTTTTTCGAAATACCCTCATTTGCTTTCTTGCAGAGAGTTAGATGAGAAAATCAATACCACTCTCATGTTTGTGTTCTACTTTGTATTAACGTAGCATAAAGACTGGAGGCAGAGAGACAAGAAACAAGATGTTATGTTGCGTTTGTGTAATCTATATATGAACCCTTTGTACTGGTACTGACTGGCTTGTGCAGTTACTTTCTGTTGTTTTGTCATCACCATGAAGACCCCAGGAAGTTACTGCACCTGGACAAATTACTTATCTCTGATACCAACATAGACCCTTTTTTTCCTCATTTTTTGTAGGGGCAGGGGATCTTAAGGAGGAGATACCAGGTTAACAATATTTGCCTCATAGAAGTGGTTTACATCATCTGAAAGCTGGGAACTGAAGGTCAATTGCAGATGCAGCTCAGCACTGTGTTGAGTTTTTCTTGTCATAAATCTGTATTAAACATTGAGTTTTGGTTAGGCACGTATTCAAACCTTTAAAGATTAGAGTGCACAGGGGCTTAGAACATTATGATGGAAGTATATGATGGTCGTTCTCATGCTCAATTATGTCTCATAAGTTGTTGCAGCAATTTTTTTGTTGGGTTGTAAGCATTTTTTTGTTGTTTTGTAGTTTTCTGTATTATTGATTTTTTTTTTTTTTTTTTTTTTTTTTTTAGAAAAAGAAGAAGTCAGAAATTCCTCTAAAATTGAAAAGACAATATACCTATGAAAGCCATACATCTTCTGAATACCCAAGGTCTTTACTTTGTGTTTGTAAAGTTTTATGAGACTCTGATTATCCTAGGGGTAGTAGGTCAGTAGGACATTTTATGCAGTGAAACCAATTTTCAAAAATTGGTCTATCTACAGTGAAATCACTACTATTGCGACTAATATTATCACACATAAATGACATTGGGCTCATTGCATCCAAAATAGTCTCAGCTTTCCAGTCATATCCAGTTGATAAGATTTCAAGACTGTGTAGAGACCCTGGTATGCAGAAATAGTACAATTAGTAACACATATGTACCATCAAAACTCAGCCTCTTAAAGGCAGTAATGTCAGCCAAGATTGCCTGTGTTTCCGCGGGTCTCTTAAGGTTAACTGAAAGAGTAATGATTGTGTCATTCAACTCCCAGCAGAACAGCAAATAAGCGTATTTCCCAAAATGTCCATCTATTCCTTTAAGACACGTTGGTACTGGCTTCATAAGTAGAGATCATTCCCGGTGACTGCAGCACTGTCACTGCCCACTGCCACTAAAATGAGTCAAACGCAGATGATTAACCTCCCCATTTAGATAAAGGACAACTTAACTTAATGGGCTCCTGTATACATCCAAATAAAAAAGCAATCACCTTATATGAATGCACAATTGACTTATAACCACAGTAGACCTAATTAGGGAATGATTTACCAGTATTGTAAGATGTATTGAAATGATGCTTTTAATGAAATGCACATTTTCATTATTAGTGAGGGAGTAGAGAGAGAGAGTGTGTATGTGTGTTTGTGTAGATGAAGGACAGAGAGTAGAGAGAAAGTGACAGGATGAGGTGTGTGCTCCCCTTCCCTTGCTTTCTCCTCTCTCTGTGTATATCTGCCTGGACTTGCTGTTATGGATCAATACCTGCCAGTCTCCTCCCTTCACAGTACCGAAGGCTGGGTAATGGGCTGTAACAAAGTAAGTGTGTGTGTGTGTGTGTGTGTGTGTGTGTGTGTGTGTGTGTGTGTTGGAGGTTTAAGTACAGTCCAAGCTGCCACTGCTAAGCCTTGTCTCAGCTGCCTAGTAGGTAGGTGCCATTCTTCCTTGTAACAAGAGGAACCTTTCATTAGTGGAAACAAGCTTGAGCGATGCCCTTGTAATTTTTTTCTTTTTTTTATAACAGCCTTTTCGTGCTGCACAGTTGGACCTCCGATAACCCCTGCAGGAATGTGGTTATCCAGATGGAAGTTAATTGCAAGTCTGTAGAGAGAGTACGTCTCCAGAAGCATCACATTTCACATAGTTGTATTATTTTGCCCAATGTTGAGTCTCAGGGTACAATTTTGTGCTCCAAAGTATCACTTATCATTTTCTGTCTGATTATAGAAAATTGGACATGTAGTGGTGATAATGGCCTCTGTGGCACATCAGGTGCTGCTGTGTTCACTGGGAGCAAAAATATGTGGCACTGGACTGGAGGAAGTTGGAGCATGTCATGCTGCAGTTTACATGGTCCTCAGTCTAGTTAAAGCCCATGCAGTGTGCAGTGCAGTGCACAGACAACCCATTTAACATTTGTCAATGTCAAAGGGCAGTGTGGTCTACATTTACATGCGGCCTATGGGAGCACAGTTTTTCAGAAATCTTTCTAAACACAAAGTTTCTGCCTGTGTAAATATGTTCACAAAGCAAAACTTAATAATCCATTATTTTTTTTCCTGTTTAATAATTTTAAGCCATAAAAATGTCAATTTTACGAAACAAACAATGCACATTATCAATTATCCCCATGTGCTTGGAAAATATGCAAAACTTTGTTAATTTGCTTTGATTTATGACTTTATGGGCAGAAGAATAAGCTCCTAACAGCAGCCACCTCAGTTCAACTCTCTGGTCCTGAACATTCATTAAAACATCAGCCTGGAAAAATCACAAATAATACCACAGACCACTGCATCCCAAAATTGAAATATATGCACACACTCCCAACTTAGGGGTTATATATGAATAAATTTTGTGTGCTGCCACAAGTGCAATCATATTTAAACTTTGGGGATGCTATTGTCTGGGATTATTACAGCCAGGAGGAGTCTAAAGCCCAGTTCAGACCAATGATTCACGACGAGACGAAACTGTTTTAGAAGATTGCAGGGAAAAGTTACCTGCAACTCAGCTGGTCAACTCGCCAGCGGCTGGTTTTAGAACATAAGGCTGGTCACCTGTTTCTACAGCCAACTGGCTTGTAGTGAAGCCCGCTGTTCAAGTCAAAATGACTGCAGACAGCGTGTTCGCTTGCGGCGGCAGGTGCCCTGTCCCCGCCAAGCCCTGTTTCCGTCCTCATGGTGTGTCAACGTTGAATGAGTCACTGTTGCTGGTCGCTGTTTGTGCTTTCAATATCTTACTATCTCACCATTACTATCCTCCTTTATATTTTAAGAAGCTACAAATAATATTCAGCCACAAAATAAGAGTTGTTGCATAGAGATGATACTCTGTCTCATCTGTTTGCAATGATGTAAACTAGCAGGTTTTCAAAACGTTACAGAATGGCGCGTTGCAAGTAGTTGCCTGTTGCAGCTTGTCTTGTCGTGAATCTTTGGTCTTAGCTACGCTTTAAAGACAAGTGAAGAACAAAAACTATAACTTTTCTCATATTTTGTTGAATGAGAAGAACAGGACATAAAATGTCCTCAGTCAAACATAACAAAAGATTTTTAAAGAAAAGAATGTTAAAGCTTGCATATTGTTATATTTTCCATTTAAACAAGTAAACATGCAAACACAAACTGATAACACTGTGCTTCTATGGATCAGTAAGAGCATTTAGTGTTACAGTTTGCTATTTGAATGTTTCCCCCTCGAGCTTGAAAGCTCATACAGAACATTATTGCTTGCTTTAACACTTGCATGGATGTCAGCATACCACAGTCATATACACTGAGCATTCACATTTTACTTTGTTCCCTCCAGCACTGTTTAATTCTACTTAGCCTCATACTGGGTGGCATTGCTGCCAAAACTTATCTGCACTGTTGGTTTTATTCTCATTTTTCTGCTACAGATTCATGGCAGTGCAATGCTACTTAGTGAAAGGAGTTTAGTGTACTGTTATGTACTACCCTCATCACTCTGACCTTGTCAATGACACAATAAGTTTTAAGTTGCACAACCTTTATCTCACCTGCAGTGATATGTTCACCAGTAGCCAAGTCAACAGTAACACTGACTCAACTTCTTAACCTCTTCAACTCATAATAATCATCTTTGTATTTTACTGCTTGTGCATATTTCTAGCTATAGTGTTTTTATGATGCTCTTCTTTTTTCTTGTTTCCTGCTCCAAACTTTATTTTGATGACAATGAAGGAATCTTGAATGTTTAAACATACTGGTAAAAGAGGGAGCCTGAAAAGGTCTTGGGTCTTGTCCCATCTGAACTAAATCAGCCTTGATGTTTGAGCTTGATTACCATTGATTTTGGAGTGTATTTAAAAGTTTTCTTCTTGGCCAGCTCCTTGATGCTTGAGTTACAGCCACTAACTGGATGTGATGTATTTTAGAGTTAGGTTTTAGTGTTTTCTCAAGGCCAGCTGAGCTGTATATCTTAGAGAACAGTTGTTAATGGTAGAAAGGACACTATGGCTCTTACATAATGAACAGCAGGATGTGTGTGGTGTACTAAAGAATACAAACATGTAGAAAATGCATTGTTTGTCAGCACTGCGACACACAGTTGTACCTACGCACGATGCTGCAGCAGGTGTATAGTAAATCTACAGGGTGTTGAATTCATCCTACGACATGACTGAGTATTGATTAGAATTGCAGATAGTTTCAGGACAGGCAAAACAACCCCATTTGCAACTTTTTGAGGGACTCAGCTTTGGAGGAAATCTGTCTTGTTAAGCTCACAATTCTCTGTCTTTGTCCAAAATGCAGACTGATGCATTGGCAGAGTATAGACTTTATATTCTCAATGGTCTAAACCTAGAAATAGCTTCTTCTCTTAATTAAAAGATAGTTTTCAGGGGCATCAAGACTGACAGTAGGCTTTAACTGGACTATTCTGGGAAAAAAAGAATAGATTGTTTAAAAATCTAATTAAACATGTTCTCTGCTAGTGCATGGCATGGATTTTAAATCAGGAATTTGATTTAAGGTAAAGAAATCTCCACTAAGAATGCAAGGGTGAGCTTCCCGGCACAGTTCAGACCTTCCCTGTCACTTTCAGGATAAACCTGTAGACTGATGTCTGCAGCGTTAGAAATATTAATGTGATTCTAAGCAGGGAGAGGTCAATGTTCATCTTTTTTTTCCCTCCCATTTTCCTGTGGCTAAATGGACGTCTCCATATAAGCACACACATACAGATTCAGATCACGTTCTCTGCTAGAGAATTAATTTCTATATAAAAAGACAGGTGTGACCTGCCCTATAAGGTGTAATTAAGTGGTGCTTTGAACAGCGCAGTACCTCGACCACAGTCTGTCACACACAATGCAGAAGGCATGCCAGAGTTTGCAGATGGTCTTCTTGAGATAGTCATTATCTGTTGGCTGTTTTGACGGGTCTGAAATTCTAGTTTGGCTTCCATCTCCACAGGTCCACTGCAAACGTTAAGTTTGGATTTTTTTTTTTTTTTTTTAAATGTGCTAAAATGAATCTTCACCATGAATGCAGACCTGGGGTTTCATGACTCAGTAACTCAGGGTGCATCCTTGGGCCGTCAATAACAGAAATTAAATTTAATCATAAATTGGATCATTTATTTTCCGAGTATTTTTATTGAGCCAAAGATGAAATTGTATATGTTGTAGTGTCAGCACTCATGTCATTTTACAGAAAAGAGTTTTGAAATAATAAGTTCACAGATGCAGGAAAACATAAACATGAACATGTTAACAGGACAAAACATAGGCATATTAAAGGTGGATAAAGTAAATAAAGGTACTAAAGAAAAAAAGACTAGGTACAGGACTTCCTCAATCCCTTCTGTTCACATATCCATTATAAATTGGATCCTTTTTAACTCAAGAGTTCAGCTTAGGTCAAATCTGTATTGGCCCACACAAGGAAACTTTTTGCAACAGGGCAACAAAACCACACAGAATATAAAACATGAGCTCAGTGACAAACACACAGAAACAAAAATAGGTGCAACAGAAGACAATAAAAGTGCTGGCACTATACTAGGGTTGCAACTACAGTAACATTTATTCTCATCATTGATTAATCAGCCCATCATTTTCTTAATTAATCTACTAATCATTTTGTCAATAATAGTGAATGCCCTGTATATTTTCCGAGAGCCTAAGGTGATGTCCTCAAATGGATTGTTGAATGTGAATCTGACCAAAAATTTTTTTAAAAATCCAAAGCTATTCAGTTTATCATCATGTATGACAAAGAAAGGCATAAAATTAGAGGATGAAACCAGCAAACGTTTGGCGTTTTTGCTTACTGAAAAAAGTATTTGACTATCAAAATATTTGCCAATAATTTTCTGTTGATCGACTAATTGATGCAGCTCAACACTATACACACAGTACAGAATACAACAGAAGATTTGTGTGATAAAAGAAAAGAATCACATAAAGAAACCAAGAACATTGTATACTACCAGCAGTACTTGTTCTTGTAGCCAAAGCCTGATAGATCTTACTCCTCTGTGCCATAGAGTTTCAAAAGTATTAAAAAGTGCATCAATAAGTTACACCGTTAGTGGGTGACATCCTTCATTATAGGCACACTGTAGTTATTTAGAGTCAATCCCACATACACCATCCTCCTGCCATAAATACTCACGAGAAAAGCCAAGGCTGAAAATATCTCCAACACAGTGTTATGACCTGATTTTACAGATTTACATCTTCAGTTGGAGTTATGGATTAAGTGCCACAGGCCAGTTGGGGAAGTCAGAGGTACTGAGAATAAGTACATGAGACACAAGAGAAATATAGAATATCACCAGCCTTATTCTTTAATAATGCTGCCCTGTGTTTTGTTTTTATAGACAACATGTTGTGAGTCAAGAGACCGATGTTAATCCTGGGTTAAAGTTCAGTGTATCTCAGTCAGGACTTACCATATTAACTGATTGAAGAGCTGTCCTCTCTTCATTTTGCAAAGTGCCTCCTGAGTCCTGCCAAAGGAATATCTGAGGCAAAGAGCAGACACCTTGATCATTGTTACCTCCTCCTTGAAGAAGGGGGGGGGGCAAACAGTGAATCAGCTATAATGTAATAGCCTCCAATAACCCAGCAGGGATCATGTAGACAATTGAGACAAGATGAAGAGGAGTGAAAGGAAAAAGCATAGCTTGCATTGCTCAGCATTTCCCTCCTCTTGTTTACAGCGGAGGGGTTGAGTACGTCGGCTGATTGTTAATCATGGGAAATTCGATCAGTCTCCCATCCAGCAGCAACAGCGACAACAGGTGTTGACCATGCAGAGATTGCATGTCCTTTTGCCTGCCCTGCTTGTGTCTGTGTGTGTGTGTGTGTGTGTGTGTTTGTGTGTGTGTGTATGTGTACACGTGAGTGGGCAAATGCACCTTCTTTGTCCTTGCAACCCAATAAGTGTCTGGGTTTCCTGAGTTCACTGGTGAATGATTACATTAAAGAGGCAGAGGGAGAAAGAGGGGGGCGGGGAGGAAGTGGTGCCAACCAGACAGGGAGAAAGGTGGGGTGGGGGAGTGAAACCAAACAGGGGGGTGTGGGTTGGCAGACCTCTGTCAACCCTCCTTTTGCTGATATCACCTCAGGGAGTATGTGACACTAAGGGCATCTTAATGCACTCAACGCACATCCTGAGAACCTAGTCAAAGACTACAATTGCAATTTCTGTAACCTGTTAGACCCTTGAGGGAAATGGGCTCATGTAGCCTTTTGTGCACAACTTTTCAATTATCACACAAAAGGCTAGATGAAGGTTACCCTTCTGGTGGCAGCTGCGGTTGCTTCAGGATCAGCATCTTCCCCTGGTGACTGCTCTTGATGTTGTTGTATTTAATATACATTGCATGACCACCTTGCCACCTGGCGATAACCTTTCATGTGTCAACTTAATTATTCTTGTGGAGAATATTATCCGTATGTCATCCCACCACATAATGTTTCCTTGTGCAATTCAGTGCAAGTTTATATCTGAGGTCGTCCATGCAGGGAAAATGCAACCCTGTCCCCAAACAAGAACCTCAGTGTTGGACAATTCTGCAAAAATATCTGATTACATCCAGTGCTAATGTTTTTACACATCTTGCTTTCTACAATATATTTGCATTGGATCTATAGTATAAAGGTCAGGGAAAGATTGTGGTTATGGCAGTCAAATTACAGTTTCGGTATGGTCAGGACTTTGAAATTCGGGTTATTTGTAAATGTTAAGTGATGGAGGTGATTTAAAGGAACTGTATTTTGAAAGATTCGTCTGAATGATTAGGTTAAAAGAAACAGAATTTGATTTATGAAAAATGTATATTCAGCCCTTTCGCCCATTGGTGGGTTGAGATGAAAAAGACTAAACAGTAATTCCATACGCTGTCCTTATGGTCATAGATATTTTTCTTCGTATTTTCACATCACCTGAGGGCTGTATTATTTTGTAAATAGTATTGTTGAGGAAAAGGATTATTGTAGTGTGGGACCTGCCATCTCTCTTCATCCCATGGGTTCAGACCCAGGCGCCATCCTGTCCAGACCCAGACCTATAACTGATAAATTACTGAATTATTAAATGTTGAATCTAACCAACCTGGCACAGATTTATAGCACACCCGTTGGTGGACCAGGAAACTCACAGACCTATAACATGCATTAAATCATCTTACGTCATGTCACACAGCCAATCAGATCTGTGCATTCTAATAAGCATTGTGACACGAGTGATTGAAATACACATGAATAAGAGTCAGAGAAAATTATTTCACATGTTCTGTTCTAAAGAGAAAAAAGTAATTGGCGAAAACAGAACTTTTATTCAAGAATTTTCAGGCTCACGTTCATTCTTCCCACAGGCAGCTCATAATATGTTCTGAGTTCATAGCAAAAATTAAGAGCAGCAGTGTAAAGCTTCACTATGAGACAAAGCAAAGAGCATCTTTTAAGCAAACATACCCATTCAAATCCAAACTAACAACACATTAAATAAAGAAATTTTATGGCACTAGCGTCACAGCCGTATACCAGTTTCAAGTTATGCTATGGTACATGCAATGGCGATTATCTTACTTTGCACATCTGCTTATCTATGATTTTCGGGGAAAAAATGCAACCAGACAGAGGATCTCACCTCTAATTTTGTTTATTTTAAATAGGAAGATTATTTACACATACTTCCATAAACAAATTTGTTTCAAACATGTAAATGTCTTACTGTTGCAACCCCGTTTGGCACTGAATCAATGAATCGTAACACAAGTTAGACATTGCAGTTAGAATACATGGGGCACAAATGTTGTCTTCACTGTGTGCATATAGAGATTTTCAAATGGTAATGCAGTTGCTTACACAAGGTTTGTAAGCAACTAGAATCTATTAACTGGTGCAGAATTAATTAACTGAATGGTTTAATCTACAGGAAGCACTGGTGTGATTGATTTATTTTAATGTGAAATGTAAAAACACAAACAAGGTTGCTCTGCTGTGTTAAATTACCTCTGGGTTGAAGAATTTATTCAAATCATTTCTCAAGTGTACTCGTGTCTAAAAAAAGGAATGGATCAAGTGCAGATAGGTTTAAAATGATCAAACTGCCTACTGTCAATGGTGATATATTGACCATATGATAGATCAATACATTGTCTTTAGGCAAACTGGAAATGACCTTAGACACCAACCTAATGGCAAGACTGCATAGCATTTCATGAATAAGGAGCAGTTTATTAGAGAGGAGATGTGTAACGTGATTTAATTTAGATGGACTTGTGTGGTTAAAATCATTCAACATTGACTAAATAAGACTATGGGTCTAGTAGCTCTGTGAGGCTGTGTACATATTGTGAAGAAGATTTAACTGTTAGATGAATAAACTGATTGCACAAAATAAAATTTGGCCTGATAATGGCACTAGAGGGAAAATCAGGGAATCACCGAATTTCACAAAGACCGTGAATATATGTGCTAAATTGCATGGTTATAAAACCAATAACTATTGGATGTTTCACTCTGAACTGAAATGTCAACCTCATGGTTGTGCTAGAGGAATAGTTACAGGAACACTACAGTAGAAGTCATCCTCTGGGGATCATGAAAGTCTGCACAAAATTTATGTGAAGCCATCTAGTAGAAGTAGAGATATTTCAAATGAACATTTGACCTGCTGGTGGCACTAGATTGAAAGTCATAGGATCACCAAAGTCATTGGGATTCAGCTTCTTGACACCATGGATGTCTCTACCAAATTTCATTGCCATCCATCTGACATTTGTTGGGATATTTTAATTTTGAACAGCAGTAGGGGTCAAAATTACATGCTTCGTTGACCCATTCCACCCAGCCACTTTGGACTCCCCTCAAAGACGTATTTAAGCAGTATAACAACTTAAAGCCACCACAGGAGGTCCTCGTCAGGTAAACATGAACACAGGTTGTTGTAAGCATTTGAGCGTTGTCCAAAGCCAACACTTGGCCAATACAGGAGGTAGTTTTTCCTTTCTGTAGAGAGGCAGAAAGTAAAGTGATGTGTGGAGATTGATGTATAGGTGTGTGTAGTGTGCCTGACTCTCATGCAGGAAGAGTTTGTGACCTATCACAAAATTGCAACATTGACCTTTACATACTGCAACAATAATCTCTCCCTAACCTCTCGAATCTAACCAAACCATAGCTATAGTAGCAGAAGATGAGAAAAAATGTTTTTTGTTATAGTCGTAAGTAAAGGTTATGGAAGACACTGATGGATTGTGTGGTCCAGCCAATGGGGGTATCAGATCTAAAAAATACTGACATGGGTCATTTTTGAAGGCAATGACAAATAACCAATTTGGTTTAGTTTTGAGGCCTTATCATCTTGAAGATGTAGTTATCATCTTCATTCATCATGTTATCATTTTGTTTCATAACAGCAGGAACATGGAATCTCATAGGTTGTATTATTTCAGGCAGAAAATTGTCCTCTGATCTCCAGGCATATCTTTCTCTGTGTTGTCCATAAGATCATGCCTGTATTTTGTGGTATAGGACTGTGCTTTTTAGTTGTGCTTATGTTTTGCCCATCTGTTGTTATATTGTTGCATGTGTGCATGATAAGCCACGTCAGTGCTGTCAGGGGTTTCCCTTTTACAAAGAGGTCTCGTGACCAGGCCATGACAAAGACCCTTCATTTCACCAGCTTTGCTTTTTTTATAGAGCCAAACAAGGCAGGCATATTTCCATCCCATGCCAACATTTCAGAAACAAAAATTGCAGGACGATGGGTGTGACATGTAACACAGGAATGTCAGCCTGTCTGTGACATATAACGTGCATGGGGCAGTTCTTTATAACCACAACAATGGCATAAGATGAGTGAATGAATTAACTTCATTTATATAGAACCTTTCATGCACAGAGCACAGCTCAAAGTGCTTTACAATTCCACAGCAAATAAAAGTACAACAAAATTCATACACAGAATAAAGTTTAAGACAAACAACAACAACAACAACAACAGAAAAATTCAAGTAGAAACACAAGGAAGAGCATGTATAAAAGATCTAGCCTATAGGTCTATAACTTGTTATAGGCCATATTAAAAAGATATGTTTTCAGTTGCCGTTTGAAGCTGTCTACTGAGTCAGCAAGTCTAATGTTTAAAGGCAAGGTGTTCCAGATTTTGGGGGCATATTGGCTAAAAGCAGCATCATCAAAGGTTTTTGTGGTGACCCTGGAACAGTTAAAAGAGTGGCAGTAGAGGATCTAAGGGTTCATGAAGGATCATAAAATGATAGGGAGTCAGTGATCTAAGAGGGAGCAAGGCCATTTAGTGATTTAAAAACTAAAATAAACACTTTAAAATCAATTCTAAAAGATACAGGGAGCCAGTGAAGATTATATAAAATAGGAGTTATATGTTCTCTCATCTTAATTTTGGTTAAAACCCTGGCTGCAGCATTCTGAATAGTTTGTAGTATTGTAGTGGCTGCTTTTGGTAAGCCAGTATACAGTGCATTACAGTAATCAAGACGACTAAAAACAAAGGCATGGGACAATCAGAAACAACGAGGACAATCAGACGGCCACTCTGCACTTTGAAAATGACAAAATCCAGTAGGTGGCGGTAATGCTATGCATATGGATGACAACCACCGCACACTCCACAATAGAAGATTTTTTTTCTTCTTCTATGATTATTATTTAAAATGTACCGAACAAGTGTACAACAATCACATTGCCGGGTCCCGGGAATACAATAAATTTTCATAAATGAATAATGGTATAGAAAACAAATATAATCATCCTACAATAGAAGACTGAAAAGGTAGTGTTTTAAACTGTAAGTTTTGAATAGAAATGTAATCTTGAACAACAAAGGGAGACAGTAATAAAGTAATAAGAAAATAACGGATAAGAGGGAATATAAATGTATCTCATTTTTCTGATACAGTGGATTTATGTACAGTTTGAAGTCAGCTAAGAAAAAAAAAGAAACAAAAACAAATTTATCTTTTTTTTTTTTTTTTTTCCAGATCACACCAAATTTGACATTGTCTCTAGAGACAGAAGCTGGAAATGATGGGATATTTTGTTTTATCCATTTGTGAATGTCCAGCCAAAATGTAGGTATTATACTACTTAAGAACAATACAAGGTCCGCGGTTTAAATATCATTTTACCAAAAATGAGCACATATTAGGCCTCATCAATATTAGAAGGATAAATGAGGGTATAGCTTAAGTTAGATAGTTAGCTCTTAGTTTATTAATTGAGTTTTTTTTTTTTTCAAAGTTGTGTAAAGTGTCATTTTTGTTTTGTCTACAAGCGAATAAGAATATTTCTTTGACTGACCCCGATTGAATCCAATCGACTGCTCTGGTCTAGATCTCACTGCAGCGCTCTGATTGGTCAACAGGTCCTGGCGCCAAAACCGTAAGGCGGAAGAGTTGTAAGCAACACAGGAGAGAAAAACAGGAGACGTCTCTACTCAATACTGAAGTAAATAGATTTGGCATATCAACTTTCGGCGTCATTCAGGTACAAAATGGAAACACAGTCATATCAGCCTGTACAGCCTGGGGTTGGGATGGAGGAGAATTTCCTTTCTCTGGACGATATTTTGCTGTCTCATGAGAGACTTCCCATCCGGACAGAATGCCGTTTTCCCCGGCTGGGGTTCTTGGAGAAGTCCAGTGACACGCAGGATATACTTGAGGTCGGTAAAGTTACTGAGGACAATGTCACATGTTCGTCAGTGTATTTATTCAGAGTTCACGGTATCGATCAGCAAGACAGCTAAAAGTAGAGACCAGGCACAGGTCTTTTGTTATGTGAAGACAGTTACGCCAAACCTCATTTAATATTCAGCAGTTTACCCTTACCTTTCTGTACTAGCATTGTCACATACGTGGTAGAACATTAATTTACACCACTAAGAAATAAACAATGCCGCTTTTCAATGAAAAACTATACATATTAAAATACATAACTGCGTCAATGTAATCTCAGTTTAAGTGACGGTAAGTTGCATTTCATAGTCAACACTGATAAGTTTCAGAACCCAGCAGTGAAAATTAAATAAGTTGTCATGATCAAATGTCTTTGTTCAGTTATTGGTTCGCTGAATTGAACCTCAAAATCTAACAACAGAGGAGGTAACTTTAGGTTACTACTCGCATTTAGTGAAAACGTAACATTACTTGAAGAAGAATGTCGTGTTACATTTACCCATATTTTTTCTTATTTATAGGTCTTTTTGCTAGGGCTGGGAAATATATTAATATTACATCAATATCATGAATGAGAGTAGATAGATTCTTAGATTTTGGATATGGTAATGTTATGAGTGTTGGCTATTCCTTTTTTTCCTACCTGAATTTACCGCAGTAATCTACCTGTTGTCTTATTTACCTTTACCCACATAGGATGATATTGACATAACAGATAGATAGATAGACAGATAGACAGATAGATAGAAATGTCTTCAGATGTATACATGACTTAAGATGTAGTCAGAAGAAATACGCCCTTTGCACAGAAGCCATTTTGACATGGTACTGTAGATAAAATGCAGGTGTAAATAGTTTAATGAATGATGGCTGAATTCCATACAGCTGCTTAAGTTTCAGTGTCCTGGTGTAGACAGTGTGAGAGTATGTCATGCTGCGTGGGACTCAAATTTGCGAATCCTACGATAGTGTAGAAATGACATATAAGTGGCTACTCTGTCAGCTCAAGCCAGTCAGAGGCAGAGCAAGGTAGAGTAGGGCGGGCCTGTCCTTCACCATCTTAGGAATCTCAAATTTGCATGTGGGGTGGGGTGCCATCTTGTGAGGTAAATGCTCTGTTACCTCCTTTACCAAAGTGTATGTACTAAGGTCACTAAGTTCAGTCACCACCTTTACACAGCATCAGAGAAAATCGATGTATTGTGTTTGTCCGACTAAAACTGTATTTTTTAAAATATATGTCAACATGTCAGTTATACTAACTCGTATTTAATCAGATTTCTCAAAGATGGACTAACACACCCAGATAATTCAATTGGGAGTCAAATTACTCCTGTATGCATGCAGTCAATCTGACATAGCCTGGGCGCTCTGCGCAGGCTCCACAGTGTCCGCCCCGGGCTTTGACCCGGAAGTCCAATAGCATTAAATGCTTAACAGAAGAAGAAGCCGGTAACAAAATGGTGAAATCTACATCCAGAGCTGTGCATTTTTGGATGGAGGAAATGCACAGAGCTCCGAAGTTGTCCAGCATGATACCAGTTTGTTGTTAGCTAACCATAACTAACTTGTTTGTCGATTGTTTGGTCTGTGATGTAATAGGTCAACAGTAAAAAGGTCCAATACCAACAACCTGAAAGGGGACATATCGCCACCTGTCGTGGCTTTGTCGAACTTACTTTGGTTAGTTAATCAATTCCCCTCCCAGGGCAGGGATAGTGGTCCAATGAAATTGCCCGGTCAAGCTATAACCATAGCTCCGCTTAACTGTGCATGGAAACATACTGAAAATAATAAAGTAAAAATATTCACCTCAACAGTGAAATTAGTGAAAGTGCATCATGTCTTATAATTTTTGTTGTGTAACATTTTAACTGTCAACATTCAATGCCACCGGGACTCTCTGTGAAACAAAACAGCTGTGTGGTCAGAGCCCATCTCCTCACACAGCGCAGAAAACAGTGCGGGTTTTGACAGGTCGGGTTTTTTTTAATGAAGTTTCTGTAGCAATCACGTCGGCCATCACATCGTTCAGCTTGGGGCTCAGCTGTTTAGACGTAGCCCCTCTCGGTGGATCATGCAGTGCGTCCAGTGGGCATTTGGGGAGACGCGCTGGATGAGGGCGTGCAGCCCTCCACGTCTCCCAGCCATGGTCTGAGCCCCGTCTGTGCTTTGATAGTTGATACGTTTGGTGAAAATTGATCTTCTGCTCTGCGTTTAGCTAGTACTGTCATAAACCTGTCCATGTTATGCTAGCAGTGCTTAAGCATGCCTCATTCACCAGCTCTCCCCCTTAGCTGCGACCTCCTGCGCCCCCCACTTTGGGAACCACTGCGTTAGACCCACTTTAGACCCAGCGCACTGGAGGTTAAGTTTCAGACATTTTAATTGTTGCAGGCCGCCACAAATAAATGAATGTGTCAGTAACCCTGCAGTTTGATTTAAAGCCAAATACCGCACCGGACCATACTGTCAAAACTGGAAATTGACCCTAACTCTAGTATGCACCCTGTCCAAAAACAAGGTAGGTTACAGTTTCCTGCTGTGTGAATGGAGCTAGTGTATCAGGATCTGTAATCCAGCCTTGGGCTGCTAAATTATATGGATTTGCGTCGTCCATTGTGATTGGTTGTCCAAATAATATAATATAACTCGACCACTGTAACAGATAATAATAATAATAATAATAATAATAATAATTGTTATTGTTATTATTATTATTATTGTTGTTGTTAAGATAAACTTTATTGATTTCACACTGGGGAAATTCACATGTCACAGCCGCTCAAAGTGAAGAGTGACAATGTATTCTAAAAATAAAATAAAGATTAAAAATAGAAAAATAAATAAATAAGGGTGTGTGTGTTTGTGTGTGTATATATATGTGTGTGTATGTATGTATG
>JAPZEB010000020.1:29436025-29447583 GCA_029783705.1 Chaetodon striatus | reverse complement strand
CACACACACACACACACACACACCCCACACACACACACACACACACACACAAAGGAGAGTAAGTGTTAGTGTGTGAATATGTGCAAGTGAGTGTGTGCGCTTGCAAATGTGCAGCCATGTGAGTGTAAGTGTGGGCACTGAGTGTGTCAGTGAGTGTGTTGTGTGTAGCCACTTCAAGATGCTCCTCAAGAGACTGTCTATATACAGCTGTTTACCCAAGAGTCAAATTAATTAGGGAGATTAACAGGCTAATAAGTGCAGATTGCTTCACTTAATGACTCACTGCTATATTGCAACACTCCCAAGCCCATAAAGCAGAGAGAAGTTAAGTTGCAAAGCATTGCTAATGAAAAGAGATAGATAGGACGTGGATATCAATGGCACTCTATATGATTGTCCTGCTCTGTTCCTATGCATTTAACTTTGCCAACTGAAGTTCATCTCTGAGACAGGCAAATAGTAACATTACTGTAATACCCAGTTATCTGACTTCAAAAAGTAAACAAAGCAGACAGAGATCTAAATCATGTATATAACAGATCGGAGAGGTATGTAAATATGGGGAACATGTCACAAATGATTAAGTTGCTTTGGTATTCACAAGTTGGTATATCTGATTGAACACAGTGTTATGCACTGAGAGATAACAGGATAGAACTGGAGATATGTTTGTAATAGAAAGTGGAAGGTATCTACGCTCTGAAATCAAAGCTCCCTTGGGAAACAGGCTTTACTGGCAATGTTTCAACCATATAAAAGAAATGAGAGGTATAAATAAGAAGCAACCACAGACATCATGAACAACTAATCACATCATAAAGTTACCAATAAAGCGATTCTCACAGGAGCTTTAATTCCAGTGTGAAGACATCTTTATGTCCTTCTTTGCTTTGATCTTCGTGTCCAGCACCCTGACCTGCGTAGGATTCTGTGGATGTGCACACAACTATCTTTCCTGATGCGCTCACACGAGGTTAGAAATGCTAATATGAAAATCATAACGCAGAAAATTGTGCTTACATGGCGGATTCCCTTCCCAGAAAGCTCCAGGGTGGAATAACCTGGCATTTCAGACTGACATCATAATGACTCTGTCCCCTCTCTAACTTTGTCACCACTGCTCCCTCAGTGGACTTGGCTCAGCATGCTGCATTTAAGTGGAAAGGGCAACTGGAATGAGGCGATTGTTATTCATTCAACTTTCTGCCTAATGTTCATGATTCACTTTATTACTGCATTTTTGATGCAGTCTGTTTTGCATACAAAATGTGGTGTTTTATATGTATAATGGTGTATGCCAGCAGAATACCACTATGCCATCCATTTGAGCAATGTACTAATGTATGTCACTTAAAGTTAGGGTTGGTCGCAGGGGGGGCAGGAGCCAATCCCATCATGCATTGGACAAGATAAGTTCATATGCAGCTCATGAAATTCATATTATTAGTTTATGAAAAAATGCTCATCTGTGAATAAGCGTCCTATTTATGTCTGAACACACAAGATACACCTGCACAGATCACTTTTGAAGAAACCCATTATGCCTCTGTGTTTATTGGAGAATGGCAGGATTTTCTCTCAGTACATTCAGTCTGAGAATGTTAATGCCTATCTGCGAATACAAAAACACTTTCTCATTATTCAAGTTGTATTATTGTGCAAAACTCTGTCACTGCCATAGACTGTATAAAACAATAAACCTAAACACCTGACATCACCCAGTGGTTTGTGAACTACCAATTTGAAGCCTTAAATTTGGTAGTTTGGCTGTTGCCATCTTGGCAGGGTTATCTCTAACCTCCCAAGAGGTTAGAGATAACCCTGTCACTAGCTGCTAGCTTGGTTAGCACAGTGCATTTGCAGTAATGACCTTTTAGAATGGTAATGCTAATTTTCTCGAGCAAAAAAACAGGCTCAAAATCATCAGGAAAAAAATGTACTTACCAGAAAACTGAACATCTGACTCCTTAGGGCCCTGACACACCAAGCCGACGATGGGCGGTTGGTCAATGTTGGGCTGTCAGCGAGCTTCTGTCACCCTAATTGCCGAGTGTCCTGCAGCACTGGCCCTTGTTGACCCTTGTCAGCTTACTTTTGGCCTGTTCAACATATTGAATTGACATTGCATATGGTGGAATCTGTCAGTTTATGAAATCACTCTGATTGGCACTTTAAATCAGTGTGCATGAAAAGAAATGAAAATGAGGGCAGCAAACAAATGGCTGAAGTCAAGAAGGAGTGAGATAGAAACAAACCTATTATATTATGTCAGATTGTTCTCGTTTTGTGTGTTGTTTTTTGGGTTTTTTTTCCGCTCTAGCAGAAAGTTATTATCTTATTGTTCACTAGTGCACAGTAAATATGCTCCGTTCTTTCAACATCAGGTTGTGCTGTTAATGTGCTAATGGGTTAACTGGCGTCTTTAATCTGTTCTGTTGGTCATCCAAGTTTCCTTTTTGAATGACAAATACAGCCTGCTGCTGCCTGCTGGTATGGAAAAATTTTTTACTCTCTCACAGGTGCAGAACATACATTCTAGTTGGCCATAGGCTGTAGTCCTTACTGTGTGTTCAGTGCAACTCTTTAGACAAGACACAGGCAACATGAGGCAACTCAACAGTCAGCCTTTGACGCAACTAGTTCTTTGATGTTGGTTTGGTGTGTCTGGGCCTTTAGGGGCACTTTTAGTACCACCAGGCGCTGAACAAGACTTATTTAGGCGACCAAAATGTTAGATTAACTTTTTTATGAACTGAAATCACACTGAAATAACAACAACTATGGCTACGTCTGTACTCGTATAAATAAATCAGGGGCTATGCCAAAGTTACATTACATAACCAACGTTGTCACCTTGGTAGCAACTTGTCAATGGACCGCAATCACCTGTCACTCAAAGTGGCCACACCCTTAATTTTGCATAACTTTATCAATAAAATGTTAACAGTTGAGTTCTATAAATATTCACTGCCCATACAGTTGTCATAAATGTTGAAATTAGCTGCAGAGACCCAAACCTTTTTTTTGGTTCTATAAGGCTGTACACATGTTTATTGCTGCTGTAATTATTTTAGCATGGGGGTCTGTGGGGGATTGACTCACCTCTGGAGCCAGCCTCAGGACGCCACTCCAGGAACTGCAGGTTTTGACACTTTCATGTAGGCTTCATTTTTCAGCTCCCGTGGTTGCACAGTTAAAAGGTCCCCAGTTCCATTCACAGTGTAGCACTTCAGGTGAATTTCAAGTTGTCTAACACATGTGGGAATGTGTTTATCCATATGTGTTATGTGATAGACTGGCCGCAGCTTCAGCAAGGTGTTTCCCACCTATCCCCCAATGCATGCTGGGATAGGATCAAGCTTTCCACCCTAAACGGGACCACAACCCTAGACAACTGTATTGATGCAAAAATGGCAGGCAACCTCAGTGTGACCCCACAGGTGACATAAATAGATTTTTTTCTGTTTAATACATGCTATATTGAATGAATGCCTTTATAGAAGTACACACCTACTGTAAGTGGACTTACAAGACACAATTTACATTACATACAAATGCAATTACATTGTTTTTCATAGATGGACCCAACTTGAGTTACATGGTCAAACAATGAATGCTAAATTAGCAATAATCTTTTTAAGATGAAATCAAAGAGTGACATGGATTAGATATGGACGACATTTTTCTTCCCTCTTGCCTGTAAGGGGAAAATTCAAACTGCCCTGATTATGTGAACCAGCAATGTCAGTCAGCAGTCATTGTGCTTAAATGAATCACCCTGCATGCATAATGCAAACTTCATTAGAAACGTGGGACACCCCCCCCAGAGATGAGCCAATCAATATTTTTGGTCAATGAGTGGAAAAATTGACCGGAATTGACCATAATGAGAGTCCTGAATACAATTAATATACACTAACGCAGTCATTTAGAGACATTATTGTAGTAATCACTATTGCAGAAGGACCACCCCAGCCTCTGCATGTTACATTGTTTTACTAACTGATTTAAAAACCTAATCTGCCTGTTTTGCATGATTAAAAGTAAGACATTGCTGATGTTTATCTTGTATAAATGGAGTCAAAGAGCTAACAGTTTACTTAATGTACCCCTTTTGACAGGAAGCAGCAGGTTTAATTTGCAGGCGCTTAGGTATTGTGCATTTTTAATGAATACATTTTTAATTTGGAGGCTAATGATCTTAGGCAAGCAGTCTCATTTGTTTATGGTAATTGTACCAATGTTTAACGATTAACTCGCAAATGATGTGTTCTTTGAAAAGCTACAACTTTGATATTAAGTAAAAACTGACTTTCTATATTTGAGAGTGTTTGATTCATCATGTAGAGCTGAGCTAACAGAAAAGATTATGATACAAAAGCAGATTCTGCTAATTATCCTCTCCCTCACAGTCAAGTATGCGCACAAAATCAAGGGTGAATTAAGGAAGGATTCTTTGTTTATCAAACCTCATTTTGATTTGTCTGACAGTGCTTGTTCTATTTAATGACCATGGTCCGTCAAACCACCATCATCTCCAATGGAAAACCTTCCCTCTTTTTGCTTTGTTTGAGTTAGTCGTTTTTCATTTTCTCCATCATTTAGTCTTGAGGACAGAGAGGAATGGTGATGGAGGGGGATGAGATGGATGGATAGAGCAAAACAGAGAGCGGGAGCGGGGAATGAACTTTCGACCCTGAGGGTGTATGGCTGCTGCACGGAGGCAGCTTAACCAGACATCAGACCATGAGAAAGACATTTCTAAATGAAATAGTCGAATGAAATATAGAGCCATGATCAGCCCATGATAAAGCTTGTGTCTTTGGACAAAGATAAATACTATAGCCTTTATACACAGTTTTTGCCAGACAGGAATTTGTCCTTGGGAGAGGTATTTGAACTGCCATAAATAGGTTCTCAATCCACATGTATTTTTAGCCATGTGAGCAGCATGGCCCTGTGGATGTACTGTCAGCCTGATGGTGGGTTGGTTGTACTAAAAATTTGGTCTCGACTTTAAGGTGTTGCATCTAACTCTGGAGAAAGCTAGTTGATTAAGTTTTTTTTTTCCAGGTCATCAAATACCAACCCTTGAGCTGGTAGTTGGACCGAACCACCAACCAAAGGGTCTGCATTTGATTACCTGGGAATGAGACTGCATGAGTGTTTGACAACCTGAGAGGGTGGTAGAGGAGATACCTGCACACCAATGTAACTGAGCTAGAAAGCCACAAAAAGGTCCACAGGCTGAGATCAATGCAAAAAGAGTCATTTTGTAAAGACATACATGCACAAAAAAACGGAATTTGCTGATCCCCTGACTCTTCCTGTAGCAGCCTGAGGTTCACATTTGTGGTTTTGAGTGAAATGTCAACATCTGTTACAGGGATTGAAATTAGATTTGTTACAGACATTTTTGTCTCGCTCTGATGAATTGTAATTACTACCAGCAAAATGTTAAATGTCCTCTCTTAAATTTGAGCAAATATGTCATTTTACAAGCAGAAGTTCCGACCCATTTTTACATTTTTTGTTTGGTGGTGACCTCTGGTTGCCACAGGGGTAAAGAAGAAAATCAGGGCAACATAGTGCAAAGAATGACAGAGTCCACTTAGGGCGGGAGTAGTGGGAGATGAACCAGGCCCGGAGGAAGTGCGCCGGGCTTCAGAGCTAATTTCTGTAGTGGCCAAATAGCGTAATTACATGGTCACATGATGCCATTGTGTTCAAAAAGAAGTTTTCCCTATGTAGTTACATAGTAAAAGAGGCATCTGTCAATCAGTGGATACATTTTTTGAGCATCACAACCTCTGCAAAATCAAGATTCGCCTCAGTCAGTCTGATAACATTTGGAAAGTCAAGAAGAGCTGCATTGTTGAATAATTTTATCCCAGCAGAGTGCTAAACCGGCAGCATCTGGCCTGGCAGGCGAAGTCTCTAGTATACCTGCTCTTTGGCCCTAATGATGTGGAAGCTGTGCAGATCATCCCAATTGTCCCAATTCTCAGTCCGACCTTGTCCCATATTGACATTTGGTCATGGACTTCCACATCAATGCAAGGTACCGCCGGTGCACTGGGTGTTGATGTTCTGAGACGCTGTGTCAAGTTCTGCTTGTTACATGCATTGTCTGTTTTCAGAATATACTTGTGTCAGTTTTTCAACATTACATACACAAAAGAGTCCGTTTTTTGCCCCTATTCCAGAGAAAGACAATTTTACCACTCAGCTGTTGAAATCCATATTCCACAAATACTCACATTTACATGCAGCTACGTATATTCCAATTAATGTGCACTAACTTTGTTTATCACATCAAAATATAGAAAAGTGGAACAGCTTGAGCTGCTTGTGCCATTTTGCTTCTTTGTAGCAAAATAGGATTTTTCAAAGTTTTTAGCTGGGGGTGGACTTGTTGGACCTTTGGAACACAGCCTTCCTTCAACCACCTCCTTAAAAACGTCGGCGATATTTCCGCATGTCCAGAAATGTTTCGATATCTTTCAGTATGTTTAAAAGCCGGTGTGCTTCTCATTCTGACCACAAATGTGGGCTTTTGGGTTACACAGAGACAACACACAGAGATGCCGTAAACAGGCAAGATGCTATGTGGTGCATAGATGCATATTCTGAATGCACTGTATGCATTGTAAAGAATGCCCGTAAAACCTGAATGATATCAGCATATCCTACATGTCTTAACTGGAAAATGCGAAATTCTGAAAAAGTTCTTATTTGGAATATCTAAATGGAGCATGCTGTTTATTATAGGCTTTTAGGTTATCTTTTTATTTTAGGTCTATCTTATTTCTTTATCTATTCTGTATGCTGTTGGACCTGGGTAACAAATTCATGTTTGAATGACAATAAACTGGACCTTGAACCTTGAACATGATCCACAATAAACTGAGAATATTGTCATATTCTCAATAATAATGGAATATTATTATGCATGTAAACATAGTCAATGTGAGAATGTTCCCATGCTGACGTTAGCTAAAAGCAAGGTACAGCCTTGCAGAGCTGCTAGCATTGCTGAAGACTCAATCTTTTTTAGACTCTGAAACAAAAATGTGAGGGGAAACAAGAATGGAGCATTTGGAGCTGTAAATAAATGATTGCCCCTCATTTACTTCCTCCATCAGCTTTTCCACTCTTTCATAATGCACCGCTGTCACTTTGAATAGTCATACCTTTTTTCTACAATTTATTTCAGTCCAGAAATAAAGTTTTTGCCAAATACATTTACTTCTGAGTGTCAAAGTGGAAAATACATTTTTAAAGTTCTTACATGTCCATTCAATAAAATAGAATTTCTATTTAAGTTTGCCTTTAGTTATGGCATAGTACATGAAGTTGTTGGCTTTAAGGCCGGTTGCAGGTTGTGAGTGAGGAGCAGCTTGTGAATGCTAAAGCCATAGGGGGAAAAACAATCCGAGTAGACCATCTGGCTGCACTGTTAGAAAGTAGAAGGTGCTATTCCCCTGTGAACAGCCCATAGACAACTCCAATGTTAAAATGCAGTCCACAGAGACGACTTGTCTTTTCCCTTAAATTAAAGCATTTAATTGAACCAACAAGCACTGATTCGGCTGAAGAAATGTTATTAAGAGCGGCTTTATTAGAAGGTACGCCAGATAAAAAGCAATCGTCCATGTACTAAAACTAGGACCTAGAGCTGTATTTACTCCAGTGTGTGTGTGTGTGTGTGTGTGTGTGTGTGTGCGCTCAACTCCTGCTCTATCATGCAAATGGAGCAGAAGCTCACAGAATGGATGGCGGCTGTCAGACTGAGGAGAAGAGATAGATTGATTGGGAAAGAGAGAGAAAGAGGGTGAAAGACAGAGGTTGAGATAGCACGAGGAGTGTGAGACTGATGGCAGATGGTGTGCAAAAGATGGAGTCCTCTGTTTTTCCCATCCTTGCTGGAAAGAGAGAAGAGGTATGGAGAACCCTGAAGAAAAAAAGATGCAGTGATTGATTAGGGAATGAATTTTCCCCCACACCTGAGTCTCCTGTGCCTCACGTCTACCTTCTGACATATCTTCTCACTGCTGAATCATCATTCTTTCTAGACTTTCTGTTTTATTAATCAAATACTTGCACGGCTAGTGTCACAACACGGCAGCAACACTGATAGAAACACACACTTTGCATAAAGGTATTAATATCACATTCAGTGAAATCCATTACAGAGCCCTTTATCTGTCTGTGGCAGAACTCTGTTAAACAATAGAGAAAGAGGTGGCTGTTGGTATTTTAATTCACTGTCTTAGCTATTCATATGTCATGTTGATGTTTGTGTTTGGCTGTAGGGCTGTGTTTGTGCTTTTTGTAAGAGAAGCAGCTAGCGTTTTTGGTCCTGATAGGGGAAACTGTCTTAATTTTTTAAAGAAATAGTCTAGTATCGGGGGAAAAATGCTTATCTTCTTTCTTTTCGAGCATTAGATGAGAAGATCAAAACCACTTTTCCTGTCCGATGAATAGCAAGTCAGGAGTCAGTTAGCTTAGCTTAGCATAAAGACTAGAAGCAGGAGTTAAGAGCTTGTCTGACTCACTCAAAAGTCACATACATACCTACACCACTAAGAAGCTGCATCCAAAGTGTTTTTTCCTGAGGCCAGTGTATTTTTTTTAATTTTTCGCAATGAGGACTGCCGTGTATTTACGCTATGCTGCAAACACCAGCAGTGTGAGGGGGCACTGAGCATCTATTCTACACTGAGCGTGGCATGTTTGGCTTTTTTTTCTGAGCACCTAAAACATTCTTACTCCAACCTTGTCATATATCAAGGTTTGGTCATGGACTGTCCACGTCCAGATACAACGTGCAAGATACCCGAAGTGCGTTGGTTGCTGACACTTTGGGACACCGTGTCAAGTTTTGCCTGTTACATGTATTGTCTTCTTTCAAAATGCACTTCTGTTTTCACAGGAAATGTAATGTTTAAATACACAATATGAAATAAACATGTTACACTGGTACAACACCACAAATTGACCCTTTTTTCCTTAAACAACAAACGCACGTGGTTAGTTTTAGGCAACAAAAACAAGTGGTTGGGTTTGGCTTTATAATCTTACGGGACGTGAACAGCAGGTGAAAGTCGGTGTTTGTCGGACCCATCCACCATCGCTCTTGCCCGCTCAAACAGACTTTTGCTGCCTCAACTTTCCTTCTTGTCCCACTGCGTTTCCCCCTGATGCTGCCGGGCACCATTAAACATATAATATAATGGTCGCGTATCAAGCCAACGTTAAAGGACGGCTTTTATCGTCGGTATCTGACACTGCAAGTCACTGCCCAAGTGCCAGATTTCAATGACTTTGTAGTGAGTTGGAGTGCCAAGAGTTAGTAAAACACTGCTCTTGTCTCTGTCACTTTTTATGCAGGCGTTCAGTCACAGTGGAGGAGGGACAAATACCATGAAGACCAACTATCACATCTAACATGTAAAAGTGCTGAACAACAACATCCATGGAGAATAACTACGTTCATATACTGTATATATACTAATATGTGTTTACTCTCATGAACCCACACAGACCAGCGGGTCCATCCTCTCTCTTCAGCCTTCTCTTCATCCAGAGCAAGTACTTTACCTTGTGCTGACATTTTTACTTCAGTGGATACTCTGTATCATAGCGACCAGATGCAACTAAAGCGTCTCAGCTGAAAAAAATGCTGTGCTCTCAAAGCGCTCCCAGCTGGGTGTTTCCTGAGGAGTGCCTGGCTTTTTTAGCTGGGGAAAAAAAAAAAGGTTTGGTGAACACCTAAAGCTCACTGACAAGTTGTATCTTGAAATGTAAAAACCAAATGTAAAGATAGTGCCATGGCAAGAGGAAAATTTTTGAGAAAGCCAAGTGAGCAAAGATATCCACACTCTCTCTCTGTCTTTCTTTCTTCCTTTCTCTCTCTCACGCACACACACATGGTCCCAAACATCTTATTTATTTTTTTAACTTCCCTATTAATTTATGCAATGCATAATCATCAGTTTAATGCACAGCACAGATTTGATAATGAATAAAAAGGAGCAAACTCAGCCAGGAGACATAGTGTTTTACATGTATCAAACACATGACCTACAAACCTTGTTGTATGTGCTTGAAATGCACAAATACTTTCCATACTTCCTCATTGTTAAAACAAGGCCAAATGTTCATTATACAACGTGACCTAAAAGACTAACAACTCAATACCGAACCTGCAGAGGCTATTAACAATAACAATCTCATCTACTCAGGTAACCTGGCCTTATGGTGCTGTCCATGGTGCTGATTTTCAGTGTGTAACTGTTGTGCTTATTTGCACAGGAGAGAAGTTTGCCTTCTGACAGCCTTAATTTATACAAGTAGTCACAAATATTTGGCTAATATATTGTGTGTGTGTTTCAGTGTCTGTGTGTGCCTTCATTGCACAATATCATTTTTCGAGATGCTGCCTCTTAACATTTTGATACATAACACTAAACCAAACCAAAGTTTCCACAGGGAGGAAATGAGGAAAATGAAGGTTACCGGTAGAGGAGATCAAGATAAGGTTTGAGTGGTGTAAGGAAATCTGGTGTTCAAACTGTCCAGGATGTGTAATAATATGCAGAGGGAAAGTTGGTGGAGGGTGAAAGTGGGATTAAAGAAGAGAGGAAGAGATGAGGACAGAGTGACATTGTCAATCAATTGTCCACATTTTGTCAGACACAGTTCCTTGAATGTATGCCTCAAATACTCCCAAAAAAGTAAATTCCCTCAAGTCCCCCAGAAAACAATATACTGTCTGTCCAAGTGAAAGCTATTCCCTTCCACATTCAGAACCTTAGCATTAGGGATTTTAGCTTTAAAACCTCTCATGAGTATTTACCGCAACATACTGTACAACATGAAATACTTTACAATCTGGCCCGTCTTGATTCGCCACTTCCCACCCACTGAGCGCTCACGCAGATCTGCTGAAATTAGTTATGACATGTGTGCGGGAGGCAGAGAAGACGGGGGATTTGGGAGGTCAGGCTGAGTTGAAGACATCATTGGCGCCTACAACAGCAGAAGGCAACATGGTTAAAGACTTTAAAGATTTATGGATAGATGCTGTTTAAGCTCAGTTCATGAATATAATTTCTCTTTTATCATTTTTTGTTAACAGAGCAGTTATATCTGATCTAAGCAGCAACATTTTCAAACTCAAGTACAGTCATGCTCTTATGCTCTTAAATAAATAAGATCAGTTAATTGAATATACATGTTGATGATGAAGAAACTGTGTATTTAGCTCTCCTTTTCTGCCCCTTAAGCCCAGGGGCATGTTCAAAGACCTGAGTTAAAAGAGGACCTGAGGTACGACAGTGCAAAGTGCATCTCCATCTGTACATTTTTCAGGAGCGTCTGATGGGTGCTGCTTCAGATCTGCAGCATAGGAGCAAACCACCAGCAGCACGGTGATGCGACCCGCTGACACAGCAAGCCATAAACACTTCGATGAGGGAGGGGCGGCAGTGGCAGAATCCATTCTGCTTCGTCATGGAGGCGACTCTAGTCAGCTTTCAGGAGGTAAATAAATA
>JAPZEB010000020.1:29407334-29418465 GCA_029783705.1 Chaetodon striatus | reverse complement strand
AATGTAGGCTGGGATAGGCTCCAGCCCCCCCCGCGACCCTCACGAGGATAAGCGGTTAGGAAATGGATGGATGGATGTCCCTTGTTGTTTGTAGTTTTTATGATTATGAATTTACTTAAAAAAAATCTATATTCTATTATTACTATTTGTCTGGTCATCAAGTACTTGAATGTGCTGTCATCCATCATTGCAACTTTTGACAGCTGTCAAGTCAAGTCAAAGTGTATTATAGCGCAATAATCACCAAAAAATCCCTTGGTGGGCTGTACATAAAAACATATAAGCAAATTACAAATAACATTACAGAATACAACAAATAACAAAATATATTAAAACAAGTGAAATGACTATGTAGAACAAAATAAACAGACAATTTTACATGTGAAGTGACATATTATAAAAACAAAAATAACATTGGCACTTGTATATAAAAAAATCAAACATAAATTGATGTACACAATGACTGAGCAGTAATAGATAACCATGATGTCGTATGTAAGGTCAGAGACTATGTAATGTTAAAGGTGGATGCAAAGAGGTGTGTTTTGAGTTTACTTACTTACTCAGTATGAGAGGGCTCTACCACCTGCTGATGATTTATTGATTCTGGGGATGGATAGGAGACCGGCATTATGGGATTGTGGAGGCCTGATTGATAAACGTGGAGTAAGTAGAGATGATAAATAGGATGGTGCAAGTGTGTGTAATATGTTATGAGTTAAAAGCAGAATCATGAAGTCCGATCTAGTGTGTCAATCAGCTGTCATCTGTTTGTGGGTCGGTCGATGTGACATATTGTCCGCTGCGCAGAGGATTAGAGGTCACAATTGCCATAAAAGCATGCTGGCTTGCATACTGAAAATATTGAATCTTTTCCTGGCATGCTATATAGTGTGGTAGTATGGGGATTGGAATGCACAGTCAGTCTCCTCATGTGTCATGTCTTGTCATGTTACTTCCTACCATTGTCTGTTTCCTGCCTGTTTCAGGAAACAGACGTTGCACTCCTGTGTTGTCTTAGTCTTGTTTGCTCCACCCGAGTGTTGCCAACCATACCTTCATTGTCAGCCAGTCCCTCCTTTTGCTCGTGCCTGCCCACTCCAGCTGTGTCTTGTTCTTGTGATAAGTTTTCTGTGTGTGTACCTGTTTCTTTCCTTTTGTCCTTTGTCACTTTGGCTGTATTCATGGTGTCTTTCCCTGGTCTGTTTTCTCCGCCTTTGTTACTCTCTTGTGTTCTCCATTGGATTGCTTCCCTGTGTTCATTACTGTGTTCTTCATGCCACCCTGATTTGTTTTCAGTTTAGTTTTTAATCTTTTTTTTCTGTTGTGTTTTGTGTTACATCTGCCTGTCTCTTCAGTGTTGTTGCCTGCCTGTTTGGAGGTGTTCTGCATTAAAGGTCGCCTTTTGTTAAACCGCCTGCCTACTGCTCTGCATTTGGGTCCTCTTTTGAATTGAAACATAACAATAAGTTTGTGTGTTTATCGTGTCCCCTTTAATATTACTCATAGTCATATAATCCATTTTTAATAGATTATTTTTGACCAGAGCGGCTTTAAATTACCTCAGTATGGAAGCCTATTTTTTGTCAGTATGCTAAAAAAACAATTGTGTAAGTCATTACATTGAGAAACTTTCTTGAAATAATTACTTAGTATCTCAAAATAATGAAAACATTTCTTGAAATGATGACTTGGTATCTCAAATATCGAGAAGCTTTCCCAAAATATTGTCTTAATATCTCAAACAGTGATGATAATACTTATGATACAAAGTCATGTCTTTTTAGAGTTTCTTGTTATTTTGAGATGCTAACTCATCATTTTTGAGAAAGCTCATGATTTTGACATGAATCATTATTTTTACACAAGTCAGTTATTACTTTGAGAAATTTCTCATTATTTTGAGATAATTAAGTTATTATTTTGAGAAAGATTCTCTTTATAATGACTTACGGAGTCAATTTTTTATACCTACACAACATCTTCTCAGCAAAAGACCTCAACAAAGATCCTTCTCCCACTACAAGATGTCACAACAGAAGGATTTATTACAAAGGAGGACACAACAAAAGTTAAAATCCAAACCTCCTGAACACAGTTGTCAAAAAACTGACACTTTCTTAATAAAGGAACAACAGTATCAGTTTTTAAAATTAGTTTTGTTTTTCTTGTGGTGCTTCTTTTCAATAAATCAGAAAGCAATCTTTGTGTAGGAACCTGATTTTATTTCACTTACTTTATTAGTGGGAGTGAGTCAGTGTGGACTGTCAGCCTGAGCTATTTCTGAGCTGCAAACAATGAATGCATTCAATCTAAACTGAATTGAAAGGCCGAGTTGAATAGTTTCTGTCTACACTTTCAATGAGTAATTGCATTTAGACTCCTGAAATATAGCCTTCATTTCTGCACTGACTGTGTCTGTGTGTGTGTGTGTGTGTGCGTGTCCTTGTGTATACAAGTCCTCGAGTGTGTAAATGTGTGTTTATATTTATATCATATAAATATATACATACATATATGTTTATTTATTCTTGACTCTTATTTTCAAGGAGTGCAACCTTGTCTCTTTTCTAAATCCGAATTGCCCCTACATTAAAGTGACCCTATGCAAACACCATATAGATCAATTTCTTTGCCTCAGTAAGTGTGAGACAACCATGTGATGCAGTTACATAATGAAAGCCTTAAGAACACATTGTTGGAAGCTTTATTGTTGAAACTTCACTACATCCACATAGACTTTATCCTTCATGGTCTAATACCATTAAATTTGGTTATCCTCTCCACAGATTTTCATTCCTCCATATAGGACTGAAGGATGAGATCATAAAGTGTGTATATGTGTGGGTGTGTTCGTGTGTGTGCACATTTGTAAGCATATTGAGGGAGAGAAGGACAAAGAAGGCATGTTATTTTGTAGCCAGAGCATTTTAATGACCTCTCTCTGACTCCCCTGTCATCATTGTTGTTGCCACACACACACACCAGCTTACTGTATGTTGAACTCTACTGGCCATTTGAATACTGATTGTGTGAAAGCTTTCTGTCACTAGAAAGACAAAATGCTGACTGGTGAAAACACACATAAGCACAGTTTTTGGCATGAGATGGCGTGCAATACAAGGGGCTGTGTGCAATGAATGTAGATGTGGCTGTCAAGGGGACTGCCTCAAGGTTACCACTCACCAAGGGGAATCAGCTGGAAACTGCTCTTAACTAACAGCATCTACAGTGTGATGTAAGCCCTTAGGGGAGATACGGCTGTACATGTATAATGAAGTTGAGTAAGTGTTTCCCCAGGCAAAGATGCCTCACTTTGCCTATTTTCAGAACATGCTTTTGATTTAGTGAGCCCATCTTTTTAAGGCTTCAGAGTCATGAGACTGTGTGACTGTGGTGGCCGTTTAATCCTTTGGCTGAGCGTTCTGTTGTCACTTTGATGTAAATAAAACATCTCCATACAAACACAATGTCACAGTGCACAAGGGAATTAGACCCCCGCATTGTCAGCTATATGGTTTCTCATTGTAGTCCCAGCTCCTGCATATATTTCACTGCTGTGTTTGATCGTGATAGAATCACTTACACAGGTATGTAAACACTTTTACATGTGTATACGTATATTTGTTGACTGTATTTGAAATACAAAACGTTGTTTTAAAGTGTGCAGAAAAAAAAATTGTATCACGACACTTTTGTTTATATTTGTAATGTCAAAAAACAGGCACCCAAACCCATGAGAAGTTACTACAGCAAGATGCTCCCTCATTGGCTTCCCACCTGCGGCAACATTACCATACCGTTATTAGTACAGCACAAAGAAATAGGCACCAGTTTTTTGTTTACTATGTTTCTACAGTAGTGGGAGAGACTTCATCTTTAATGGTAGCAAATACCGATGTCTTATTATGTAACAGGTAACTATTGATACCCAACACATTTTGCAATAATATAAATCAATAATACATTTTGTATTTTAATACCTACCAAAAGCAATAATATTAATTTTGTTAAAAAATAAAATAAAACAAAAACTTTACCAGCAAACTAAAGCAAATTTAGTTCTTGGTTAAAATTAATTGAATACAGCACTCCTTTGAGAAGTTATCAATTGTAGCACATTTATATAAATGTAAAAAATAATTTGAAATGCTTTCTGTGATCAGTCATAAGCTATTAGTAGTAATTTTTATGTTGCAAGTGTTAATCTTTTCTCTTTAGTAATAATGTCATTAATAAATCCTAATAATCTATTCAATTTATACTGTCTGCCGTTGTAAATGATAACAATTTGTAAATAAATGGAATGGACAAACATTCCAGTCCAAAGGGAATTTTTTTCACAACCCAGCCCAACCCAAAACTTGTTTTTATTCATGACTTAAACTTATCTGTAAAGCGTCACTGAAAGCAGACATGTCCACAGTCCGGCTGGGAATCCACTTGTGTCTCAGTGACTGATTTTAAACAGCCTGCTGCTTGTCTTTCAAAATATACTATATGTGGCCTGCCACACAATGTTGGTTAATCAAACAAGATTATTTTGCATTTTTTGCATTACCTTCCCAATGTCAGGACTATCATACAGTTTGAAGACATGCACCAAGTAGGAACTATGCAGGCAGAACTAATTAATGTTTCCATAATCAGACGGTAAACAAGCAATGAACGGATACCTAATAGCAGGTAGCAGACATGTCCTCAGCAAAGAAGTATAAAACTAACAGCAAGGACCACTCTTATGAGCAGTGGAAAGTTAAATATTTCTTGACTAAAAGAAGAAGATAGACAGTTGCATTTGTCTTATTTGTATGTGATTCTTCAGTAACCCATATGATGAAAGAAGCAGCTGGCCCCAGGTATTTCCACATTATGTAATCTGGCCCCCATTCAAAAAAGTTTGGACAGCCCTTACTTGATGAAATACTTTACCCACAAAATGAGCATCTGTGTATCCTTTAGTCATGCTGTGTTACCTTGAATTTGTTGGGTGAGTTTTTCTTGCATGCCTCTACAGAAACCAGCAAACATACTGATTTATTGATTGATTAGGGACCAAGTTTAACAACAGCCAAACTACACAAAACATCTGTTTTCAAACTCTCAGACAACTTTTGCAGTTTAATCCAAGTCTCGTTTATCCAGGCTGATGCCCGGGTCAAATTGATTACACAACACAGCCAAATAATAGAATAAAAAACAGACAACAGCACAGTATCTTCAGGAAAATTCAGCAGCATCATAAAGGAACCTGAAGTTTAAACTCTTCAGTGTAAGTTTAAAATTTATGGATCACATGTTAAATTAAAGTTTAAAGTAATGTGCAACAGAATTAAATTTAATCTGGCTTTAGAGTAAAAACTTAACTGATGTTTAAAGAGAGGTTTAAATTTAATCTTTAATTCTGGACTAGTTTTAAAGTTTTGTGCAACATGACTTAAGGTTAAACTGGTGTGTTGAGTGTTGATTGTGACCATATTAGTAAACCGAATAACTAGTAATTCTAACTCGTGCAACATGAAGAGAGATATGATGGGTAGTCGGCCTGTTGTCTCTGTGTCAAAGCAAAAACTGGTGAAGGCCCAGTAATTAGTGTCTTCATCCGAAGGGCTGTAGGAAGGATTCATGTCAGTGTCTGAGTACAGTCTGTCTCATATTAATTAACAAATAGCCATGACAGACCGCAGTGAGTAAAGAGAACTGTGGGATGGCTTTTTCTATAGACTTTTGCATTTAATTCTGATATCAGTATACCCGCATTAATGAACAGAGCCAGTGAAATACTGGTGGGTGTATCATTTATTATATGCATCTCTTGTCACATCACTCAAAAAGAGCCATCTACAAGTTTTCTTTGTGTTCTGTGTGTTGAGCGTCCATTAAATAGACAAGCTCTCACTGAGCTTACAGGACATCTGTTCTGTCAAATCCTTTATTGGCCAGCTCTTATCCATGTCTTTATTCCTCTGTTTACAGCTTCCTTGTCCTCTTAACATTTCTTTATCTTTCGTCTTTTCTTTCCTCTTGGCATTAAACCAACAATTTCTCCTTTTTTTCTTTTTCCATCTTTCCCTCCCTCATTCCTGTGTCCCCCGCTGGAGATTCCAATACACAGAGACTGATCCTACTGAGGTAATTACACATTTTGGCAAGACTACAGTCCACTACAGACTGTGCGTATGTGTGCAGTTTCTATATTTTTCCTAAGCTTGCAGTTTGAGTCACGTCAGTGTTGCAACAATCTGATGAAATCGTTTCAAGGGTGTTTGTCCACAGCAGCTCCTGTGCCGCTCTTCCTCTATTACAGTCCTTTATCAGGTGATCCACTCCCTCACATACAAAAGCGAACATTTTTGCAACAAATATTTGACAAAAACAGATTGTTGCATTACTGATTTTATGTCTTAGTGATTTATGCTGTGACATACTGGAACACAAGAGCAGACAAACATGCTTATCTCCTCCTCCTCTGCTTTCCTTCCCATTCTTTCCTTTGTCACATGCCTAAATTACAGCACTGACCATCCCAGTCTATTCTGTTATTGCAGAAAGGAAAGCTTAACCACACATTTACTGTGAGCTCTGACCAGTCTTTTAAATCAGATTGGCAGTAGCTGTGCCAGCCAGGGAAGAAAGGAGAGCTGTGTACTCTCTCCAGCTGCTGGTTGGCGTGTGGGTGTTCGGCTATTCTGACAATAAATCAATACACTATCTGGTCGACCGACCTCATGTCCCACGTCCTGTGGGAAGGTGGGGAGCATGGATGAAGAAGAAAAAAGCAGAGTAAAGAAACGGCACACTTTTATGTAGGCAGAGACAAATGGAGAGTGCCAGTCAGCTGGCAAGCAGCCACTTCCATCCAACCTGCATGTCTATACTTCTCTAGTTTCTGATTAAATACCACTCTTGGTTCAAGAACCTCTTAGATTGCTGTGCTTATACATCATATAATTGACACTGTGCTGCACAGGGTCAAAGTCTATTTAAATGGTAATGATGATCAAAAAATGATGTGAATATATTGTGAAATTTCTGCAATGTTGGACCACTGAAATTTCATGCACTCTTTAAAGACACAGGCTGTATGTGAAGTCTCTAGATAAAATACAGATGAGCTTTATGACACTATTGTTTACACTTTGCCACATTGGTGCATCTCAGTTGGCCAGATCATATATCTGATTATAATCTCTCCTGGGTCTCTCGGGCTATATGTAGTCAGTAGTACTCCACATCAGCTGTACTCCAGTCCAGAGGGTGTTGGTGTAAGAGACTGGAAGCTGCAAAAAAAACCAAACAAACAAAAAAACAGAATAACTTGTGCACTTTAGTGTGGTGTAGTTACAAACACCATGGCAATCAATAAACCAACACAGGCACATCAGTGAATCATAGGTATTAACTATGAATGAGATAAAAGTCTTATCATCTTCATGTTCTGTCAGTTGCCTTTTTCCTTCACCCATACAGATCCGTGCTCTTTCGCCCACACAAATCAATCAGTGGTTGAACTGATCAGGGGCGATGTAAATGCTACAACCATGTGATAACTTTTTTGTCTGATCTTATTTGCTGAAATTGAAGGAATTTTTTTTTTCTGTCACTTTAAGGTGTAGTCTGTTGGATTTAGTGGCATCTAGCGGCATCTAGCAGTGAGGTTGCAGATTGCAGCCAAATGAAACTTCTCCAGTGTGCTGAGCATGTAGGAGAACTATGGCAGCAGATGTGAAAACACCTGATCTTGAGCCAGTGTTTGGTTTGTCCATTCTGGGCCAACACATTGTCATCCACTTTGTCAGTGGCCTTTTGTCTACATATTACTCGCTAGGTATCCTTCTGTGTCTACTGTTGATGTTCCAGGATGCGCTACCGACACTGGGATGTCAACAAAAGCTTGTGGTTGGGTTTATGTAACAAAAGCACATGGTTAGGTTTAGAAAAAAACATCTTGGTTTGGCATTTGGAAGTGACCATCCAACACCGGGGTGAACGTCTGGGGTTTGTTGGACCGATCCACCACCCCTCCCAACAGCCCTATAGGGACTATGCAGCTCCTAATACTACATTGTTAACAGGCATGTTTTAACCTGACTCTGTTCAGTGGTATATCACACCACAGCGACAGTTGCTGTATGGCCGACCAGCAGCATATCATAACAACATGAAAGGTTACGTCCAGCCACATTGCATATTGACGCTGCCTGGCCACATATCATGGCACCTTGACATGCACTGTCCAGCTGACCAGTGGCATATCATAACAACATGAAAGGTTACGTCTGGCTGTGTTGCATACCGACGCCTCCCAATCATGTACCATACTACCCGAAAAGTGGCTTTTGGCGCAGAAATCACTCACAAAATGGTGGTTTTCGCCAACTTTGGAATGAGATTGGGCTGGAGCTACTGTAGAAACAACTTGGTACACTCTGAAAGAGGACCCACTCTGTAGGCAGATATAGCAGCTCATTCTTAATTAACAAAAGCATAACATTTTTTATTTTCAGGTGATAATAACACTAGATAAAACATAGCTATAAATATTCCATCTCATTTTTGCTGACATATCCCCCTGAATCCTAAACACAGCTCCATTATCATGGGGACAGATGCTGTAAGTGGCTTGCTGCTGAAGTAGTAACTTTTACAAACTTGTCTTGGAGAGATAGATGAATTTTCACATTTTTTTAATATCTGTTTATGATGTGTCTAAAACCACTTCCTGGTGTGGTTAGAGCAATCAAATTTTAATCTGTTTTGAGTGCTTCTTAGATGCATTTACACTTTGTTTGAAATCAGATTGCCAACAAATCCTCCCAAGATGCATAAATTGTCTCACAGAGACCAATTTACACCTTGTAATAACATGTTATGTTTTGGATATCTTATCTGAATAAGAAACATTGCAGGCGATAAGAAAAATTGTGTAAATGTACACACAGTGCATTGCAATCAGACTGCCGAACCACGTTTAGATATAAAGCTGCAGTGCAGCTTAAAAGTTATTTAACAATGTATAATGCCAGGCTGACCCAGTGGCTTAGGGGTTAAAACACCAATGCTGAATCGTAGCAACCACGGTTGGAAACTGGATGGGAATCTCTTTCCTCTTGTCCTGTCCTGCATAAGATGCTTATAAAGGATGAACCCCATCCATGGAGCAAGGAGGAAACACTGTTTAAGAGCCCATATACAACAGCATTGCCTCTCTTGACCTGGGCCACACTTTGTTTGTTTCTCACCAGCTCCACTGACTTAATCGGTACATTGACATCCAGTCACGGTCAAGATGTCAGATCAGACATTAGAGTCAAGATAATGAGAATGCATATTAATACCTGCTGCAGCCTGGTCTCACTCCCAGAGCACTGAAATATGCTGCTTTGGCATCATCCCTGGCATCATTATAACACCTGGGGCTCCCTTTAGTGTTTGTAGTAGATGCACAGGGCTTTCAACCATCTCCAATGTAAAGACACCCACATCTTCCATTCTCCACTCACAATCGCTACTGCCAGTGCATCAAGATGCAATGCAAAAGGCTGCCCCGGCATTATAGTGACACTGGTGGCTTTTGCCCAAGCTTAAAAATATGATACATATGGATGAGATAAAGTTGCCCATGATCAGATGTAATTTTCCAGATGATATTTTTAGATACAGATCACATTGGAATACCAGGTGTTCATGGATTCCACCTGACTTTAGTTGGTACAAGCTAATGACAGAAAAGAAGCCCATACGTGGATGATACATCGTACATTCCTGCTTGTTAAACCTTCATTTGTAGGGCCTGCGAGTCCACTGAAAGTGTAGCCCTGGAGCACATCCTCTGCAGCTGCTCCACAGCACTGGGGAGAGATGATACAGATGGAGGCATGATCAAATCTTGAAGGTCATTGTTAAAAGCCATCTGCTCTGGTTTTGATGGGATCGTGCCCTTAAAAAATACTTTCACCTTTATGAGAGTCGGTGAGTATCAAAGTCCTGCTGGGAAGAAACAACTGAAATTCCTCCAACATGCTGCGATCAGGAATTGTTCTCTTGTCTTAATCCACTGGACAAAGCTGTCCTTCTGGTGCTGACAGTCCCTTGGGAGGATCACGTGGATGATGCCTTTGAAAGGCAACTTGCCAAATACAAGGAGCTGGTTATTGAATGTGGAAATGATTGGCTTGAGAGCAAGGAGCTTTCCAGTAGAGGTTGGATTCTGGGGCTTTGCTGCCTGATGGCTGTCTGACAAGCCTTCATCTTGTTGGGCATTAAGGGGAAAAGGGGGCGAAAAGCTGTCAGCAGCACCAGTGAAATGGTTGAAGTGGGATTTGTTCAGCCTTGGCTGGGTCACCTGGTGTGTCCACAAGCAAATAGTGTTTCAACAATAAATCCGTTTCAACACATGAACACAGAAACAACCCATACCCCATATATTCTATACCTCCCGCCATCTCCTCTTTTTTTCCCTTCTCCATTTTTATTTCACCCTTCTATCTCACTCCTTTGCTCTTGTGTTCTCCCACTGAGGCACAGAATTACAGTCTAGAAGGAAATAAAAGAGCAGTAGAAGCACAGGGTTGAGAGGAGCAAGGTTAAACAGCAAACAAGATATCCCTGCTCCATTGTACAACACGTCTCTCAGGAAGCACATTCAGAGCTCATCAAACATTAAGACACCTCAGTCATGTCTGCCTTGTTTTCTTTTGAATAATTTATAGGGCTCCAGTCGTTGTTTTCCTTGTACGCAGTTTCTCTAAATTAATTACCAAAGACTCACAGAAGGATTATGATGTGACCTTGGATGCTTTCATTCATGACTACGCTGTGGGCATACAGTGGGTACGTGTGTGACTGTGTATTTACTCTACTGTACACATGTATGGACTGTAAACATGCATGTATATGTGCAGTAGGCTCTACTGCAACATCTCAATGACTACATTTACATGCACAGAATATTCATGCCTGAGCTGTTGGCTAAAAATGGCTAATGAAAATTGATATACCACCAGTAGGGGAGGCAGTAGCTCAGTCCATAGGGACTTGGCTTTGAAACCAAAGGGGCGCCTGTCCATGGGCAGCCCCCTCACTCTGACATCTCTCCATTTAATGCATGTATAGGTCCTGTTTGTGCATG
>JAPZEB010000020.1:29380595-29398595 GCA_029783705.1 Chaetodon striatus | reverse complement strand
AATACAAAGCAAACACACACACACACACACACACACACACACACAGGCTTGTGAGAGTGTCCTTTTACAGAAACACACAAGATTGCGCGGATATGATAATACTTACTAAAACTACTGTGTTACAAAGGTGTAGTGAACAAGACAAATGGTGTGTCCTGGGAGTAAAGAACAAGATGCATACCATCTGTGTGTGTGTGTGTATGTGTGTGTGTACAAATGTGTGTATGGCTGTGCAGTTTTCATGTGAGCAAGATGTTTTGGGGGAAATAAAGAATTCAAACAAATGACACTGGCCATCACATGACATTATTATTAATATGACTTTAAGAAAAATCTCTGCTGTCTCTCCTAATAGTCAGCATAATGAGAGAGCAGATGTAAAACAGATGTTATGCTTCTCTGAGGATCATACTTGAACTGACAGCGCTGCTGAAGAGAGCTGCCACCGAGGAGATACAGTACATGTGTGTTTTATTATATTTTAGATCTTTTTCCTGTGTCCCAATTTGTGAATATATTAAAAACTATTTAATCTTTAGGTCAGTGAGTGAGAAAATGATTCAAATTCCTGTCAACGCATGTTAAAAATCTCAGCAGCTGATTTCCACCAAGCTCTTTTTAATAATCCGCTCACATTTACATGTCATGCATTTAAATAATGCTTATCCAGAGTGACCAATAATATTTCTTTTTTGACTGCAAGTACTTAATCTAGGAACTGATTAACTTTCTCAAGAACTCCTTATTCAAGGAACCTCATTCTGATTTTGGCAACGAGTCCTAATCCAAAAGCGATGCCACAGAGAAAACTAATAGGACACTGTCCTCACTGCTGTCGAAATGACATCATAAGTCATTAGTTCAAACACTTGTAAAAACCTGCGTATTCCTAACAAGGGATCTCAAATAAAGTCTTCTCACAGAGACTAAAGACAGACTTGTTGACTATCAATGGGGAGTTTATATATTCCTAAACTGAGTAAAGGACCAGAAAAAGAGACGATACCAACAGCCACTAGATTATTAAAGCTGAGGTAGGCAGTTTAATTTTGGCTTCATTGGGCAAAAATCCACAAATAAACTTTGAGCATATTGTAATTCAAGTCAACTGATTGACGACTTCTTCATCTTTCAATTGACTCCGTGATCATGTTTCAGAAAATCTAGGCCATTGTGGGAGACTTTGGCCAATCACAGGTCATTTCAGAGAGAGTGCATTCCTGTTGGCTGGTTTATAAATGCAGATGCACACACACATCCTTTCAGTGAAAGCCTGTTCCAATGCAGAGAGTCCATGCATCATTTTCATCAGCTTATCTGGGGTTAGGAGGTGGGAGCAGCAGGCTGAGCAAAGTAATCCAGATGTCCCTCTCCCGGCAACGCTTTCCACCTCCTCCTGAGGGACCTTGAGGCATTCCCAGGCCAGATGAGATATATAATCCCTCCGGCGTGTTCTGGATCTACCCCGGGGTTTCCTACCAGTTAGGAGATGCCTCCCTTTAGAGGAAAACCTCTAATGGGAGGTGCCCAGGAGGCATCCTCATCAGATGCCCAAACCATGTCAGCCAACCCAGCGCAAGCTAGAAGTCACGGTATGATGAAGAGAACAGAACCACATCATTTTCAAAGATCAAGGCTGCAGTTCTCAGGTCCCCAAACTGGACACTTTTCTTTTCTTTTCTTAGCTGTGCCTTAAAATTCTGTCCATGAATATGCTGGTGGAGGCCAACACCTACTGAAAACTTGTTTTACAAATGGAGAGTTGACAAAAAGAAATGCTATTCCAGCACTGGCAACAACTGCCTACACTGCACAGCAACCATGGAAAAGAAGATAGACTGATCAAAAAGAGAGTCTAAAAATAGACAAAACAAAACATGTCAATATTGGCAAAGCATTTCAGAGATGGAGAGAAAAATGCAAATTGTTCAGCCCTCAGCTAAACGGAGCTAAAGGCCCACGGCTGTGGCTTTAAGTTCACGTTAATGTAATTAACATTAGCAAAAGCCTTGAATGATAGTGTGATCTTCTTGGCAAAGAAGACCAGTGAGATCTTCTTGACAAGACAGTCTCGCCAAGAGGAGAGCAGACCGCCACTCTAGAGATAGACCCCCAGTCATCAGTCAGTCCTCTCAGTGCAAAGCCCAGCTCCGGGTGACCAGACAACCCAGACTCCCTGCAGGATCAGCAAACTTTTTGTTGCTGCTGTTACACAGATCATACCTGGTGCTACTGCTGGCCACCAGCCCGTTGTGATACCAAGCACTCTGGGGTTTGCACTGGCCAAATTAGAGCTGCTACAGCCGCCAACTGAAGGTCTGTCTCAAGAGTTAGTGCTCCCTCTCCCCCAGAGGAAGCAGTCGGCTGCAGAGAGAGAGGTGCAGGGAGCTGGCTAGCTTATTACTTTCTCATTTGTGGTCTAATAAACAAAGAGAGGGAGAGTGGGGCAAAGAGGGACTGAGTGTGAGCTGTGTGTAATTGCACAATGAAATAAGATTAAATAAATCAATGTATAGGAAACACTGGATTACACTGGAGCATGCACATATGCCCCTGGTCGTCTGATGGGAGGGGCTAAGGACAGGGAGGGGAGAGCTGCAGGAGAAGAGTGTATTTTCAAATTCTCTAGTTTTGTTTTATTTTTATTTTCCACTTTTCTGCTTACCCCAGCTTTCAGTGACAGACAGCAATGACTTTGAATAAGAGCCACAGCGCCTATTATCTACTTACTTCTTCAAGGAGTAGATTTAAAAAGAAATTAACTAAGATAACTTCTGTTTCTTTACCCATGTCAAAGTGATGAATTTCATTTTCATGGTTGCACTAAATCATCTGTTACCTGAATTAGGCAGTGCATAGAAAGGCTGGAAATGTAGGAATTATAACACCATCAGCCACCTGTTTCTTAGATCTTTGTTAGGTTCTGTAGCTGCATGTAGACTGAGCAGAATTTGCTTGTCAGATTCGAGGGATCTATCGATTCCATATTGTCCTCTGATTTATTGATGTAAAATGTATTCAGTCTCATTTTGGTGGTGTGAAAAGTTTAAATATAATTCCTGTGGTAGATTCCACTGTCTCTTCCAATATTTGATTTACAAGAGCAACTGACTGTTGCAGAAATGTAACATATGACCTCACTATTGCATAACAAATCCCTTTAGCCACTCAATCAAGCTGCATCCCCTCCTCTCTCCTCGTTCCATACATGTGTCTTGATTGGCAGTACAGCTTGAAAAAATGGCAGGGTCTAGTTTTGTTGCTGGCAGCAGAATCTGTGAGGGCTGACAAGAGTGATCCTGAATCAGACAGGTCCTGTTAGGCCACATTTGGGGCAAGACTATAGGTGCAGTTCAGCCCCCACAGGTTTTGCTGCCACCCTTTGGTATAAACTAACCATTACAGCCTCAAATGATTTGTGGTCATTAAATTATTATTAACAGATTAAATCTGAAATGTCAACAGTTTTGAGGAAATGCAATTAATACATCCAAATCATACAAGTGTAGGTCGCAAGTATCACAAATACATGTTCCTCTTCCTGAGGTTTAGAGATGTTTTATACAGGATATCGTATAAGGAAATGTTGGGCAGTGACAGACCTATACTTGTAAATATTTGCTTTCTTGCAGAGTCTTAGATGAGAATATGAATATTATCTGTTCATAAGCTGAAGCCACAGCCAGTAGCAGGTTAGCATAACTTAGCATAAAGACTGGAAGCCAGGGAAACGGCTAGCCTGACTGTCTAAACGTTAAGTTAAAAAAAACAACCTCTAGTTCCTACATTGTGTGCAAACATATTCTCACTTCCAACTCATCACATATCGCCACTTTTTCAGCAGACGTTTGACGTCTGCATATGACGTGAGTTATCCTGGGTGTGTCTGTTGTTGACGCTGTGAGAAGCAGTGTCAATTTACACCTGTTGCATGCATTGTGTCTTAAAAATACACTGCCATTTTCACAGGAAATGTACAGTATCTGCTCATGAGATGCAGACAAAATGAATTTACAACATCAGAAAAACACCTAGTATTTGCGTTTATTTCCTTGTGCAACAAGCGCACATGGTTAGGTTTATGCAACAAAAGCACTTGCTCAGGTTAGAAAAACAGCATCGTGGTTTAGCTCAACATTCATACAGCAGGTGAACAGAGAGCTGCTGGGTGAAAGTCACTGGTTACTTGTTGGATCCATCCACTACCCCTCCCACCTGCCCTATAGGGACTTTTCAGTTCCTTAAGTTACGTTTTTTGCCAGCATTTCAAACTGATGCTGTCCGGTGCTGTTATAAACTGACGCCGACCAGCAGCGTATTATACTGCCACGAAGGAATGGCTTTTGTTTTCTGTATCTGACACGAAAATAATTCACCAAGCGGCAGTACTTGATGACTTTCGAATTGTAAACTGTTATCACAATATATTTGTTAGAAACGCATTGTTGTTGTTCTAAACTAATCACATTAAGGTTACTACTCAAGCACTTATGACTTTTCTTGCTTTGCATAAGTTTTTAAATTACCTGCATAATGGGCGGAGAGAAATTAAGATAATTACACTTGTCGACAATCGCGATGCCGTCAACTGTGCCCATGGAAAGGCTCTACTGTCTGAGCAGTCTTATGCTGACTCTGAGGAGGAACAGGTTGTCTGTAAATTTCAGAATGTCTTTCTCATGAGGTATAACAGCTGCTTTAGTAATAAACAGGTCAAAGACGATAGACATATATGTTGATAGTTTAATTCTGAGGCAGTGCTGGTGCTGTCTTGAGCCTTGTTTTGTGCTGATATGTGGGTGTAAGATTAACGTTCTATTATTGTCATCTTGCAATTACATGACAGCGCATCCCAGACGATGTTACTGCCTGGCAACAGTGATGCCCCAGGCTAAGATATAGTCCAGCAGAGGTGCTGAGTGGCTGAATTTGTTACCTTTGGACAAAGTCCAGCTTGGGGGTTTCCCATCTACACTGACATTTTTTACTAGTGGAAATTCCTTTTCTGATATGCTGAAGTCAATTCTGACTAGTTATAAAAGGAATTGTAGATATAAATATAACTAACTCGTACGAATAAAATTTAAACTTGTTACAAATGTATTTCTAGATATCTGAAATTACATTCTTACTAGTTACAATTCCAAGCCTACATATTAATAATGCAATTTTGACTGTAAGTGATTCTAATATCTACAATTCAATTCTCATTAGTTAAAATGTTCATTCCTGGTAAAGGTCAACTAGTTGACCTTTGCCACGGCTTATATTTAAACTCAATTACAGATATCTGTAGGAATGCAATTGTTGATATCTAAAATGGGAAATTACATTTCCCCTTGTCACAGTTCTTTTTCATTATGTAGGAATTCAACTGTAGATATCTGTAATCGTTACTCTCACTAGTGAAAATGGGATTACTGATATCTGTATTTGTATTTTATTATTTAGTTAAAGATATCTTTAAATCAGTGTGGACTAGTTAAAGTGTAATTATTCTCTGTAAAAAATATATATATTTGTAACATGTCAAAACTGTTTTAAAATATCTTAAATTAACATTTCAACATGTCAAAATGGCATTTTGACCAGTGAAAACTAAATTGCTACTTGTCAGCCCTGATTAAATGATAAAGGGCTTGCCATATTGCTGAAGTTATACATGTTCAAGTTAGGTTGAATCTCTTTTTTAGACAGTCAGCAGTTACTGTATCTTGCAGTTGCAAACAGTCACCGTCTGCTGGCTGTACTGCACGTTTCAATGACAGTCAAAACGCACTTTGTGGTGGGTCTGGCTACACATGCAGCTGTGCCCAAAACGTAGCTACATCTAAACACATTTTGTAAGCACATGGACAATAGAGAGATGCATTCCTGCTGCCTGTACTGTAATGTAAATGCTCTTTTTTACAGTACGTGCGTCAGAGTTTTTCAGTTAGCCCCGGTGTATGGCAGATACTCACTAACCCATCAGTGACCCTCTATTTCTGAGCACAGTCACACACATTGACCTTTTCACTCAATCAAAGCTTTCCCTTCTCCATTCCACTCTCGGCTTCCTCTTCCTCTTCCTTTTTCAGGCGAAGCTAGAGTGGCACTCCAGAAACTACCAGAATAACCCTGTGTTTGAGGATGAATATTTTACAGCGTGGATTTTTTTTTTTTTTTTTTTGAAAAGCAAAGCCTGCAAACCATCTCTCTTTTTTTCTCACTATATAAAGCTCATGGAGTGCACGGCTGCTGAGAAAATTGGATCATGGGGTAATTAAAGGAAATAAAGATACAGGCATTTTCTACGAAGAAGCCACGCTTGTGCATTGCAATACTCTGACCAAGCATTTCCTCTCATAAATCCCCATTTTCTGCTATTATTTGACCATTGAGCTGTCTAAAAAAAAAGTCAGTGTCAAGACGAATGCCGTGAATTCTAAAATTGGGTTTGGGTTGATGGATCCTTTTTCTAGTAATGTCTTTATTTGAAGTCCAGCATTCAGTCCTGTGATGTGATTCTGTTGCTTTCATTGCAAGTCTCTGATGCATATGATCACATAATTTGGTCTGGGAATAGTGAGGATGGGAATGTGCAATACGCAGTGGGGCTGTTTGATATGCTGCACTCACAAATGTAATTCCAGATTCACACACACTCACATACCCACAAAGGAATTTACAGGCGTTACATGACATGACAAAGGACAAAAGGCAGTAAAAGAGTGTAATTTGAATGCAGTGGTGTCTCACAGGGGAAATGCATACACACACGCACACACACAAATGTGCAGATGTAATGAATTACTGTTGAATTCAGCTGAGTGTTGACACAACAAGGCAGGGTTGATTGCTGTAAATGAGCTGAGAATGAAAAGCGTTAATTTAATTTTGCGTCATCCACAGCCAGGGGAATTGAATGAGAAAGTATGTAACAGCAGAGAAATTCAGTTGAAAGAAGAGAGCTGCGCCTCTCTGCTGCTTTCTTTCTCTTGCCTCTTATTGGCCTTTTTTTCATTCTGAGTCCATTTCTTCATCTCTTTCTCAGAACTTTGATTTGTAGTTATTTCTATTTTCACGCTTCTTGATCTCACTGTCAGAGATGTATTCATCCATCACTCACACATGCACAATTACACACACAAACCACATCACCACTTTCTGTGCACTCAGCATGAAAGTTCAGCAGAGACCAGGGAGAATGGAGGAACATACCTCAGAGCTCAAAAATAAGAGACAGGCATGCTAAGACACACTTTGATTGATTTTAAAATGCACAGAGACATGCGTAGGTGTGTCAAGTCCAAAGATACATGTATATTGTATCGCTATCATTTTCCATTTGGGACCAACTATGGCTCAGGTGGTAGAGCTGGTCGTCCAGTCATTGGAAGATCAGCTTTTCGATCCTCAGCTCCTCCTGTCGGCATGTCAAAGTATCCTTCGGCAAAATACTGAATCAGTGGTATGTGTGTGTGCATTGTCAGCAGAGTAGAAGATGGCACCTTGTATGGTAGCCTTGGCCACCAGTGTATAAATGAATGCGTGTGTGAACAGGTGAATGTGACATATAGTGTAAAAGCGCTTTGATCGTGGTTATGATACTTTTCAGTATCAGATGAATCAGTATAGCTGCTGAACACAGTGCAGCATTTCGCAGCTACAGAGCAAATATTGGACTGAAATTCATGAAGACACACAATTCCAGATAGATGATATTGTTGCTCCATATCTGCTGGATAACACCTTGATACCAGTCAATCCTATTGTATGCTGGACAGATTTTAAAGCCTCCCGAGGCAATATTTGATCTGATGTGATCTGTGATATTGGTATATATAAATAAAATTGACTTGGCTCTACTTTGAAGATCATCTTAAATGGTTATTGTCAATGTGGTGTTCACAGATTGTCACTGTAAAACTTGGCATAGATGCAGAATGACAAGTGATGCAGTGACCTGTCTCACCTTAGATTTAGAAGGGATTGTTTTTGGACCATAAAAGCACACATTTCCCAATTCATCATCAGGTTAAAGAACACCAGACCAGAGGTTCAGTGACAGCTCAGTGACTGATGTGTTTGTCCTGTCACATGGAGGACAGGTTCATCAAAATGTCTCACTGAAGGACAGCAGCTGTCATCTACTGTACAACCTACCTGACATGACACCACCTGCCTCAAGCAAACACCAACTGGGTTTTAACAGACCAGAAGGAGCAAAGTGAAAATTGTAGGCTTTGGGAGGAATCTGAAATACAGTCAGGGCACTAAAAGCACCCTCTGAAAACAGAATTTGTTGTGGATGAAACTTAAATGCTCTCCAAAAACATGTTTGTGCAGCATGTGTGTTTCGCAGCTCAGCCAGGTAACCATGATGGGTTGGCACGCATACAGTGGGTTGCCATGTTCTACCTGTATGGAGCAGAGAAAGAGAACAGCAGGTACAGATGGCCTGTGGGAGTACACCATGCTGTAGATAAACACCATAGACTGTCCCTGCCTGCTCTCTCAACATACAGTAAGTTTACTGTGTGTGAGTGTGTTTGTGTGCTTGCTGTATGCACCCATGCACCATGTGATATTTTCCTCTCGCACTCCCTTGGCTCACTGAGTTATTTTGCCCTCCTGTTCTTGCTCTAGTAGCGTTTTGAGACATTTACAGTGCGGAAATATCATCCCCACTCTCTCACAGCGGTAGGTATATTACATAAGTGGAGTGTTTTTTTTACCATCCAGACAGGGGTTGGAGCAGGACAGGGCCATGGCCCAGCCAGTGATGGATGAAGTATTTATTTCCTTTTCTCTATTAAAAATCCTAAAACCACACTATAAAAATAGTGTGTTACAAGTACAAGTCCTGCATAGAAACTGTTGAGTAAAACTATAAGTATAATAATCAGGAAAATATACCTAAGTATTAAATGTAGAAGCACTGCACTCAGAGGCATGGACTCAAGTCACATGACTTGGAATCGAGTCAGCCTTGAGTCACAAATCTGATTACTTCAGACCGAACTTGACAAAATAAAAAACTTGCAATTTGACTTAGACTTGAGCCTTTTGACTTGAAAATACTACAGAGCTACCATATTGACTTTATTAGCCCCGACAGCTAAAATTGTGCACACTCATGCTAGGTTTACCAGCTCGTTTTGTTGCTCATAGATACCAACATTGATGTATAAGAACAAATTCAAACTTATCCATTTTGGTCTAAACGCAATCCTCATGAAACATATAATAGACTAAATTCACTTTCTTGAGTAAAAAATGTTTTTTGGACATAAATGTCTAACCACTTTACCCATGTGGTTCTTTCCTTCACAGACTCCATGAAATGATGCCTTCCTCCTAAATATTTCGTTGCATGCTGAATTTTTGACACGGTTTCCTAGTAACAAGGGGTGGCTCAACTCACCCCCTATGCTCAACTTACCCCAGTCTCCCCTACCAGGCTTTAACACGTTCTTTCTGCTGTAAGGTTGGGTATTTAACTGTGGGGGTCTGTGAGGACTGACTTACTTTTTGAATCAGCCTCAAGTGACCATTTAAGGAACTGCAGTTTTTGGCACTTCTGCATTGGCTTCATTTTTCAGCCCCAGTGGCTGACACTTGACACACACGTAAGCATGCACACATACCAAAGGGCAGAATTCAGACGCTTTGCTCCACACAATCATTTTTCTCGATTAATCCTCGAACCCCCGCTTTACTGTATATGGTAATTTTATTATGCACAGGGGTACATAGAGCTAGAGGTAATAAACATGTAAATCATGGTGTGTGAATATAAAGCTTAGATTGTGACTGAACCAAATATATGTTCTCATTTCTTTACATGCCCCAAGTTCTATAATATGCTGAGTGGCATCAATTTCCATATGTAAAACCAGAAATATGTATACTAATAAGAGGCAAAGACACCCAGAAAGATATGGACTGCTGAGTCACAAAGATTATAATGTAACGGGTGTCATTAACATTAAATGAATGTTAAAAGAGATTCATCGTGATCTTAGTGCTCTATACCGAGCTTTTACACGCAGGCTGCTCACCCGCAATATTCTTCTTCATCTCACTCAAGTCAAGTGAATTTTTAAGGAATCATCAAAAGGGATGGTGCTATCAGGCAACACACTCTGTGCCAAGGAATAAATTTGGGGAATTGCATCTAGCTTTTTTTGCATCGATGGTCTGAAAATTGATGAAAAGACATTACAAGACCTCTATAGCTGGCTTTTCATCTCTGCTTGAAGCTAGAGGCTTGAGGCTATATGAGCCACAACTAGTAGTGCTTTTCAAGTGGTCATTGTGGGTAATGTAGTCATCAGCTTTTGACAAGGGAAAAGAATGCGTGGATCTCTCTTCATCTGCTGCGGTGTTTTTAAGACTGTCTGTTAATCAGTGTCAACAATGTTATATTGGAGGATTTCAGCGTTGACTTGGTGTAGAGCTTTGATCAGGCCCAACAAATCAGACCCCGCCCTTCATGAACTTAAATGGTTTCTGTCCAAGCCGACTCAAGCCCAATTTAAAACCCAAATTTCCACTGAAAAAAAAAAAATCAATACATCTGTTACAGCCTAAGGGCGGACATTCTTCCCCACACCATTTCTGACTTTTCGGTCTTGTTCCTTCCTTGTTATTTTAAGAGTCTGTTGTTGACTCCATGTCTCGTGCATGAAGGCTTCAGCAGAACGGGATGCACCCCTCAGTGCAACTCTGTCTCACCTGAGCACAGCAGTCCACAGCGATGCAGCACACTGATGATGGTAACCGCTCTCTGTTGCATGTTTCACACATATCTCCCACTGCTAGGGAACCAGAGGCAAACAGTGTCAACGAAGTCGCCTTGCTCGCATCTCTCTTTCTCTCCATTTCCCTCCAGTCTGATGCAACTCTTGCCATTACTCACAACCAGGTTCATGCTTCTTCCTGTGCAGTACACTGGAGTTTGTGTACGGTGTGTGAATAAATGACCCGCTTATTCAAAAGTTTGAATAAGGCATGACATTACACAGACTGTAAGGTCTGCATAATAAAGGGAAATTGGCATGAACCTAACCTGAATCAAGCCAGAAGGTATTTTGAGAAATACAGCCTGGCTCGGCCCAAACCTGATTGGTTGGATCGGGTCCAATCCATCCAGAGAATCAAAGCTGTAACTTGGTGAAGCACTCTTTTTAAGAACATCAACTTCCTAGAGTAAAGTTGCGAGGGTATAATTTAACAGGGAAAATGTAACACCTTTACAGATTCAGGTGGATTCACTTAGTAAAGCCTCTCCAAACAGTGTCCTTTTACTGCCTAGATGTCGTAATCCAGATGAGAGAAATTGCTTTCAGTTGTTACAGTGCACTCATAGCAATAAGCTTTATAAATAGCAGCGAGGGCTTTTGTGGGCTTTTTTTCTCCAAGGTTTTGCCTCACAGGATAAGGACATTTAATGTGTAGCTACTTGAAAAAAGGGCTGTGCTCTCCGAGCATTTCTAATTACTACTATTATTATGGAAAGCAACCAATTGTGGGATATGCTAAATAGATGAAGATGTGTGTAAATGTAGGGAATTGTGTTCATTGTTTACTTATTTATTTATTTCTGGCTAATCTACTTTTTATGCCCCCACACCTCTGAGACCAAACCTGCACCTTTGGTTATTTGGTTAACAAATTGTTCAGCTTATCAGAGCCAAAAACTCTGAATAGCCTCAGTAAATCCATGTTGTAGGCCAAGCTAAACCATGTATTGAAAGAACTCCCATCCTTAATTACCATAATTATTAATAATATCCAATTATTGCCCCCTGTGACCATTAAACTGCCTAATCAAAGCGTGGCCCCGGTAAATTCACTGAATGAATTGCTCCGGGGCTACGTTTGCTGGACTAATTTGACATGGTTGTTTTGCAGTGTGAGCTGCCATTTGATTCTGTTGGATTATTTAGCCCTGATAAGATGTTAATGACGTCTCCTGTTGTCTGATCTCAAGATCAGGCAGCTTTAATCTGCTTTTGTTTGATCTCTGACAGAGAGTGTGAATCACTTTTGGCAGCAAGCTTCAGTCATTATGAGCTTGTTGATGCTTGGTATTAAAGGTGCAGTGTGTAGGATTTTGGCTGAAGTGGCAGCAGAAATGGAATGTAATATTTATAACTTTGTTTTCAATAGTTTATAATCACCTGAAACTCAGAATTGTTTTGTTTTTGTTACCTTAGAATGAGCCATTTATATGTACAAATGGAGCAGGTCCTCTCCTGTGGAGTCCACAATGTTGTTTCTACAATAGCCCAGAACAGACGAACGAAACACTGGCTCTAGATAGGGACACTTACGGTTTTCGCATTGGCCACTGTAGTTCTCCTACACGGTTTGCACATGGGAGAAGTTTTAGTCAATTGCAATCTGCAACCTCAGCCTAAGATGCCCCTAAATCCTCCACACGAGACTTTTAACATAGGTCTTGGGTAATGTAAGTGGACAGTCCTTAAGTGTAAACGACAACCAAGAGGCATTGTGATCTGATCACTCAAGCCACTCTCCAAGTTAGTCTAGGATGCATTTGACCACATATCCTCTGTAATGTCAATACTAATGTGTCCTGATGTTTTCCAAACAAGGACTAGGTCAGCCATGCAGGAATTGGTGGTTGTTTTTGTTAATAGCGTGGCTTAAGCTCTATACTACTTGTGCTCTATATTACTTACTTACTCCCCTTCATCCCCTATGGAACATAAGGCTTCAACAAGCTCTTTCCATTGTATTCGATCCTTGGCAGCATGTTGCGCTGCTTCCCATGACAGGTTCATCTTTTCCAACTCCAGTGTCACAGTTCTGCACCAGATAGTTCTGGGCCTTCTGGGTTTTCCTCTTGCCTGGTGATGTCCGTCTTAAGGCGACTCCTGTGACGCGGCCCTGTTCCATTCTTAGCACATAGCCTAGCCATCTCAAACATCTGCGTGTCATTTCTTTGGTGATGCTCCGGCTACCTGTTTTATTGTACAGTTGAAGGTAGGAGACATTGTTTGTTTTGTTTGATACTTATATTCTATAACTTTAACAAAATTTACAGCACGTTGGATGACGTTTTGTGTGACCACTCACCATTTTGCCCTTTGGAAGGAGACGTGTTGAATACTGCTGACAGCGATATCTCAAGTGTGGACGTAATAACTGTGAGCGGGACCCTTTGACCTCCTAGCATAAGTGACGTAGGCAGTAATGTAATCTGAGCACAAGTGGTCAGCTGGAGACATGTAATAGACACTGCGATGTGTCTCGGCTGTCCACATGTGTTCAGATCTCAGAAAGGCATGTTCATACCAGGTCTACACAGGCTTTACTGTGTAAGGTAAGTATACGTGAATCTGTAAAATGAACATTTATTTACAGTAGACACTTATCTATTAAGATAGAGGACAGGAGGACATAAATTGCACCAATGCATGAGTTAACGTATACAGTACAGAAATTTGCTCACAATAATCAGTCACTTAAATGCTCACTTGGTTCCTCAGTTGGTTATGCAGCCAATTTTGTACTCTGACCTTTGACAAAGTATCCTCTCCACTTTACAGTTATCAGACTGTCTCATATTTATGAGCAGAACATTAAATGGCACTTTTAAAGGTGCCCTAGCCTCGGTGAAAAATTCAATTCATCTAAATATGAAATAACCTCATATGTCACGCCCTGTCTCACATCAGTGCAGGCATGTGCACGTCCTCTCTCTTACAGCTCTCCTCCCTCCTTTGTCCTTCACTTTCTCTTTCTGCCCTTCTCTGTCACCATGTCCATCTATAACACTGTCAGTTTGTGTGTGACAGTGCGGGATACAATGCATCTCTTGGTCAGTCACACACGATTTTATTTTAAGATAATAACATGTAGTAAATGGGCACCTGTTCTTTATTGCTTAAGGTCCCAAAAAACCTCCACTAAAGGCCTCCTCCACTCCACTGGTTTTAATTTCAAAGCCTTTTTGAAACAGAAAAGGGTACTGTGTCTGCCACAAAGTGTCATCAGTGCTAGTTTACCAGAGTATATTCACCTGGTCAAACTCAGGAAAACTAAATGCGTAGCCCTCTCCTATGTATTTAATGTGTAGTAACCAAGACAGAAAATGTGGTATGGATGACAACATTATAATAAACGCAATTTATAAAAAATAAAAAAAACCATAATGCATCATGCTGCATATGAAAATTTTATATGCCCACTTATTGGTCATCTTGATTTTGAGCCAAAGATATCTTGGCCTTTTCTGGAGAGGCTTAATCCACAAACCTCTTGCAGCGATACATCATAAAAATACACTTAAATGTATGTGTTTTCTGAGGAAGGAATGTTAACATAAGTAATAAATAAAAATAAATAAATAAAAACCTGACTTTCCGCTGACTATTAAGTAAAAGTAGTTTTGCTGCATATTTAAAGAATCTGTACACAAAACATTTGTCCATTATGACACAAGGACACACACAAACAAGCTCAGATACACATTATATCGTATTTGCTGCAAACGCAAATGCAAAACTACACCTACACACACTCCCACACACACTTACACAATTAGATATGCAAAACAGGGAAACTGAGACAGCTGCGTTCTGCGTTACTGTGCCTGTAGGGCCTTTTTTTTAATTAAGTTTCAGTAGTTAAAGGGCAACTTCAGTATTTTTCAACCTTGCCACCATTTTCTCATGTTTTTGTGTCCAAGTAACGAATTACAACAGCAGTCTTTGAAATTGCTCCAGTATTTAGTTTGACCGCTGCAGCTGGCAGCAGCAAAATGTTACCAGTTGGGGCAAGTTGAAGTTTAAGCCACCAGACTCGATTTAAATATACAGTAATTTTATCATCATAAAACATTCAAAGTCCACAAAAACAAAATAAAACTCACAAAAATCGTCTTGGTTTGTTGTTCCACTGTTTCAACAAGCACTAATTCCAGTTTAGTTAAAACACACCCTTATTCACCCAGTCAGATATGAAAATATGCTGGCTCTATACACGCTAAAATTGGTGGGTTTGACATTGGCAATTTTGGGGCTGTTTTGGGTCAAACAGTAAGGTCCTTACTCTTTTACACAAAGGTCTATCTCTGTAACAGCCCTTTCCATAATGTTGTCAGACACTTTAAGTAATAGTCTGAGTCTGTCTGTGGCAAAAAACAAGCACTCTTAGTGGACATTCATTGAGAGTGTGCACTTGCACCAAGTGATTACATTGCAGCCTATTTTGCTGCTGCCAGCTGTAGCCCTCTCACCCAATATTCCATTCAGTTCAATTCAATTTCATTTATAGAGCCCAATATCACAAATCACAATTTGCCTCAGGGGGCTTTACAGCATACGACATCCCTCAGTCCTTGGGCCATCACAGCGAATGGGGGGGGGCAAAGTAATATAACTACTTGAATGACACAGATATGCATGTAGTTAAACTACTACTGTAGTTTAATTACAGCATGTAATTCACTACTCCCCATCACTGCTCATGTATTGGTGCAGGTTTTTGGCCATAAACCAAGGTATTGGCCATATTACATTTCAACCTGATGATGGCACCAATTGATCTTTATGTGGAAATAAATGTCTGCACCAAATTTCATGTAGTTGTTAAGATATTTCACTGAAAGGCAAAAGTGCTCGAGGAAAAATCAGGGGATTACCAAGGTCAGTATTATTCAGGGAACCATCAGTGCAGAGAATTTCATGGTGATTCATCCAGTACTGTGGAGATATTTCTGCCTGGACTAAAGTGGTGGATCGACTGAACAACCAAAAGACAGACTGACGTTGCCATGCCTGGAGCCAATGCCAAAAAGCACATATGGTTTTATTATACGGGTGGATGAAGGCACAAGACAGGAACAGAGTATGCAGATAATCAGGAGCATTAAAAACAGCGTCTGTTGTAGGAATTCAGTCATTTAAGAGAAAATCCTGTTATATCAATACAGCTACTACGTTATGTACATTTTGTCAGTCAAATTTATATTTTTAAGGTTATTTATAGATCATCATTAAACCAAACATTGCATGAATACTTTTCAAACATAAGAGGATTAGTTTGATTTTGATTTGCTGCATCTCTTCTCACTCAGTATTAGATAATGTATCAGTTTCAAAACCATGTCAGAGGAACACGACCCTGGTTGGTGCTAATCAAATAATAAGCAATCCAAAGAGAGAGTTTGTGCCACAATAATCCAGCAAGAAATATGCAATTTATGTTTGGAGTCTGAAGAGAGAGAGAAAAACAGTGAAAAAGTGCATTTTTAGTTTTTTTCTTTGTGTTTGGATGTCCTGGTTGTATACCTCTTGCAATCACTGTCAGACTGGAATAATTTGAGTGCTGCCAGACATTTGTCCTCAGCCGATTTGATGTTGTGCAACTCAAGTTGAGTATCTGCCAACTGTTATAAACATAGATGTAAATATAAATGTCCATTTGTGACTTGATGTCTTATTAATGTTTTGCTCCGTGGCAGATGTTTGCAGAAAAAGTCGTATTAATCAGAAATACCAAGAACACAAAACCTCCAGGGTGATTCAGTCATCTCTCACACAGCAGATAGCATTGTGGGTATGATATTATATAGATATATCTTTAATGATGTGGGGTTTTTTTTTTTAAGATTTTGACATCGAGGGAATGTACTGTGAATTCAGTCACCTTCAGAGACATTGTGGGGGAGATTGGGAGGGAACCAATGGCTCTGTTTGGTCTGCTTTTATTGTCAAACATATCAGTTTGCCCATGTGATGAGGCAGAACCCAACTGTGTGCTTTTATGTAAATCACAGAAGGCAGTTCATAGCTTCAAGGCCAACACATGGCTACATTACAGAGAATCAGTGGCAGAGTCACAGTGCCACATTAGTTATACTCAGCATGTACACTCACCGAGATTTAATGAGAAAGAACGCATACGGACACAAACACAGACTGTGGGTGGAATATTGTCTTATTGTCCATTATAACACCACAGTAAATATGTAAATGCAGCCACACATTTTAAGCTGAACATTTTTACTGTCACAAAGAAGCGGCTATGAATCTACTGAGTGATCAGGATAACAAATACATTTAAAGCATTGTATGATTCTGTTTTTCACTCTTAAAGACATGTATTCATATGTTACTTAAAAGGTACTTTAACAATTTTGTATTGCACTTCCATGAAGTTAGAGGACTCTCAAAAGATGTCTGCAAACCATATGTATCATATCAACATTTCTAAAGTGAAGTAGCTCTGTTTACATGTGTATGAACTTTTTTTTTTTTTTTTTTTACCAAGGCATAGATGGCTTTTCCAGCCATGACTGTGCCACCAAAACCACGTTTTTCAAGGCCAAACATTATCTTTTCCTAACAATAATTAGCCGGTAGTTGTACCTAACCCTAACCAAATGTTAACTACAACACTGCTGAAATTTGAACAAATACAGTTTTAACATGGCCGCTACATAATAATGTACAAATGTGATGTATCCATGGTTGCAGAAAAGTACAGTGCTGACATTTTTTGGTAATTTTGGTTGCAAAAGACACGTTTTTAAAATAATTGTCAAAACTGATGCAGCAGAAAGATATTCTGACTTTTACTGAGCCGAGTTACTACACTTCCCAAAATGCAATTTGATAACATGTTTTGTCAAATTTTTTTCCGCCTGGCAAATGCCCACATATTTTTAAACACCACCAGCTGGCATCCAGTTTGAAATGAAAGCTTTCTGTCATCAATATGCAGTCTCTAAAACCCAGTTCAGACCAAAGATTTGCAATGAGATGAGCTGATACAGGCAACTACTCGCAATGTGCTGTTCTGCAATGTTCTAAAAATATGCCAGTTCACACCAATGCAACTACTTGTTGCATTGAGATGCTGTATCATCTCTATGCAACAACTCTCTGTACTGCTGCTCTGATTTGCAGCTTTTCAGGCTTATTTTGTGGCTGAATATAACTTGTAGCTTCTTAAAATATGAATAATGATAGTTGCATT
>JAPZEB010000020.1:29308570-29342081 GCA_029783705.1 Chaetodon striatus | reverse complement strand
AGGGGGTCAAATTTGGAGTTGTTTCGTCAGGAGAAAGAAAGAATCTGAAAAGCAAAAACAATAGGGCCTTGCCTGCGACAGGGCCTCCTCTTTCAGAGGAGCCCTTGCCTTCGGCTCGGTCCCTAAAAAGCCACCGTCTTTGAGATAAGGAAACCTAGGTGTAAATAATACAGACTCATTCCTGCAGCACTCTGTGGTAGCATTGTCAGTTTTTCTTTGGTGGTGCATTTAGGTTTATAAGAGACAGATTTTAGCCAAATTAAACATATTTTAGTTATGTTTTCCTTACCGCTGCCTCTGTTCCTACCTTCTATCAATGTAGAAATGTACACAGTGTCAAACTATATATGGGTGGCGAAGACGTGGGATGCAAAAGCTAACATAACGCCACCCTCTCAGAGGCCAGCTACAAAAGAAAGCAGCAGTAGAAAAAGTAAGAGATTTAAATGTAAGACTCTGTTGAGCTGCAAAGTCTTACCTCTGAGAGGACTGTAAGGACTGGAGGCTGGAGCTGAGCCGGGCTCCTGCAGGTCCAGCTCTGTGTAGAGGAGCTCCCTGTTAGTTCTAGCTGGCAGGGGGCTAATGGAGATATTAACATAATTAACAGCGCTGCCACTGTGGAGCCCGGTGTCCAGGGATTGAGGAGCTTCATGGGCAGGCTGGAAAATACCTGAAGAAGGAACCCAAAAGTGTAGCTGTTAAACTGGTTGCCTATTGGTTGCCCCTGACCAGCAGGGTTTAGTGTCAGTATATCGTCAGTGAGCTACAAATGAGATATATCTGGAAAACATCAAACATGACAGTTCACTTATCCGAAACGTGGTGATATTCTTACCACAGGCTGATGTTGGCCTATGCATGCTCAGTGAAACAGGTGGAGGTGGAGGGGGAGAGGTTGGCCGAGAGGTCATTGACCACTTCAAACCTGCTAACCTATCAGCAGCATCCCTGATGTCATCCTGATCCTCTGTCACACAGAGAGGAGGATCTGTGAACAAAGTATTCAGATCACTCACTCACCTAAAAGTAACAATAGAACAATGTGAAAATACTCCATTACAGGAAAGTTCTTCATTCAAAATCAAGTTTAAACACAAATTAGTTTAAGTACAGTACTCATTATTCAGCAGAGAAGTCCGTGTCGGTGCTATGTAATAATGGATGGTCTTATGTAATGTGTGAACATGTAAGCAGTATTTTTAATGTTGCAACTTGTCAAGGTGGAGCTCATTTTAACAACTTGTTATGCTGTTGGGTACTTTAATCTATGCAGCACATCATATTTTCTAAACTATTTAAAACCTAAATGTAAAATTGACAGCTAACTGTCAAATAAATTCAACATTTATCTCTGATATGTGTTGGAATAGAAGTACAGAACTTAGGTAAATGTTAGTTACCTTATACCACTGAGTGAGACTCAAACTCACCTGGTGTATCTGCAGACAGTGACAGGCCTGATGGTGAGTTGGCAACCTAGAAAATAAATTTAAAAAACCCTTTCAGATTTTATCTTGAAGCACTCCAGCATCGACTTAAAGTTCTGCAACTTATATCGAGTGTATTTGTTTTAAGAAATGAGCTTGTTTGATACTGTAACTTCTGCTGAACTGCAGCCACAAGTGGGAATTTCAGGATAACAGCACAATGAACTTGGCTACATTAGAGATTCTCTTCTGATATTTTTTTTAAAGACATTGTTATGTTCATCTGTGACAAGTTAGAAAGTAGTCTAACAGTAACACAGGTAGAGGGGAGTCTTAAAGTCTGCACATCATATGCTATGTCAGTTACACAGCATCTGGCTAGCATCTGCCAACATAAGCCACCATTAACTACTGATCATACCAGACCAGTTAAAGGAGTACCATGTGTTACATTGAATTCATGAAGAAAAGTTTGTTTTTCTTGCATTTAACAACAAAACTATGAAACATTTGTTAATAAACTTCTATACCACTTGTGCTTTATATTCTGAGTCTCATTTATCCTGTCCTATGCTCAGTACTTCCCAACCACATGCATTTCAAAAACACTTGTGTCCAAAATTTACTTTTTGGGCTCACCGGCTGGAAGATGAAATGTAAGCAGTAATGCAGTGAATATGTCTAGTGCTTTTATTGTGAAAGGTAAGAATGGTAGGAGTGAAGCTGTAATGCCCTGATGTTGATAATGCTGGAGGTAATAAAGAGTCTTCCATCTTGGTTCAGACTAAGCAGCCTCTGTGTTGTTTTATGTATATGTATGGTCAAGAGTGCTGAAAAAGTAGGGGTGCTCAAGATAGTTTGCAGCACTGTGTAGTCAAGCATAATAACTTACCTGCATTGTGTGTGTGTGTGAGAAACACATACACTGACACAGCACAGGTGAGTGAGTGACAGCATTGGTAGCATGCTTGGGCGCACACTTAAACACTGCTCAAGCACAGCTCAAGCAGAACGCATGTCAATGCCCAGGCATGCTCAGGGCGCACTACTCCTAGGCAAAGTGTTTAACACTATAACATGTTTGCGAAAATGCATCTATGTAGGACATAGCCTACTGAGCATACGGCTGGATAAATGAGGCTTGGATTATACTGCACAAGTTGTGTGAGAGTTTGTAAACAGATGTTTTTACATAGTTTTGCTGTTGTAAAATGAAGACCCTGACTTCAATTCATTAAGAGTGTTCACCTTTTTTGGATTCTCCTGTCAAAGTGGGAGCATGCAAGAAAAGTTTTCCTCACAAATCCAATGTAAAATGCAAACAGTGATGCGCAGATGGTCATTTTGTGTGTAAAAACCTCTGACTGTATTGAAATAAGCAAGGGTGTGTTTAATTTGTGCGTATGAAGTCAACTTTTCATGTAAGGAGGAAAGAGTGTGTTGTTTCTTCTTTCATATGCTACATTGCTCTAAGCATACAAAAGCTCTTTTTATGGCTGGAGCTAATGGACAGATAAAATCCTACCTGAGTCAAGCATCTGCTCCTCGCTGACCGCCACTGCTCTGGTGTAATGTAGTTGTCTGAACCATGACTGCACTGCAGAGACAAGAGAGGTTATCATTGAGACAGGGTTAATTGTTTTTTAACAGCGACATCCAACACTGTTACTGGGAAGCAGCAACTGTTCAAACTGGAGAGAAATGAGGTATGGAGAGTGGAGATACTGTAAGTAGCTGCCAACAGAGAAGCAAGGTTTGATTAGGAGAACGGGGGAAATGTGAGTGTGTGAGGTAAAAAAGTGATACAGAGTAGAGAGGACAGAGCTGACATTTTTCGAGGTGGTAGACAAGGAACAAAAAGGGTGGCTGGCTCAGACATGAGAAATCTCTGACAGCGTGTCCCAATTTATCATTTTCCTCCTGCCCACAGCAGCTAATGACACAGCAGGCTCGCGCTTCAAGAATATTATCTGTCACACGGTTTGTTTCAACGCATGATACAACTTGTGGAGTTAGGCATCGTCTCATTACCGACATGACGGGTGTGTAGTTTTTGCCACATTGAACCGCTGACACTTCAGAGTCGAGGAATGATGAATAAAGAAAACTCATTTCTGTTTCATACAACAGGATTCTCCTCTCTAAGGCTTTCTGTCGGTTTCATCACTACTCATTAACTTTCTCTGTCGCCTTTTGCTCTCTCTCTCCAGTATAAACATGATGTATAATGAACACACACACACACTCCTACACAAGCTGTCAGAAATCACAAGACAGGCTGCTTCCTCTCCTGCTCTGATAATTTACTCGCTACAAGGGGGAAGCGCTTTTCACAACCCATCAGAAAATTAATTAGACATAATGTGGAGAAGTCTCTTTTGAGGGCTTTTGAGGTTTCAGACAATAAGTATCAAAGCGAAATTAAGTCCAGTTCTAGACACATTTTTGATGGAAACTACCACCTAATGTCTTTGCAGTTATTGTTTTCTAATTTGGCGGTTCAGTGGCTCAGCAGGTGGCACTGCCATCTCAAAGTAAGAGGGACCTAGCTTTGATTCACAGCCACTTCTTTTTGGTGTCCTCTCACCATGTTTCCACAGCCTGAGGTGGCTAGACCAAAGACAGGCAAACCCACTTGGACTAGAGGCTAAACTGCCTGTGTGGAAGAAACTGAGGAGGCATGCTGTGATTGCAGAATAGCAGCATAGACTGTATAAAAGATGTGGACAGAGCCACTAGCTACCACGATGCTGATGTTGGACGCTGGGGAGGAATACACATTGCTATACCTTTGTCCTGATTGACAAGTCGCCATGGTAGCTACCTTTCAATCACAATATAGCCACACCCTGAAGCATACCCTGCTTTATCGTCTATTTTTTACTCTAACAGGACCATAAATTACATAATGAATCTCATGCTATAATGAAGAAGACTAGTGATTGAGACCATAAATCTAAATCAAGTGAGAAGTAGGGTCATTATCTCCTAGACATCTTAACAGTCAAACTTCTTTTTGCAACCAGTTGATTTGCCCCTGCTGGCCATTAGAAAGAATGTAGGTTTAAGGCACTTCTGCACTGGCTTCACTTTTCAGACCCGGAAACTATGTCCACTCCTTTAATACAGTCTTCACAATACTCTGTGGTGCAGCTTGAACTGGTGTATATTCTTAAAAAGCAAGCTATCAAAAGGTTAAGAAAGGTTTTTGTGTGGTAGTAATGGTTTATGATGCTACTGATCCCCAGTCTGAATCACAGAATAGCAAGTACACTCTATACAGAAAACATTACGCTCGTGTGGCATGCACTGCAGTGTTCTCAACTTCCCCACGAGCCTTTGAGGCGTTGACTATAAATCGCAATTACAAAGGCAACCACCCAAGTGAGTCATTAGGTTGAACTGGAAGTAGCCGCGTGTATGTGAAGAGGCCAGATAATTGCTGCTTGAACTGCTGGTGCATCAGTCACAAACACTGCAAAATTGGGTAACACGGCAAGGGCAAAAGTTAAAATTACAAAAGGCCAAACAGAGAAAAACTCCATTAGAAACGGAGACCCTCAGCTAGACCCGACTAAAAGATGCTTAATAGGCAATTTGCAGAGCAACTCTCCAAACTAACGCCTCAAGGATTACCATCCAGTTGAATCAACATCTCATTCAGTCTGAACCAGGAAACGAACATTGCAACCCTCAACAAATCAACTTAACCTTACAAGTACTGAAAAACAAATTAAATGTTATATATTGCCAAGAACTTTTCTAAATACACATCTGGCTCTGTAAGGTTTAAACTGCAGTTGGTAACTTTTATAAAAAACAACTTTGTTATATTCGCTGAAACTTACACTTTGTCCACACAGTAGTGTGGATATATTGCCTCAGTTGATTTCAGAAACAGATTTTAGAGTAGTCTTCAGCTGTACAATGAGAAAGTTTGTGGCTTGGCCACCATATTAAAAACAGTCAAGCCAAATTTCAGGTCGAGCAAACTCTCATTTTATATCCAAACAGTGCACTAAAATGTGTTTCTGAAAACATTTTAGGTGGGAAATACGCAATGTAGTGACAGAATCTTGATTTATATTTGATTAGTGCAGCCTGGATTAAACTGATTGACATTAGGGCTGGATGATATTGCAAAAAACATGATCATGATAATTTTTTTCCCATACTGATTGGTATTGTAAGTCTGTTTTATTTCCTTGGTGTAGGCTGTGCTTTGAAGTTACGCTGCTGTCACCCTGCGTCTGTGAGGAACATAGTCCCACCCTCCTGCAAACTGGTGGCAACACAGAGCAGCGAGAGCGAGAGACGCAACAGACTGACTGGCTATTGTTCATTTCTGATGTGTGATCGGCTGTCAGATCTGTTCACATCAACCAAAAATGTCCAAAGCTTATCATTGTTGACATAAATTTTATCGCCATTCCATATCGAGAACATTTTAACGCCCAGCCCTACTTAAAATGACTGACAGCTGCATTAGAGACTCCTTGTTTTCATTCAGCCAGAGTAGAATCTAATAAATGCCTTTAGAGGCAGAGGTGGTGAAGGAACATGATGTTTTTCCACACAATCTGTCTCATGTACCATTGTGTGGATATTACTAATGTGTTTAAAGGCTGTAGCACTGTGTCCGGCACTTAATCCCTGTTGTTTCTTTCCCTTTAATTACTTCTAAACGGTAATTTAAAAGAACTCCAGCTTGTTTTCTGTATTGGTTCGTCTTCAATTTTTTAACAATGCTCAGAGCACAGCTTAATGGATGTCAGTTTTTGTCTGCTGGTTGATCTGTCCACCACTTTGGTCTAGACCTGGGGTTGACGACCTTTTATATTAAAAGAGCCATTTTTGGCCAAAAAAAGGATGCATGGAGGTGCAAAGAATATTTGAGCCCCATAATGAAGGCATCTAAATAGGCTTATCAACATTACTAATGGCTCCAAAGGAGCATTCATTAATATCTTATACCACAAGGTGGCTCCTCTGCATTGGGCTATTCATGATTATTTGCTACTTTAACTTTATAGCATTGGCAATAAAAGCAAACCAATCTGTCCACACATCAACAATTCTCTGTTTTCCTTTTCTGAATTTGGATTCCATAGTTAGCCTGACTAGAGAGACTAAAGACGAGCCACCGCCATTGAGGTTTAGTTCAATTTAGAGGAAAAGGCAGCAGGTTGACACACAATGTAGTTGTAGATATGTTAAAACCTTCTTTTTTTTTTAATCAGTGTATAGGCTACATAGTTTTACATTTGGCGGAAGTAAAATTAATTTAGGCCTAGAACAATGATGTATGAAAAATAAAAATATCAGTACTTTATTTCCTTTTCTTTTTTGACAAAACCATAGGAAGCCATTGTAGAGGGGATTAAGATCCACATGTGGCTCCAGAGCCGCAGGTCGTCTACCCCTGGTCTAGGCTGAAATAGGCCTGTCTCAACAACTTCTTGATCACCATGAGATTTGGTTCAGATTTAAAAAGTTCACAGAAGAATGAATCCTACTGGCTATGGTCAAGGTCATGATCTCTAAAATTTTCATCCTGACAAAGATCTAAAGCTTGACTGTAATACTGAATATTTAGACTGGACCAAAATGTGCAGAGCCTCTTTTGTCCATGTTAAAAGTAAAATTATGCCCAGGACCAAACAAATGTAGTATACGAGACCAACAGAGTACCACAGGTTCCCAGGAGTTAAGAGTACTTCCCAGATCTATTACTGTAGAAACATATGAGCCAGATCTTGAACTTTGCAAAAACAGAAACATACTTTCTCCCAGATACTTGAATCAACAGCAGTATTTCACTGAAGTGCTTCGACTAGAACACAGCTAAACATTTGTGACAGCAGGTGCCGAACTGGTAACCTTGGCAATATCACTTGTGCTCAAGCTGCCTCTTTCTTTTACATCCAAACAACATCTCCACTGAGGTGCTTATCCTGTCTTATTATCACGAGGGATAGTTGCATAATCCCACTTATTAATACAACAATAAAAGAAATACCAGTGTGGGCTTCATAAATGCAAGCAGAAACATTAAGGAGAAATTAGAATCTGTGGGAGTAAACCCTGGAGTAAGTGATTAGCATGAAACATTTTGTTTCATTTCATTAAGATTTCACTTAATGCAAACGTTAGCACAGACACAAAACTCCAAAAGAGAACATAAAGTCTGAGACTTTCTCAGAATACAGTGCTGAGCACTACAGAGACGATAAAAATCTGTTTTCTTAGGTTGTACTATATTATAATGTGATTAACCAAATACCCTAAGTGTCAGACTCTTGGGTTATGGAAATATTTTAAAAGGCATATTTTCTCTGTTCCCACTGATAGAGCCTGTGTAAAATATCTATTACTGATGTGGACCAACGTATAAAGAGGAGTTTTAATTTCAACATACGTTATCTAAAGATAATCGCTTTGATATTCTGTAGTGTGCTTAAGTGGTTGACTGTTGACTGGTTTATTGAAGTTTTGATGGTGACTGTTAGTACCTGTGTTTCTGCACAAATGGAACCTCCAGGCATCAGCGGGGGTCTAGGTGTGGACCTCCCCTCACTGTCCACGGATGGCGCCCTCTCACTGCCCCAGGAGTGTGAACGCTGCATCACGGCCTGACGCTGAGCCCCGGCTTCTGTGGGGCTGTTGCCCAACCTTTGTCCCTGACTGCCCCCTGCATCCACACTGCTCCGGCTGTCCCTGCCCAGCTCCGGTGGGCCTTCTTGGACAGAGGGTTCCCTCAGGGACAGGGTCTGGAGCAGACTCCTGGGGGTGTCGTACCTCAGTCTGAGCAGGTTAGGGATTTGATACTCCTCACTGTGCCTGCGAGATGCACGAGAGCTAGATCTGGAGGCACAAGAGCAGGAGGAAGAGGTAGCATAACTGTGCTCTGGGACAGGTGTGGACTGAAAAGTAGGAGGAGGAGGAGGAGAAGTTGGGGGAGGAACAGCAGGAGGTGAAGAAGGAGGAGGGGGCAGAGCAGGTAGGCTGGCCACAGAGCCAAACTCCCCCTCCCCTCCCTGGCTGGCCATGTCCAGACTCCCCGTATACGAGGAGCAGCTCCCTGAGTAAGATGACTGACTGCCTGCCGCTATCCCGATCCCACTGTCTAATGAACTCTGTCGCCCGCTGTCATGGAGACCACGAGAATGGAGCTGCGCGGAGGATGGCCGAGTCCCGGAGCTTCCCATCACAGCAGCATAAAGCCGGTCGTCTGAGCTGGTCAAAGCCTTCAGTGTGGACGAGCTTGACGCCGTCTCGTTGGAGAGGTGAGGTCTACCTAATGGCTCCACCCAAAATGGAAGTCTGCTTCCATAGCTTGCATCTGACTGGCTGGAGGAGGAGCTGGAGATGCTTCTCTGGTCGTCCCCGGCAACAGATGTGCTGCAGCTATAAGTGGAAGCTAAAGAGGGCGAGAAAGTCATTAGATCCTGATGAAGTGATTTATCAGCCTGCACACACACCACAAAGTCAAATCCCTACACACAGAACATTTAAGACTTAAAATATAAATTGCGTCTTTACTCAAGCTCTGGGTACAAAATACCATGACCCTGTGAAATCAGTTTTCAATTAGCTGTTCTCACTTGCCACGGTTCAAGTCTTTTGCAGGCCTTTCTGTGCACTGAAGGCAGACAACATGAAGGTTTTCTTTTTTCCACAAACTCTCTCTTAACTTTAGAGGTAGTCATCAAAAATGAGTCATGGACAGGTGCCCTGCTGACCCTCCGAACTTCACATTTCTGATTCATACACACACGCAATGATGACAAAAACTTTCCCGGAATTGTCTTGTAAAGATAGACCAGTGATTAAGCCTTTTTGTGGACAGGACAATACAGTATGAGGTGCAACGATGAGTAAGAGATTCATAATTTAGAGCAAAACGTTATAAACCACATCAGCATCTGAAGGTCCTAAGATGATGCGTACTGTCCCTCTGGTACATAAGAGCGCTCATGAGCTATATATTGGATGCAGTATAGGCTGTGGTGAAGTCGACAGTATGACGTACCTGTGCTGCTTGCGAGGCTGCTCTGAGACAACATGCTGAGTCTCTTCTCCAGCTCTGATGCCTCCTTGTTGATTCGGTCCTCTGCTGACACTGGGTCAGCATTGGGATCTCCTGTTTTTATAGGACATACAGACATGCACAAACACAAACAGGGCTCGTCAGAGTGTGTAGGCAATGAGAATGAAGACAAGACCGAGGTGTCCACACAGCTGATGACATTAAAACACATTTCTGCTGTCCGTCATGTTTCTGAATCAATAAGCAACAATGGTGGCAAAAAAGGTGGTTAAGCTTTCACTGTAAGTACAAACTTTAATCTTAAAATCTTTTACTTTCTATATTTTACCAACAGCTGTCCAAACTGCACTTTGTCATATTTCAAAGTAAAAGTTTAACAGCAAAGCTCAGAACTGAAGTCCTTCCTGAAACTTGAGCATCAATAATCTTTGTTGTACTCTAAATAAAAACGTTACTTTGACTGCAGTCCAAATAATTTTTGAAGAAAAGGAATACACCACAGTTTTGATGGTGTGTACGTAGATAAAGACATGAACAGAAATATGGGTCACTCATATTTATTTTTTCATTAGTTGTGAAAACATACTTCAGCAAACCACAATGTCTTTAAGAAATATTTATCTCACAAAACCAGGCCAGAAAAATCTTATATTAATACAAATGGAAATATTAAAGGCAGAAGTTGTTGGAGTGCTACTGAATGCATCAGCCTCCTCTTTAAGATGTCTCCCCTGTGTGTCTGTAAGTTAGTCTCCAGCTGTTATGACTGCTTGTAAATTTAACGTCTCCCAGGAGGTTACAGGCGCCTCAACTATCTGTTGGAACATCAATTTAGTGTAAAACCCTGCCAATTACACACTTAATGCCTGCTATATATACATTCTGTTTGTGTATGTATGTATGTATGTATGTGTGTGTGTGTGTGTGTGTGTTTGCCAATGTGCACACGTTGCATTGGGTCAGGGTGTTTGTGTGTATAGGTGTCAACAACCTAACCCCTGGATCTGTGCCTCTGGACCGCAGCAGCTAATGCTAACCTGCCAAGTTTCTTCACTACGCTATGTGAGGTGTCAGCTAACATTTGCTAACGTTGCTGGTCCATGCTAATTATAGCCGCTTCACAGCGCTGAATGTCGTGGGGTTACAGTGGGCCTCAGACTGACGCAGGCTCGCTCACACTATAATAAATGTTGCAGGGAAGCTAAAGTTGAACTCCGGACATTTTCAAGCTAGATGCTGTCTTTTCATATTTTTCTATCAATCTGATTAATTCGGACTCGACTCTCTCCACCTGCTTACACAGCTAAGCACATGATTTATTTGGCTGTGTTCTCAGCCAGCTGATCCAGTTCTATGGAGACTTGAATGCTGACTCTGCAACATGTACAAGAGACTTACCATGTATATGTATATTATAAATTATATTTTCAGTATTCTGATCTTTTGCTTAAACTAAAGTAGCAATGCCACAATGTAAAAACACTTCATTTTAATAAGTTAAAGTCATAAATTCAAAATCCACCAAGTGGCAACCTCCAGGGCTGAAAAATGAAGCCAACATGTACGTGCCAAAAACTACAGTTCCTCGAATGGTCATTTGAGTCTAGCTCCAAGTGCGCGTCAATCCCCACAGACCCACATGATAAAATGCCCAACATTACAGCAGAAATGAACATGTTTACAGCCCGATATAAAAAACTGTTCTGGTCTCTATGACTAATTTCCCTGTTTGTGACAACAGCACAGGCAGTATTTTTCTATAACTTACCGGTTTAAGTTTTTATTAAGGTTTTAAGTTATGCATGTTTAAGTGTGCCGTCTGTTGACAAGTCACTACCACCTCGACAACACTGGTTAGGTTTACGTAACCATGGCACATCCCCAGATTCACAGAGCACAGGAGTAGCCGCAGCTGTCGCTATTTCAATGTGTTTTCAGTCCATTTAAGTTAAGCGTTACATTTTGGTCACCTAAAAAAGTTTTGTTCAGCATTAGGTAGTCCTAAAAGACCCTTTAAGGAGTCGGATATTCATTTTTACATTTACAGTACATTTTGTTTTCCTGGTTTTAGGCCAGTTTTTCACAAGCAATATTAGCATCATCACAGTGAACCACTGCTGTAAATGCACCTTGATAACCGAGCTAGCAGCTAGTTAGCTCCACTCTTTCATCCAAATATGGATGAGAGGGGGGACAATGAGCATGTTGTACTTCATCCTTAAAGCACAACATGCTCATTAGGCAGCAGAGTGCCCCAGGTCAGTGTAACATTATTATGTCATTTTTATTTTATGTTCCATAACTTGTACTGATCATTGGACTCTGGTTTACAGAGTGAGCCACTGATGCATTGAAAAAGACAAGCTTAGTGTTGATTCCTCCTGCAGTGCAAAGCTGCACGTAGAGAACTCCCTGACACGCAAAATATGAATAATTCTACCGACACCTATGGATAGGCAAATTACAATCTCTCAGTATGGTGGAAATAGATTGGAAAACTGGACCCAGGTCATAACAGTCAGGATTATACTTTTAAATGAGTGACCCTGCAAAAAATGTTAAGTACAGTTTAATACTGGCAGTAGCTAATGTCTGAAAACTGAACTGAACTGAAGGTCTCTTCTTCATGTCCTTTATCTACAGTATGAAAAAGAAAAGGTCAAAACCAGTAACTGTAGACTTTTCTCCATGTTGGCATCAATTCTCCACCTACTTGACCTGAAGCATTACCAAAGTTTATCTTTACAAAAAGTGCATATGTCCTAATCCAAAGATAGATCCTGAGACTTGTGTGTGTGTGGGTGTATATAATGTACCACAGTGAGGTAGCCTCGTCTCTGTGTCTACTCAGAGGTATTTGAGCTGTCAGATCCTTGGTATGTGCCCTGTACAACCTTTTCTCTTTCCAACTGTCACTAAACCCTCCGTCTACATATTTGTGGTCTCAGAAATGCCTATGAAATTAGCACTATATTACAATAGCACACAAGTCACACACAAAGGCATGACCTCTTTAAGCCCCACGGTGACCCTTGGGGGCATGTGGTGTTTCCGTTAGCATGGCGCCTGACACAAATGCAAAACATCCACACTAAACAGGCAGTAAACCTTTATAATGGACGTCACAGAGTCACATACCAATGTGGTTGATTGTTTTAGTGCAGAACAGTGGGTCTCTTCTGCTACTGTTATAACTAAAAATATCATTATTCAATCCTTCTTACAGACGGTCTCATCCCTGGGTCCCCGATGTTTTGTCACACCCCTTGCCGTGTGATATTGATGCCAAGGGCACCTTTTAGTGTTTTTATGAGACCAACCTGGCTTTCAACTATCTCCAGTGTAAACTCATCCGCTACAATACTTGGCAGTGAGAGCAACTGTCGAGGTATTAATAGCAAGAAAGTCTGTGTAGGTGGATGGGTTAAACAAAACAAGACTTCCACCCAGGAGACTGTATCATGTGTCCATGGATGTATAAAGTAAACTGGATACAGCGCTGGAGGTGGAGCCACGTTAATTCCTATGAACATTGCTCACCAGTGCATAAAGCCAAAAAACATGTATCAAATTACCAAGATGATCAGCACTGCTTCTACAATGTGTGGCCCATACAGCAGGCGCACGAGAGACTTTTGCCGGCCTAGCTGGTTACCTCTGGTTTAGCGCTCCACTAACTTTAAAGGGGATAAAATGTCCAAATGTTATTGGACCAATAGTGAAGTGAGTCATTTTGCGGGGGGGTTGCATCGCTCAAAAAATTCATCCACTGATTTACAGACGTCTCATTCACCATGTAAGTCCAAGGAAAATGACTTTTTGGGCCTGATGTCATCGCATGACTGACTCAATTCCACTGTTTGGCCACTATGAAAATTGGCTTCAAAGCCCAGCACACTTCCTAGAGGCCTGCTCATGTCCTCTGTGAAACCAAAAGTCTATGTTGTTTTAATGCAACGTTACAGAACTTTACATACCTATGTCCCATATGGACCCAAAAGTCAGCATAATTTTTAACGTAGCGTTACGTTATTTACGTACAGTCATCGCGCACTGACGTAACATATTTACGTCAGGTAATATTAATGTTACATAAGAAACATGTATTTTAACCCAGAACATTTTCTTTTTTCTAAACTTAGTTATAAGTTTTGTTTCCTAAACCGAACAGCAACCATTTCACAACATTAACCAAGTGTTATGATGTGTTTCAGCTGCGACTCACAGACACGCTAATGGGTGCCCTGTGCATCATTATGAATTTATTGTCTGTTTGAAAACCTTGGAATGAGAACTACATGTAGCTGTATTTATGTTTGTAGGCACATTGTGTATGTAGTTTTTGATCAAGCTTACATGCGTTTGTGTGTGTGTGTGTGTGTGTGTGTGTGTTCACCTGGCAGGGCAGGCTGTAGGCCATGAGGGGTCCTGCTGGGGCTGATGCCTCTGACAATGCAGTCAAAAAGGAAACTGATCTGCTCTCCTTCTGAACAGGACAAGAAGAAAACACCAGCCCCTAGAAGATGGATGAGGAGAGAGACAGGCAGCTCTATCAATGCATGAGAGACTCACATGATGGATTACTCCCCCTCAAATAAAAAAAAAAAAAACGAGTTGTTGAGGGGGAAAAAAATTAAATGAGCAAATTAAGACATGAAGCAGTAGTAGTAATCGGTATGGCATACAGCAAAAGGTAAGAAAATACTGGAGTAAATCGTGAAATGTAGAGTAAAATAACATTTTTTGAGCAAGGCCAAACAAAATTCAGTGAGGTTCAGAAGACTGTTGTAAAGGCAAGGCTGTTCTTTGAGGCAACAACAGCCCTTTCTTCTAAAGGTTACATAAAACATCTCTCAATTCACCCTCCTATAAAGCCCACACAGAGGTAGGAGTCTGCGAAAACACAAGGCAAGCAAAAAAAATTCATGAAACATCAAAATCTCACATTGCCGAGATATTGAAAAGACAGCCACAAAGTAAGCCCTTACTCAGGGGCTGGGTTAAAAAATAATCTTTGTTCTTATGGAACTGAGTCTGCAGCTAATAAAAAAAAACAGCTGAGAAAGTAGAGCAGAAAATTGTTGAGAACAATTTTTGATCTGAGTCAATCTCAAGTAACGCCAGTCAGCAAAGTTTATTTGCTTTAAATGTAATTTTAAACAACAGATTTGAAAACTTGCTGTTGTTTTATGAAAAAAGCTGGAATTTGTTTGTATTTGTTAAATGATAGCAAAGACCGTTCAAAACATTTAATACTTGGGCGAGGGTATCTTTCTCCTCTATCAAACGAGATGGTTATACTTCACTTGCTTTTATTAAGTGTGTGCAGTGCTGTTTAAATATGCTTTCAAAGCGCCTTTAGGTTCAGACAGTCTTGCTTGAATCATCACTGAGCATTAAATGTAATGGAAACATACTGGCTTCATTAGCTGTTGTGTATTTTATGGTATTTTCTTGAGTCAGTGGAAATGTTCGAGCTGCTGATCAACTCATCAGCTCAGTTAGACTTTCACGATGGGAGAAAATGCAGTATGAAAATACCATCATGGACAATAAAACTGTATGGCTATTAGCTGAGATGAAAGCCAGCATTTTATTTAGTGAACTCGAGAATTCATGGTTACTCTGAGGCTACAAAACACTTAATAAGAAAAACAATAAAAGCAAAAGATGTCCTACTTTTTAATTTAAATGACTAAGCTGAAGTTGACCTTGATGAATCTACAGTTTTGTGAAACATGTCAGAAAGGTGTTGCTTTAACTATAGGTCACAAGTTACAAGGTTACATGCAATGTGAAAGGCCTTACGTACGCGTCAGCCATCAAAATCAGACAAATACAACAGTGTGGGTGGACCAGGTCTTTTCACAGTATTGATTCCTTTGAGTTGATACATGTAAATGTATCAGACACTTCGAGTTTTGACTGGTGAGTTTTATGGTGTCAGCTTCTCTGACACCATTATACTACATGCATGTGTAACAGCCAGTGCTGCCGACCCCACAACAATTCCCTTCAATACATTACCAGTCATGTACAAGTTTACATTAATAAAGATAAAATATTATTTTAATGCATTGATTTAGTGTGACGCTTGTATATAGGTAGGCTATGTAAGCTAAAAAATATGTTACAGAAATTTCACTGACCATCAATCAGACATTATTTGAGGGGCGGGCAGCAGACGTCCGAAAAATGAGTTCCTGATCATACTTCATGGCTCATCTGAACCGTTTCCTTTGCTCTTTGTTATCAACATGTTGTTTAAATGCTCTGAGCAATAAAATACACCACATCTGCTTTGTAGTGTTTGTTGTTTCCACTTTAAAACTTAAAGCTCATGAACACACCAAAGTTGGAAGACTGACAGTCCGAGAAGGACAAAAACGCACCGTTGGCTTTGGCTGGCGGAGGTCTCCACTTTAGTCTGTATCAACTGCTTCCTGTTCACTCACCATGGCGGGGAGCGTGAGCAGCACCCTAAGGTAACAGCGAGTGGGAAAAGTCTGGAATTCATAAGCACTCAGACGTGTGACAGGCTGACACGGTACACTAATAAGAGTCACTTCTTTAGCTTTAAATGCTCCACTATGTTCAGCAGCTAGCTCGTCACTACCTTTGTCTGTCTGCCATGTGGTGCTGAGCATGCAGCTTATTCCTTTCCAAGACAAACTGTTGCGGACGTAAACAATGCTATGAGAGCTGTAGAAGTGAACCAAAATAAAGTCAAGCTGCAGGCTGGAAAACCAAAACAGTAAGCTGAAAGATTCAATAAAGCTCAGTAGAGTTGAGAGGAGCTGCAGACTCCAGAGATCATTCTCTGCGGGTTCATCACTATGAGCTGCGCTTTTCACATACCAATTCACTTTATAGTTTTGTTTTATTATTCATAGAGCAGGGACAGTGCACATTATATTTACTGCACCAGATATGGCTTAACGCTCATCTCCATTAATCAATTTAATCCATTGTTTATCTCGAAATATTCATTACAGCAGCTTAACTTGGCATGATTGTGGGTATAAATTTAGGGACGATCGGTCAAAGTTGCTGGTAATTGCACATGCATTGTCATAACTCAACTTAATTAATCCTACTATTTGCTAATGCCAACATTTCTGTTAGTACAAAGCGTAGTGAAGTCGGGAACATATTTCCAGTCTGTCCTTTTCATCTGGTGTGAAAAACAAAAATATATTCAGAGGCCTTGAGAAGCTTTTTCTCTGCGCAAGCAATTTTGGAACATTTTTTCAGCATTTATAGGGCAATGTCATCATGGCATACTACAGCAATAGAAAGAAACTCATTTGGATTTGTTCGAATAAAATAAGATGTGTTTCACAAATTTCTGTTATTTTCTCAGAGGGCATTTTTTGGCAGTCATAGTTGTATTTTTTTTTATCTGTTATGAACACCAAAGAGGCCTTGTTGGACCTGGTCCTCATTTATTTCTCACAAACATGCTGAGTTCAGTTTCATGGCAGCTCATCTTAAAAGACACTGATTGGATTTTCTTATTGTAGCAGAACTGAATTATTTTGAATACAGAAAGAAGCAGCTTTTCTATCAGGTTACAACAGACAAACCAAAGTTTGGCCTGCTTGGGATTGATGTTCAGCTTAATCGCTCACGCAGGCAACTTCCATCGTCTACGCTGGCTGACAACTTTCTGCAAGGATTATAATGACATACACTGTAGAAGTAATAAGCAAAGGCAGGGGCAGCTGTTTAGTCTTGGAGAAGTTTCACCACTCATCAAAGAGGCGTCAGTGCTTCTAATGACAGGTGGAGATTCAGAGACATTTTAACCTCTGTGGATCATTCACACCTTAATGTCACATGACACTGGAGTGGTTGAAATTGCCTTTTACTTTGTACTTCTAGAAACCTTCTGATCTGGATCATAGACTGTATAATAAAGATGGAAGACATGACAGCTCCCCAGAAGTAAAGCCAAAACACCTCGTTTGCCCCCTGATGGCTGACTGCATTTCAGGTTGTTAACCCCACCCTATCCACGTTAGCAGATGGGACATGGACCAAACTAAAAAATCAAAGTACACATCAAATTAATTTGGCAGTCGATGTGCTCGCGATCAGTGGCACTGCTCGCAATGGGTTAGAGACAAACTAGATACCACAGAGGACACTACTGCGCAGACTCTGGCTCTAAATGATGTCACCAGAACAAGATGGCAGCGGGCATATCTAGGATATTTTGGGATATTTTCAATTTTGTACAGTGGGAGGAAGTGGAGACGTATTATCCATCTGTATAAACAGTCACTGATCTGGATGAACGTGCACTATCATGGCACTCGAAGGCAAAAGTACTGTGTAATACCTCAGAACCTCTAACAAACTCAACCCAACACGTGCATCAACATATTACTGTACTACAATATGAGGTGTGTGTGTGTTTATGCCCGCTGAGGGACATGGAAAAATTGCTGACATAGCATGTCAGCTTAAAATCGCCGTTATCTAGATCACAAGGCTTCACAGCCATCCAACCTCTGCGGAGGATCATTTATTACGCTGTCTGCATGGGAGCTCTGAAACCCTGTCTGTGTGTGTGCACTGGGTACGGGGTCAGCAGGAACACGTGTGGACCCGATAAGCCAGAAAATATCCGTCTAGCTAAGGCACGGCTCTGCTCCAAATATTATCGATTACAGAACACTGTGGCCTCATTATCACATCGAATGGAAGCCGAAGCACTGATATCACTATGCACCGGTTCACACTGCCACGGAGTGTGCATGTGACTGTGCAACCAAAGGCACACAACATCTAACAGACATCCATGAAGACCCCAGCTCAACTGATTGCTGCCTAGTAAAAGGCTTTGCACACGCACGACTGCCCATTTTCCCACAGGACTGGCTCGTTGGCTGTCTGGGCGTGTGTGTGTCCATGGCAGTAAAAAGGCTTGTCGTGTCACTGTGGTACACGTCTTCAACTCTGCAGCCAGAAATCATATCGTCCATGGCGCAGCTGACTTTCAAAGTGCAGCTGCAGCAGAGAGCAGAGTGGCAGTCAAGGGTAAAATATTTTTATACAGCAGCATTAGATGACCGAGGGACCCGCTTACTGATTTGCTCGAGCAAAAAGGCCTCTGGGGAAATTATGGAGCGGAGAGGGTAAAGGAGTTATTTTACATTGGTTCAAAGTACAGTGCTCAAAAAGTACATCCTAATGAAGACTTCACAGTTTCTCTCTGAAATTATACAGTACCTTTTCTGCATCATTTGCACATTATTGCACTGATGATGGCCTGATGCAAATATGTTCCGCTATATTGTACTTTTTGAGCATACTGAGGCACTGTGAGTTATTGAAGAACTCCTCGTTTTCAAACTCCAAGATTTTCTTTGCAGCAGAGTTTCAGCTCCTATGTATTCTACTGTCGTTGCATGATTTATAAGCACCCATATATTATCATGGTACTTGCAATAAATTTGCACACACGCTCCATTAGAACTCCTGGACACGCTTTAGCATGCTAATACAGTGTATAAGCTGCGGTGCATTGCATTTGCTTAGAGATAAGGGCACTGAAAACTGGGTTGTGTAAGAAAAGATATAGAAATGGTTTTTGGGTAGTGTACAAATAGAGTGCTGCAGGGGTGACTTTTTTGTAGGTTGCCCTGATTCCCTTGTCAAACAGCCTATGGGAATTTTCCATTAGATTCTGGATAAGTGCAGAAAATGAGCTCTGTGTCACACAAACGTTTATGATACTCACATTTTATTCAGCAAGATAATCTTCACACTTTTATGTTGTTTTTTTGAGTGTAAACGCAACCGCCATGCGTAAAAAGCTAAAATTAGGCTGGTAACAAATGACGAGTGTACCAGGAAAACTCTAAAAACGAGTTAGCATTTTTCCTCTTCTGGTTCCCTCGTCTCGAAGTCAGTGGGTTTTGTGAAAGGGTTTTTCGTTAGACGCCATAAGGTCTGTGGTTAACACAAGCTTAAGAGACTTTTTTGTTTTGATCTGTGACATAAAATATACCAGTTAATACCCCATTTGTGAACTTTAATACTACTATGTGTCTTAAAAAAAGGCAGTTGCTAACAAGTTGCTAAATGAGACTACAGAACGCTGTGCTGTGTAGGGGCAACATAAAGTCATGTGACCAAAGTGTAGTTCGTTTATAGCCTTATATTAGCTTTTTACTTCTGGCAATTGCATTGAGGCTTAAAAAAAAAAAAAATCATACCAGTGATAATCGTTTGCTAAGATTATCTTGCTTTATGAGACTTGTAAGTATAAATGTTTGTTTGCCACAGAGCCTATTTTCTGCAATAATCCAAAATCCAATAGAAAAATCTTGTTGGCTTTTTGTCAAGGCAACTAGGGCGATGCTAACTTCTGCATCGGCCTCCACAAAAACGAGAGCACTCTATGCAGCCGCATTCCCACCACAAGGAGGCTGTTAAACTGTGTTATGATGTTCTGTAGTTTCTTTAGCCACTTGTTAGCAACCGCCTTTTGTCAGACACCTTGAAACTTCAAAACTAATGAGTTGGGGATTTACTGGTGCAATCTTTAAAACTAATTTTAAGAAAAATGTTAATGCTAGTGGTGTGCCCTTTTTGACTCTGCCTGTTTCATAGGCCCGTGTTCTTTGTGTTTACGCTAGCAATGCGTTGTTACATTGGAGTGTAAGACAAATGGCTGAAGATAAATTACAATTCTGGTGGGTAATACTGTTTTTTTCCTCATTAAACAATTTTTGGGGATAGTTTTTACCTTATCCTCTGTGAGGGTCTAAGGAGAGAGGGATGTTGTATGATGTAATGCCCTCTGAGTTCTGCATTGAACTGAACTGAGTACTGTTTCCTAGCGATTGGGCTTTAAACACAACACAAAATGAACCACTGCTGCAAATCTTTGCATATAAATGATTAATTGAAAATCAAGCGTGTTTTCGAGAATCGAAACAGTTATCACAAAACCTAGTAGTGCAATACTTAAATGTATCCATATTTATATATATTTACTGTAACGACAACAATTTCCCCTTGGGGATCGATAAAGTATTTCTCATTCTGATTCTGATTCTCTTACAATCTAATGTGCCAATGGTAAAAGCAAGTCAGAGCCTCCAACACTCCATAAAATCACTGCTGAGCACTGGTATGTCCTGCATGTACTCATCAAATACAAATAAACATGTAAAAATGTAAGCTAACACTCGGCTCTACCTCGCACTCATGCAAGGAATGTCACTTGCCGATTTGACTCCCTCATCTTTCTCCTTATGTCACTCTGTTTCTGCAGTCATGCCAAGAGGGCCTCTCTCTACTGCCGAGGTGGCTGCTGGGTAATATGTAGATGAGGTAAAGAAGAATACTGTGATTGGCAGTCTCACCAGCAGCCACTACGTAATTGGTTGAGTGGCCACTACAGGGGAGGCTGGTATTTATAGATGTTGCCCATTCGAACACTGAAACCAGAGCCTGTGGCCCTCATGGTTATTCCTGTAGGAGCCATGAGACTGTTTGCACAGACACACACACAGTAAGACAGATGTCACATAAGCACGTACAGGAACTTTCTGTTAACACTTACACAGGAGAGCTAGAAAAAAATATTTTCAGGTATGTCTCTTAATAAAATCAGGAACACAGCAGCTGCTGGCTGTTAGGTTTCCCTACAATTAGCACTTAACACATGATCCAATGCAGCACTCACTATCTTGCAGTCCATGTCTCTTTCTCTATCACACACACTCATCCCCACCCGAAAACATAAAACTGCCTCTCATTCTTCACATTCATGCCCACATCAACTGGACATTCAGGGGATATCTATACCCTGGCAACCATACAAACACACACAGCATTATTTGGTGGGCATGCGTATAGTGTGGTGGGGTCATACATAGAAAGTCATTTCTAAGGGGGATAAAGTTACTCTATAAACACCTGAAACACATAAATCACAGGTTTTTATGTGGGTCTGTTAGTGTTAAATGACAGATCTATCAACCTGTGAGCACTGGAGAGAAATGAAAAGGAGCATTTATTGATCAAAGGGAGGCACTTTAAAATATGGATTTGGGACAACTGTGCTGCAGTGGTTGTACATCACATGGACAATACCAGTCCAGGGAGTTTTGGTTGGTTAGACTTTGAAGTTCACTTACTCTCACTCTTACACTGAACATGAATCTCTGATGGTTGACTGAATTCTCATGGATTTTGTGACCCTGCAGGAGGACTGCTAATATGGGCCTGTTTTCTCAACTTAGGAGCACATTCTCAATTTTTGAGACCTTTTTTTGGTATAATTTTCAATTTATATGGAAAACAAGAACCTAAAATCTTAATTTTCACTGTGTAAGGAGACATTTTTTAACGATTTGTTTTCCTGTTTTAGGAATCTATGTGTTCCAATTTGTTTGCTTTGCAAGACAAATACAAAACATGTACGCATGTTAAGAGCAACAATGTTAGCTTAGAAGGTTTAATTCGTGCTGCTTATACAAAATGCAGCATATCTTGTCACTGGTGCTTTCAACTATGTGAATACTGGTGTAAAAAACATACAAAGAGGTGCTTTGATTCAGAGGGATTGACATAAACATTAAGTGTTGACCCCTGATTTATTTAAAGGAGCAGTGTGTAGGGTTTAGTGGCATCTAGCGGTGATGACTGCAGATTGCAGCCAGCTGAAATTTCTCCCATGTGCCAAGCATGAATGCCCTGTTAGGATTCCTACAGTGTGTTTTTACCGGCAGCTGAATTATCCGCAGAGGGCTCTTCCTCTCAAAAACAAACGGACCAGGTGATTAAAGCCGATAAAATGCTGAATAAAGCAGTTTCACATTACAAATGGGTGTTTCTACAACACTGTCCAGCTCATTGGAGACAGGCCGCTAGCCCTGCACCTGCTCATGCATGCTCACTGATTTTCTCTAATAACTTAAAATCCAGATGTTCAGGAGGATTTCATGGGGGGGCAAGTTATCTACAAAGTTCTCTTCCTCTCGAAAACAAATGGAGCTGGTGATTTAAACACTGAGTAAAGCAGTTTCACATTAAAAATGAGTGTTTTTCCTATGCTGTTTGGCTCGTCACAAAGGGGCTTCGAACGCCAGCGGCCTACACGAAAACACAAACGGCTGTTTTTAGGTGTTCAGGGTTTGGATTGTGTGTTCTGGGCTACTGTAGAAACATGGCAACGCAACATGGCATTCTCCGTAGAAGAGAACAGGCTCCCTATGTGGATATAAACAGCTCATTCTAAGGTAACAAAAACCCTATGATTTTTATTGTCAAGATACTAAAGAGAACATTGTTATAATATTATATTCTGTTTCTTCAAATATAGCTCCCTAAATCCTACACACTGGACCTTTAAGTACTACTGTAGCTCTAGTACAAATTACCCCGACCTTATGCCATCTAGGTTTGGTCTGTCAGCTACAAATAAGACAAATATGCCACCGACAACAACAAAACAGAGCCAGTGATGGAGGTACTGTGCATTGCTCACAGCTGTTATTCAGTTATTAAAGTGTTGACCTTTCTGGCTGCAGGTAACAGAGTCTAAATTCACACAGCAGTGAAAACGTTCTCAGACCAGGAGTTACTTACAGTATCCGCAGCGAGTCCCCCCCTCGAACACAAAGCCATTTGGCACCGCGCCATATCGACGCAACGCTGACAGCTTCCAGTGTCCAATGACAACAGGAGGGACGCCTCTGGTAAGGACCAATAGGTTGTTGCACAGGTGGAGGGAGGCGGGGCCGCTTTCTAGTTTGGTGCCTGGCTCGACATTGACACTGAACCTGTGGACTGGAGGAGAGAAAGAGAGGCAGAGAGAAGAGGTTTGAAAAGATTAGATTGTGTGTGGTTTTTATATACTCTGTCATAACAACTTAAAGGCAACTTAAGTATCACTGATCATAAAGCACATAAATCAGACGACAAATGAGGTGGAACATAAAAACAAACCCACAGGGCATACACACAGACGAGCACATGAACACACATGTACAGTGTAACTGATGGCTGTGGTAATGATGATTAAGCAGTTCTTTAAGCTCTACTGGCTGCAATTTGTCAGTGCTCAGTTTGTGCAGATGGCACTTTTTCAGTGCCAAGGTCTGTCTCTTCCTCTCACAGTCAAACACATACTGTACAGTGTCACATACAGTGTGTACATATATGTTTACACAGTGTGTGCCCATTAGACACCATTAGTGAAGTGACGTTTCAAGACAAACATCAACTGAGAGATGCTAACAAAGTTAAGAATATATACAGAAAGTACTTTTATATAAAATGAGTTTATGCAGGGACTTCAGAAAGTGAGCTCACTTCTTTTCACCTCAGACTGCAGAACAGACTGGTGGGCTCAGCCAGTGCTTTTCTCGCATAATTAAATTATGTAAAACGTACCACCTTGAAGCTTGGAAATCTGTATGCTTTGGAAAATGTTAACAGCAGTTGTAAAGTATTCATAATTTGCAAGAAGGATAAACTAAAGTGAAATGGTTTAAGTATTTGGCCAGTAGCACTGTGGACAATCTGCATGCATTAAATCAGCTTTTATTGTAAGAAGAGAGCTGTAGTGATCTTTCAGAGAAAATGGAGTTAATGGTGGATATGTTTTAAAATATTCTCATCTAAAGACAGCACAGCGACAACCCTGTGTGTCAGTCCTTACATTAGGATTCTTAGCAGTGGGTTTTAGATTGAAACATAAAATATTTAATGTGCTGTGAATAACATTTTAACAGTAAGGAAAGGAAAGAACAGAGTTGCTGTTATTAAGCTGGAAAATATCCTCAGACACAAGCTCTTAATATCAGCAAAACTGCCGCTTGTGGGCTTCAAGGCGAGATAAAATTATGTGACATTCACATAATGACGGAGGAACAGAACGCTGCTGGATAATATGATTAAGGGGTAGGATGGAGCCTCGAAAATATCCTCAGGTGATATTTTGAAAAGAGGAGGAAGAAGAATTACCTGCTCAGAAAAATGTATAAAAATATAAGTACTGACAGTGCTCCCTAGTGCTGCACAGAAAATGTAAATTCAAGTCACAGCCTGGCTGTGAAGCACAGCTAAAAATCAGGCTGGAGTCATTTGAAATTCATGATAACAAGAGAGGACATTTCTCAATAAAGTTTGAACAGAAGTGGAAAGTTATTTGTGAAGGGTCCAGATTAGAATTCTTAAGAGAACCACAGCAAACTTATAAGTGAAAGACAGAGTTTTTAAACAACAGATGAACTGCTTGTGTATATCAAGGAAGCAGGTGAAGGAGTTCAAGTGAAAGTGTTGACTTTTTTTTAACTCTTCTTGCAAACTTCTTATTGTGCAGGTGAAGCTTCTACAGGCTAACTAAAGGAGGGGTGTGGGACAATAAAATGTTAATTTCTAAAAAAGCTTGTTTAAGAGCACACTATATTACACTTGAAATAATATTAAAAGTGCAGTAAACATTCAGAGTGTGGCAGGTGTTCAGTCAATATGTGCTACCTATTGAGATGTGCTCCTTAGCAGTTCTGCATGTTCTTACAGTATACCAAGCAGTGAGCAGTGGTGAAATATAAGATGATTCTGTACTGGAACCATTCTTCGATAGGGGATAATGGTCTATCATAATATGCTACTTCTGACTTCTCAAATAAATATGTTGTAATGGGGTGTAAAAATATGCTCCTCATATCCCTATAGTACACTTCCCCCTGTCTGTAATCATTTTTCAATAGGGGAGCAAGTCTCTGCTACTATTTTGTGCTACCACGGCCTTTTTCAACAAGGCACTATGAATCGACAGAGCACCGGGATAAACACAGGGGTGGGTGAGCCACAATGATGACGGCTAACAGCGCTAAGGGCGATAACGGCACGAACAGCACTATAACAGTGCAAACAATGGCAACAGTGCTGACACAGCTAATGGTGTTAACCAAGAAGGAACTTGAGGGTGAGCGCTACACTTCTGCAACAGCCATCTTGCCAGTGTAGGTTGGAAAGGCGTTATCAGCGGTAACCACCGTATGGGTGCAGTACAGAGGGGTGGGGGTTAGCTAGCCAGTGGGACATAAAGGGGGGGATTCAAATTGCTAACCAAAAGAGAAGCTTAAATTACAACACACATACACACACACACACACACACACACACACACAGGTAGCGTGACTTCATTGTCTGCTCAGGATGCCATTACTCCACTATATCTTTACACAGCAAATAGTTGTTTACCACTATATCAATATTTTATATGTCATATTAGGACTTCAGTAAATCTCCGCAGTTGTATGAAAGTAACTCCACCTGCAAAGTTCACCCATATAAAATGGGATTCGGAGTCCTTTGGCATTTCTTACGTGTGGACCTTTTCAACCCTTCTTTTTCCCCCTTAGCAAAACACTTTCCCCTGAAAAGAAAGTTGTGAAGTTGAGACAGCAGATTCTGCAGATAGATCAGGACCAGAGTGATGGAGGACAGATTTTATCAGCGTGTAATTCCACTTGTCATTTCTTTGATCCCCTCTAGCAAGTGACCTCCACAGAAGTGTAACTTTGCAACAGTAGTACACCTTGTAGCCAACCAAACTACAAAGGATCTAGGATATTCTTATACATACATACGAGCACACTCGTGGTTTAATCCTTTAAAACATGTTATGGCCAATATGAACTGGGTCATGGTGAATCTGATGTAATGCTAAGGCTTGACTAAGCAATACTTTAGATACTAACACTGACTCAACCAACCCTTGAAACAAATAATTCCCTATAAGAGCGTTGTTTGTTCTGCTGATCCACAAAAAACAACCTCCTCTTCAGCTGTATGCAACCCTCCGGGCGCCTTGCTTCCTCTAGTGCATAATGCAAACACAAAAACCAAGCTGATGTAAAACAACTAGCTGAATTTCTTGATGTGTGTTATCCAACTGCAGCTTAGTGAACAGACTTTCCCCTTCAGTGCAGGAACCATACGCACATCACATCCTTGAACAAGTGCTCAGGAGTGTGACAGACCAAACCACTGACCTTCTCCCAGGCTGTAGCGGATGCGGGCATCCCAGGCCAGCAGGGCGTCTCGGCTGGTGAAGCCCAGGACCAGCGTGTGAGCCAGGCAGAGGATGGAGAGGGTGTATGATACACCGTCATAACCGGGCCCTGGCTCCACGCCACAGATCCCCTAAGGAAAAGAGTAAATTAGACTGAGAATTTAGATTGTATTACTAATATTCTCTTTAATTCTGTATGCTTTTTTTTTATCTTAAGGGAAATAGTCTTATCAGCCTCAATCAAAAGAGCCGTGTCTTTCCTGATTGAGGTCAGGTGGATTTTTCAGACATGGATACTCTTTTTTTTTCCTCCTCTCTGTTTGATGCCATATTCCTGAATTCAATGTATTGTCTTTGTTTGTTCTATTGCATTCAGTCATTTGTTTTCCATTAGTCCTGGTACAGGGTAGCAGGGGGGCTGCAGCCTATCCCAGCTGACACGGGGCGAGAATGTTGTATGGCAGTTTTTGGATTAATCCTCCTCCTTTGGACAGTCCACTCATGACCCGCCTTTAGGGTCCACTGTGTAGGATTTAGGGGGATATATTGGCAGACGTGGAATTTCTGCCAATATATCAATGGACTTTTGATGAGGAGTAGACCTCTGTAAATAATTTGGCTACCAGTAAAAACCTCTTTAACATATTCATCTTAAGTTATTACTTAAAGGTGTGCACACATCGCAGAAACATGACTCAAACTGAGCGTCATACTGCTTTATTCAGTGTTTTTTGCTGTGTTAATCACCTGGTCCATTTGTTTTGGAAGAGAAAGAGACATCTACAGATAATTTGGCTCCTGGTAAAAACCTCCTGAATGATGAACACTAAAGGAATTCTAACCAGGAGAAGTTTCAGCTGGTTGCAATCTGCAATGCCTCCTAGATGCCACTACATCCTCAACACTGGACCTTTACATTCTTATCCATCCATGTAGAAAGCCTGAGGTTCATGATGTGACAACAATAAAAAGCTGTAACAAAGCTGCACTTGAGATCAGAAGCAGCGAGCCTTTGGTCTGCTGCTGCTTAACATACCTCCAGTGTTACATTGAGCCTCTCCTTGTGGCCTGTGCCCTTCTCCTTCCCTTTCTTCTTCTCTTTGTACACCAGCAGAGTCAGGCAGTCTGATGCAGAGACACACAATGAGGAGCTTTACAGACAGACAGGCTTAAAGTTCAATTTTCTGATTAATAGCAGACAGTAGAATAACAAAAGAGTCGCTTTTTTGTCATCTCCGCTGCATGCCTGCCTGTGTTTACAGCACAGCTGTCAAAACAATCCCTAAAACAATGAACTGATCCACTGGCACAGCTGCTGATGAAAGTCAAGACACAAATACACACATGTACTCACACACACAGAGCATAGCAGCGTATATTATACCCACTTTCCTCAAGGACACAGCGGCAGGCTACAGCTTGAGCCACATGTTTGTGTATGCAGAGAGGCACAGCGTCTGTCCTCACAGCATCTCAAGTGAAACTCAATACTGTTTTCAGACATGCTGCTTTCATTTTCTGCCGAGCTTGCAAAGAAACCTCTGTTACACTGTGGCAAAGTCACAGGTTACGTTTATAGCTGGGAGGCGTTCAAATAATTAACCTGAAATCCAACTGGCACTGAAAACACATCAGACTTAATTTCATATCAGGTCTTTATTTGAATGAGACAGGCATCGCTCATTTGTCCGCATCCTTTAAAGGTGAATTGGTCAATTAAATAAATCCAATCGATTTCAGCTGGCATACTGCGTGACATCCCCACGTGTTGACGCGTGTACCCAACGCCCGCTCCTGTGGCGCAAAGCCAAGACACCAATTGACAAGTTATTAGTTTAACTTCAGAAAAGCAGATAAGATTAGTGCCAAATGACACGGATGAATGAACTGGGTTTTCCGTCGCTGCACAGTTTGAGTGGAAATAATCAGATGGGTGTGAAAATAAAGACGGTTTGTCATACCTGCGACCGGAGAGGGCTTCCGAAGAACGACGCACCGAGTCTTCCACTGTGGAGAAGTTTGTAAAGAATCATTAAATGACAAAGTATATTCCCGTAGCTCGCTCTGAAGTGTGGAAAACATTTTAAAGTTAAAAAAATAAGAGGAAGAGTGAAGAAATTAACCTTTTTTCCATCTCTAAACTTGACTTGTCCCTCCGCGACAACTGTATCCGTCATCTTCTGTCATGATTACGAGCAGCTGTGTGTGTGTGTGTGTGTGTGTGTGTCCCAGTCCACAGAGAGGGGAGGTCACTTTTCAAAATAGCCTTTACAGCCCAAGCCCCGCCGGCAGAGTACACTCTCTCCCCGACGAACACACCACCGAGGCGGGGAGAGACAGCAGCCTCCCCCCGCGGGGTCCTGCCAAGTCAGTACAGTTGTCACCCTGCGTCAAGTGCTTATTGTTTAGAGTGGAGCTAATTCGATTAAAAGTGCATAACTCGCGCACCTTTCACTTAACTCATAAAGCTGGCCCTGAGCCGGGTGTTAGACAGGGATTCATGTTGCCTTAATGCTAATCAGCGGAGCCTCGGCTCTGTCTGTGGAAAGCCAGTTTAATCTGTAAAAGCCGACTCCAGAGTAATGCCAATTAGGAGATGTAAAATGCGCAAATTAGATCCAAATACGCAACAACAAATAAATGATTATACAAGATTACTAGTCAAGAATATACTTTATTATGTGAACATGACATGTCCACTGAATGAGGGCAAAAGGGTGAATTCAGCAGTCCTGCTGTTGTCTCACAGCTACAAGGCCCAGTGTTAAATAAACCTTGCATTGCTATTGACCAAAGCACTTGACTCAGGACTTTTGGAGGTGGTATTACTTCCAGGGACTCTCTAAGTTCAGGGCCATTCATTCCTAGAATGACAGGTGAATTTAATGAACTAGCTGGTGCCAGGAGCACTTTACCATTTTATCCAATGAAATGCAGACAGCTTACGATGTCTCAGGGTTCCCTTTCAAACTGCTCATATTTAATTATAATGCAGGTGGCTGACATGTTAGACAGTTTATGAAAATAGTACTTTAACTGACTCTAATACGGCTACGGTTTTCATTATTTTGTCTACCCTTTAAAAGCGCACTCTTCCAATTTTAAACGAGTTTACTAGTCGTGGTTGTTCAGTTTGTGAAAACAGCTGTATGTCATCTGCAGCTCTGAAGGAGTTCAGTCAAGTCAAAGAAGAAAGCCTTGTTGCTGTCACAAGAGTTATCTCGTCTTACAGCTGCAGTTGGTAACTTTAAATTAAAAAAACAAGTCATATTTGCTGAGACTGTCACTGTATCCACACAGTATTACATGAGACAAATAATCTGTGGTAAAATGGTAGATGGACTTCACTTGTACGGCGCCTGTCTAGTCTTTTGACCACTCAAAGCACTTTTTACACAACATGTCACATTCACCCGTTCACACACACATTCACACACTGGTGGCCGAGGCTACCATACAAGGAGCCACCTGCTAATCAGTATCAACTCACACCCCCTCACACACAGATGGAACAGCCATCGGGAGCAATTTGGGGCTCAATGTCTCACCCAAGGATACTTGGACATGTGGACTGGAGGAGCTGAGGATCGAACCTGCAATCTGCCGATAGTGGTCGACCTGCTCTACCTGATGGCACTATAACGTGAACTAAAACAACCGATCAGAGCTAAGAAGTCTCTAATGCAACTGTCAATCATTGCTTGTGATCTGTGGTCAGACTGTCACATTAGGCAGCGGTGATCAAATATGGACCAAGACTCTGTTTCTGCTTTGTCTCAGATGTTTTCAGAATAATATTTAAGCGTACCATTTCGCTGTAAAATGAGAACATGTTGCTAACAGTTAAGCCAAAAACTAAGTATTGCCCATCAGGTGGAGCAAACTTTCTGCTGTACTAGATGCTAGCAAACACTATAAGAAGCACAAGGAGTGAAAGGACGAACCTGATGATCAGCCTCACATACTTCTGTGTGGATGAAGTGACAGCTTCAGCATTTAAGACAAAAAGTTAATTTTATTAAAGTTACCAGCTGTGGCTTTAAGCTTGAAGGCTTCACGTTTTAAACAGAAAGTCTGGGGTGCAAACTGGGGTTGTGGAGTTTTAAACGAGTTGGTGTTAATGAGGCAGGGAGGGCCTAACAAAAGACGCTGTGAAGTGTCATTATGGGAAACCTAGGATCCATCATTTTAAGTGTCTGACCCACACTGAGGACTGCAAGTAAGAATATTTCACCCTCTGCTGCCTCAAGTTTCCCTGTTTGCAGGTTTTCCAACTTAATGGAAGATCAATACTGAATCGCTGCAGTGCCCCTTTAATTTACAGATTTCTGTCAAAATACAGAACCAAAGAAATACAAGTATTTTCCTGTATGGTCACAACAGAGGGTGAGGGAGAAAGCCAATAGCTAGGGCCAGGAAGTGCACTGCTGTGTCCCCATTTCATACTTACTACTCTTTATATCGTTATATACAGTTTTGTTGTAGACGCCTTTTTTGCAGTTTACATGACAGATTTTATCATTCAAAACATGTGCTGCTTAATTAGACTGTAACTTTCTTTGACACATAAACTTCACAATTAGACAACAAAATATTTTTCTCAAGATTTATAGTTTTTTTTAGGTGTTCCTGGAGCTGGGAATTTTCATCACAGCATGCAATGTATTAAATTTCATAAGCCACTGCATTTTGTTTGTAATAATAAGCTCTGAAGATAAGTATAGTGGAGTAAAAAGTCTGATATTTTCCTCTGAAAAGTAATGGAGTAAGAGTATTGAGTAGCATCAAATGGAGATACTAAAATAAAGTACAAGTCCCTCAAAATTGTACAGAGCGGCTTTCCACCACTGCAGAGTACATTCTAGGAATGAGTATGCAGTCTGGAATTGGGACACAGCATTTGATTAATCTCAGCCTGTCATCTACTAATAGCACCCTTCTGTATCTAGTCTGGGTGCAGCTGCACAGTTGTTGACACTGAGCCCTTTGCCTAAACTTAAGGCCTCGACAATGTTACAGCTGCTGCAGACTGCGTCAGCGTGGTCAGAGTCACAGACAACACATCAGCAGGCCAGACAGTTTATGAGTCAGCTAAACATTAGGCTCCTCAAACAAAGGTTGCTTTCAATTTACTCCTGTCTATCTGCCCTTTGCCCTCACTCTGCTCCAACTGTCTCTTGGCTTTGACCATGGAGGGCAAGTCTGAAGTCTGGTACACTGCCGACCTCATCCTGCTGCCACGGTAACGCAGCTCCAAGGCCACACCCTCCCATTTCCTGTCCAGCTCTGAAGCCTGGGCGCCCCGGAGGTCTCGGGACCCTCTGCGGGTTTGCCTGCTGTCTTCTGTGTCAGACGTGGCCCCAATTTTGTCCAAATCCAGGGCTCGTTTTGGGGTCGAGTGGTTGGAGCGGGATGAAGGTGACTTGGATTTGCGACGTGAGCGAAGGGGAGGCCGTGGTGGAGGAAGAGGAGGAGGAGAAGGGGAGGGAGGGATGGGGTTGGAGGATGTTGTTCTTCTGCTAGGCATTTTGAAACCTCCTCCTCCTCCTCCTCCTCTTTCCCTGTCTCTCCATCTGTTTCTGTCTTTACCTGAGGAAGAAGAGGCTGCTTTAAAAAGACTGACAACAAAAGAGACAGCAAGAGGATATAAAAGAAATTAAAAAGCAGGCACTCAGCGTCACTGCAAACCCTCCACATGCAAAGAACACTCAGAAAACACTAAGTAAAAGCAAACTGTTCTGCACTGGTTTGCTGAAGTCTGTGCCGCAGTGAGAATTACACTGAAAAAACAAGAACACACAGACTACGAACTAAAGCTACAGGATATCTTCATCCCTCGGTTTGTTTATGTGTACGTGAAGAAGAGAGCGAGAAATTAAGAGGATTATTCACATTCTGTCAAATTCAGTAAAATATCACACTCTGACAGCCATGACCAGCATGAAGCCAACTGTTGCAACACCATGGATACAGCAAGAGACACACACAATCTCTCTCTCTCACACACACACACACACACACACAGAGCTGGGATGCAGGCTCTAGGGCTGGTTCTTGGCTATGACATCATGGGAAAGACGGTTAGATGGCGCTCAGTGTGAATGTGTGTGTATTTGTGTGTGTGTGAGTGAAAAGAGATGATGTCCCCTTCTTAATACAGCCTGCTGCCATCTACTGGCTGAGGGAAGTAAGGATTTTTCTCTCTCACTTTGTGATGACAGCTGATTTGCCCTATACTGCTCAATTCTATGTTATTCCAACCTTTTCAAATCTGTTGCTGTATCTGATAATGTGTGCTCATAAGACATGAATAAACAAGGTTAAACAACAAACATTTCATAAGGTAGACATCTAACATGTACTGGCAGGAAAAGCACAGGTTTAATCAATATAGATGATGGAAACTCAGCCATCGTTAATGTTATTGGTTACACCTGTGTTTTATCTGCTATGACATGTCAAAATATATGCCGTGTCAAACACCATGGAAAAAAATCTCCTGTATGCCCTATGGAGGAGAAAAAAATGACTTAAGTATCTATAACTACATAAATAAATAAATAAATAAATACAGGAATGAATAAAGACATAAGTAAGTGAATACATAAATTATAAAATGTATTAAAAATATAGTAATAAACAAATATGGAAATAAATAAAACTATAAATACATTTATGACTAATACAATGTATAAATAAACACAGGAATAAATTAACTTAAAAAATAAATACATGCTAAAAATACAAAAATGGCTTCCCAAAATCATATACAAATACAGAAATCCATACATTAATGTCACAAAATCGTCCAGTATGAAGAATTTAGGGAAACATACTGGCAGAAATTGAATATGATATTTATAACAATCAGTGTATGTGAAACTAAGACTGGTTGTGTTTTCATTACCTGAGACTGAGCGGTTAATATCCAGGAGCAGAGGAGGTCCTCTTCCACAGTATCCGCCATATTGTTTCTACAGTAAC
>JAPZEB010000020.1:29290448-29308470 GCA_029783705.1 Chaetodon striatus | reverse complement strand
AGCCTATTATTTCCACTATGCTAATTTATCCCCGAGTAAATGACGTTATCCTCATCGTCTTTCTCTTGGCTGCTTACCATCTGCCTGCCGCTGTTTGACAGTGACTCAAACCTTCAAAATAAAAGCCTACGCTAAAGATGACGATATGATGTTTCCACTTTACATTGATGTGATTGGATTGTTGATCATTAAATCGATGTGTCGATCCAGATCGATGGATCGTTACACCCCTACTGATTGTGCCGTTAAAGTGCAAATATAAACTAGCCTACTCTGTCTCTCTGAATGCAAAATATTTTGAGTGAAGGTAGACCTGCCTGTTTTAATCCAATACAGTTTGCTAGCACTCTTACTGAGGTTTTGTTTACTTCCCTTCTTTTTCTCCCACTGTTACTGTCTCCTTTCTCTTCTTGTTTAATGACAGTTGGGATCGAAAATGTTGCATTACCACCTTCCACTGGATTGAAAATAAGACTCAATGCTCCTAACTCTTAAATACAGAGGGTCTCTCCCCATACCATACTCTAATGAAACTAGTCTCATCAATCTGATGTGGCCTGAAGGCCTCTCTCAACAGCCCCTGCACCTCCTCTCCAGTAATTCCCACAATATCCAAAAACTTTCTTGCAGCATCAACAACTATTTCTCTTCTCTCAGATTTCCTTTCCGCCTTAGCAGCCCAGTTAATCACCAAGGCCAGAAATGTTAAGACCTTAACCTTGTCCTGACACAAACAATACTCATCCTGCTTTCTACCCGTTGTTTCCTCCCTTACTTTTTTAATCCTTTGTTTTCTAGCTGCTTCCTCGTGACATCCTTTTCTTGGACCTGATCCTCATGACTTCCACCTCTTTTTTATCTCTTTAGACAATCTGCCTGCCATGCTTCATGACCCCCCCCCCTCACACTGATTATACTTGGGCTCTGCTGCTGCACATCTCATCTCCACATAGACCACAGATCCCTATAACATGTCTACACACCAACAAGCTGTGTCCAACTAACAACAATGCCTGCGCTGAATGGGCTTGGGAACAAAAGCCCTTACTAGACAACTGATATGATCCAAGAATACTCTGTCAGGCAGGATTACTGAGTCGAAATGCATCACAACAGATGTTGTTGCACACCTCTTCCTGTCACTCATCCTGAACATTGTATGACAGTCTACAACTGTTTCATTCTTTTAAGATCCACTGTGTAAGGTTTAGGGGGATATATTGGCAGAAACAGAATATACCTGAAAATATGAATGGTTGGGTTTCATTACCTTAGAATGACCCGTTTATGTCTTCATAGGGAATAGATCCGCCATGTTTCTACAGCCTAAAACAGACAAACTAAACACTGGCTCTTGAGAGCTATTCATGTTCACGTAAGCAGCATTGAAGAAACACTGATTTTTATTGTGAAATTGCTTCATTTTACCAGTTTAAATCACAGGGTCTGCTTGTTTTGGAGAGGACAAGACCTCTGTGCATACCTGGGCTCCCAGTAAAAACCTCCTGAATGTCTGGATCCCAAAAAAAAGATGAGCAGATATTAGCAGGTGCTTGTCACAGACAGGCCAAACAGTGCTGGAGAAACATTGATTTTTAATCTCGAACTGCTTTTTTCAGTGTTTTACCAGTTTAAACCACCGGGTCTGTTTGTTTTGGAGAGATGGAGACCTCTGTGGATAATTCGGCTCTTGGTAAAAACCTCCTGAACAATGAACACTGAAGAAATCCTAACCTGGAGAAGTCTCAACCGCTTGCAATCTGCAATCCTCGCTACTAGATGCCACTAAATCCCCCTAAATCTTACACACTGCTCCTTTAAATCTTCTTGTAGCAAGTATACATGGTGTATACGCAACACCCTTTACTGGAACTCTTCTATTAAGTGGGAAATATGACACTTGGTTGCCATTAAGTCAATTATTCCCCTTCTAAATTGCTAATGTGATAGTTTGTCCTTAATCCAGCTCATGACTTCATGTTTGTCCAACAAAGCTCCGACTCACGGCCAATTTAATTCCAGTGTACTTGACATTTCGTGTCTTTTCTTCTTTTTCCTCCCTGATTTCTCCCCACTGCTTCTTTCACAATCTCATCTACCTCCATCATCCCTCCATTCCACCCAAACTATCTCTGCTCCTCTCCCAGTCCCTTGTCTCACCAGCAGATGGAGCCATTTGAGATGAGAGGCTAAGTTGTACTGATGCACTCAGGAAGGCAATTATGTAGTTGGCCAGTGGACACGGGCAACGGTCCAGGTGAGAGCCAGTGAATCGAAGCACCAAGCCAAAACTGTATTCGTATAACAGCTTCTGTGAACCACGTTTTCCCATGCAATTACAGCAACAGTAAGACAACTCACTGGGTCCTGCAGCATGGAAACAAGAATCACACACAGAGAATGGCTTGCCTTGAAGAAATCTCAGTACTTCCTTGATAATCATAATGATTTTATTTAACCAAATAAATTTTTATGGTCTCTTTAAAGCTCCTTTGTGGTTCTCATTTAAAACATTAACAACCCCATGAAGGAGACAGTACCGACTGTCCTCTTAGATAAAGAGCCTTGTTTTGCTTTTATTTGTCCTTTCCTATCTATTTTCCCGACATTGTCCCGGACATAGTCTTCTAGTGAACACTTAAAAAACCCACAGACTCATAAATCACAGTCAGACAGGAACTGTCTGTTTTTGTGTGTCTGTGTTGGAGAGGAGAGAAAGTGGAAGAGGCAAAGATATTTTATCTCTCTCTCTGTTTCTGTACAAACATGTGTTGCTTAATTGCCTGGACCATTTAATAAAGTTGCTGTTGCTATCACATGTCCATTCCATAAGACACACAAACACAACTAACAACACTGAAGAATTATTCTCATGAAAACCGCTACAGAATAAGATCATCATGTGATGCAAAAGATTCACACAGATCTAGATGCTCTGTGTCTGCAGGTGAGCGTGAGTACGTATGTGTGACGTGGGAACGCGTATCTATGTGTGTGTGTTTGTGTGCGTGTGTGTGAGGACGAGGAAGAAACAGAAGCTAGTTTTGTTTGTGAGCTACCAAAGAGCCCAGCATGACAAAGATTGCCTAACAAGGCGTTGAGCAGAGGGGAACCCATGCATAGCTAATGGCCCAGTTCCCCCAAAAGCCTTTGTACCCCGAAACAAAAGCCCTGTCCTGCGCACACACACACACAGAAGAAGCAATAGAGAGAGAAGGAGAGGAATATCAAGTAAGATATACAGGAGAGAGGTTGTGCAGACAGAGTGAGGTGGTCAGAGGTCAAAAACTGAAGAATAAATAAACTGAAGAATCTCTTAACTGGTACTGAGACATCTTTTTAACTATAATAAAAAGATATCTGTTGGACAATTTTTAGAATATATCTGAGTCTGATTTAGTAGCAATACAACTTAATAGAAAAGTGAAGATTTGAAACTCTTACTCAAGTGAAAGCACAAAAATATTCACAACAAACTGTACCTAAAGTAAGAGCACTTATTATGCAACAGAAATATGTCTGTCAGTTTTATTTTATTACATATTCTATTATTTATTGGGGCTGAATTTAACTACTTTATATACTGCTGTGCAATTTAATCTGTAACATCATATCAATCAGATTTTGCCTCTTACCTGTAGTGCTATTTAGCAGTCTAGATTGTTTTTGGGGTTAGTTGTCGAGAGTTGGAGATATCAGCAGAAAAAACATTTGAAAAACTAAACAGCAATGTTTCTTTTCAGGAATATCGACCTGGTCACTCAAGATAATGGACAAACCTTGTTGTGAGCAGTTTCATGTACAAACTACACCCATGACCATATCACTGCGCAGAAGGAAGTGTGCATCTACTTAGGACTTGTGCTCACGCTCGTGCCAGCACAAGATGTACACATTAATGGCGTCCTCAGCTGAGCTCATGGGCCGATTATGAGACTACAGGACCTTGGGCACAGATGTGCATAGGGCCCTAAGTCCAACATCAGACCAATAAAAACAGACTCTGTGGTGGCTTTGCCTTTTTGTTTTTGTGGTTTTGTGTCTCTTTTTATGGTTGTTTGCCCCTTTTTCTATTTATATTATGTCTCTTTGAATCTTTCTGTCTTTTTTTGTCTTTTTCTGGTTCGTACATTTTAATTTGAGGGACATTTTGCAGGTGATGGCAGCGGGGGGTCCTGGGCTTGTGCCTGATAGGCCTGTTTAACAATCCATCCACAGTAGAGAAGGCAGACATCTCTACAGCTGATATCTCCAACACTGGGCAACTCACACAAAAACAATCTACGTGGATTGATTAATAGTAAGAGGACAAATATGTAGTGCTTTTGGGGTGAACTGTCCCTTTAACTCTGATCTTAGCTCTGCTTCCATGCACAGAAGTGCTGAGGACAAATTTGAGGATCACACACATAACAGATGAAATGAAGAGAACAGAATATCAATGAAAGTCTAAGAAAAGACAAGAGGCCGCTCGCAGGAGGCTCAACAGAGAGAGTTCAACCTTTAAAACATTTATTTGATCTATTTACAGACAGTACAGTCAACTGAACAGAGGAGAGTTGATTTCTATTGTGACACAACTGAAGAAACAGCATGGCTGCATTGCAATTCAACGATGACTACAGCGATACGGTGCTTTCACAAAGTTGACTATATACAAATTAATACTTTTAACTGATAGATCGTAAAAATGAAAAAAGGATGTGGGATAAATTAATGTCTGCTTGATAATATAGTACAGGATAAAGTATGAGTGAAACCTTTAAAAAGTGAAACGGTTTGACTTGTTAGTCCAATTTTTCCAGCTAAAACCCTGCAGGGCAGGACGGTTCAGAGCACTGTTGACCTGCTAGACTGTGTAAAGAAAAAAAAAACAGATGCTGCCGTGTGATGTAGTGCAAAGAAGAAATATTGACAAACTGCTCATGTACAGTCAGTGCAGACGTTCCTGGATCATTTGGTCAGAGAGCAAGATTGGACTGTGTGCGCACTCACTCAGTCTGTTTCATGAGTGACACGAGAAATGCCTGAGGTGAGAGGACAGTGGTGGAAACACAGAGCGTACTGTGTTGAGTCGATAAAGACCAGCTGAGCAAATGTGTGTGTGTGTCCATGGCACTGTAGCATATGTTTGAATTTATGGGGTCAGCATGCAGTGTGCTCAAAAGCATGTAATAAGAAGAAAATAACACACGGGTCACATAGAAGTGCAGCAATGTAGCCTCCATACCGCTGTGGGTTCGGAACAGCTAGTGATTGTTAGCAAATATATCAACTGTTTTCTAAACCTATGGCAGCTCAAACACCTGTAGCACGAAACGGACACTTTGAAAGGTTAAAAAAAAAAGAAGCAGGGAGAAAATGATTTTTAAAAATGTGTAAATATGTGTGGAGTCTTGTTTGTAATTGGCTAAAGTGCATTGTTAGATTCTGTACACTGAGGAGGGGGGTGCAGGAGGGAGTTTGGCACTGGTCATCACCAATTCGTCTTGAGCTCGTCCTCGAGCTAACGTCTCCGGAAAGAAAATCCACAGCAAGTCCGCTCAAAAGTTCACACAGATACAAACCACGCGGGAAGTTTCTGCCCGAGCCTAATGCATCCATTTCTCCTCTCTTCATGTGTCTCACCAAGTTCATCTTAAGGTTGTTGGCCACAAGGTAATGCATACATCACTATATCAACTCACTGTATCCACTGATTGACTTTAAGGAGCTGTATGTGACATTCAGAACATTAATATAGCAGCAAACCACTATTTGCTATGTATTTATAGTGGAGTAATGGCAGCCTGAGCAGAGAATTAAGTCATGCTCCCTCTGTGTGTACTGTAATCCAAGCGTCTCTGTTTGATGTTGTGGTAGACAGTCCAGTTGTATGTGCATTTTACTGAATGTGTGTCCCTGGGTGCATTTCATCATACTAACGTGTCTCCTCGCTTCCCTCACTTGCTTTCTTTCCTTGGGTCATAATATCACCCAAGAGAGATGGAAGCGGAGGAGGCAAGGAGCTGAAACTGCCAATTGAAAAATTCCTGGTTACATAGCAGCAGTTTTGAGCAAAGTCTGTTACTTATGATGTGCTGCACAGCTGTATCAGCCGTCAAACTGACTGGTATGAACAAATGTCTGCAGAGACCCTTAGTTTCAAAACCTTACAAAAGTCTTACATATACAATAAACCTTCATTAATTTGGATATGGAAACAGTTTAACATAACCATTTATTATTAGTGGTAGTTTTACTTAGGCTATTTATTTACTTGCATCATTGTTATCTGCACAATAATACACCACGTAGCTGTGTAACAATGTGTGTGTATTGGCTAATAAAAGATTTCTGTGTATAATATACCTGTGTTTTCTTGCTCTGAGCTCCTCCAGAGGCCTCCTCTCCTCTTTCCTTGTTTACTCGAGGTGCACATAAGGAACTGTAAGATCCTCCATGATGGCGGAGGGAGAATGATTTCTAGGTCACGGGAGGAGAGAGGAGGTGAGGGAGCATCACGCCCAGGCCACACTGCCTGCATGAGAAGCGCGTGATAGCTACCTTGCTGAACTGCTGCGGGTCAAACTCCTGCAGCGTTCACACAGACAGCATTGCTGCTGCAGCTATGAGTACTGTAGTTACACAATTAAAAACCTGTACTCCGCTTATTTATCGAGCCGTGCAAGCTACTACATTGTAAACATTGTCAGAGGGCTTTTATATAGAAATGGAAAAAAGAAGTGTTGGGTTAAAAATAAATATTTTTCACGTCTGTGACAGATAAAGAAATTACAATATCAATATGCTTATTAAAATCCTCTTTTTCATTGTCTATTTTTGCTGAAACCGCGTGACGTGGAGACGTCTACATGTAGGCAATGTGGCTGCTCTAACCTGTTAACACGGACACCAAAAAAAGAACAAGAGGTTGCACAACCCACGTGCACAGGCAGTGTGGCCCAGGCATAAGTTAGCCTGATGAAAAGGACTTTCCTGTGAGTGTGTCCCACTGGCTAGCTAATCACCCCCACTCTGCGCAGTGCTCATATGGTGGTACCACTGATATCAGGACAGTATCATTGTGAAAGAGTGGCGCACACCCTCCAGTTTCACACAGGTTAGCACCGCTAGCTGCTAGCTGCCGGCTCAGCTGCCTCTACGTTGAGACCAGAGTGCAGACAACCCTGCCTGAGACTCTGAATTACAGATATGCTCTGAATGTCACAAACAGCTCCTTTAACACTCATTTCTACTGCATGTGATGAAAGCTCACTCTTTTACATTACTGATTGTATTTCATACTTGAGTCTGGAAATAAATGTTACATAATTTAACTTAGACAGTAGAAAGTGATTAATGAAATAAAGGGAGGAGAACTGGATGCATTCTGGGCCAAGAGGGACCAACAAGGAATTTCAAGCTGACTATATTGGGCCTCCAGTCCCTCTCACAGTCAGCTGAAGGAAGAGGTGAAAGTTCAGAAGTTTTTAGAGCTCACACGGGGGAAGTACCTGAGCTAGGCCGACCGTCCTGTGCTTGTTGTTGGGGTCGGGGTTTGCACTGTAGGGCTGAGGGAGTGACGTAGTTGAGGCTGGGGCTGTTAATGTCCCCCTCTCCCACAAGAGTCAGATCAGACAGCGTGTCCTCCTCCAGCATCTGGACCGATTCTCCTCTGCCAGAGTCCTGGAGGAGACCACGCTGAGCACCCTGGGACGGGTGGATGGGGGAGATGGTGCCAGGAAATGGAGGAGGTGGTCTGGCTTTCCTCCCCCCTCCACTCTCAGTTCCCAGTGCAGAGTCCAAGCTCTGGGACTGATGGCTCGCGTTGAGCAAGTGGGTGCCTCCTCCTCCTCCCCTGTCGTTGCTGTTCGCCTTATTGCCCCGGCGACCGCTGCTAGGGAAGCTGCCGTTGTTGGGGTTACGGGAATAAGGGGTGGAGCAACTGGGCTCAGGGTCGTAGGGAGGAGGGGCAGCCTGGTTGGTTGCCACTGGTGACAGGCGCAGAAAGTCTGGGAGCTGCAGGTCGCTTTTGTTTAGCAGGCCTCGCTGGTCGTCTGCTCGGTTGCTCTGAGCTTTGGATATGAGGTCGAAGAACTCTGCAGGCGCGCGCACACACAACAAACAGAAACAAGTGTACAGACACACATACGTGCACACACACACACACACACACACACACACACATAAATGAATAATCACCAAAGTAACATCTTGAAAAACGGTAAAACACATTCACTGTGATCAGAAAACATGCAGCAGAGGGTATGTATTAATCAGACAAGTCAAGGCTACATTCAGTGTGAGCAGAAGCTACATGTAGCTAGCTAGCTTTGAAAGCATTTGGTGCTGCTGCTGCAATACGGCAAACAGGCAGAAGTGTTAGTGTAATCACAGCAACCAAGCTACAGAGCTACAGAGAGGGAGGTCGTTCAGTCTTTACCTTCAGCTTCGTCTATATTAATCTTTTTCTGCTTTCTTTTCTCCGGAGCCTTATGGAGAGAGACAGAGTGGTTGGGTAACGGCTGGCTGCTTGTGTCAGGGCTGGGCCCAGCTTTGCCGTTCTCCCCATGGGGGTGGGTTGAACCAGTTTTCTCTGACGGCCTGTCCTCCCCCTGGGTGCCACAAGGAGAGCGGAGCAGGGCATTAAAGCCCTGGTGAGTCATGGTGGCGCAAGTATGGGCACAAGTAATGACAACACGTGGGCACCAGTGCTACTGATGGTGAGGAGGTTGACAAATTGTATAATGAGAACAATTTGATGGGTGGGTGGGGGGGCACAAGTTTCAAACGTACTGCTTTTGAGAAGAAGGCAATTAAATGGGATCAAAATAATTATGATAATGAATTTATTGGTTTTGTGTAATTCATTATCAATGACATGTACTAAAAATAATTCTAGTGAAACATAAATTATAATTGAAAGACAGGTGGGATGTTCCATTCAGACAACCACAATGCTTAACACTGTGTGTATTAAGCATCACCAACATGTAGGCTAACAGTAAAAGACACCACAACACCAGATCGACCAACTGTCTACTACTTAAAGCCACACTACTGCCCTTTAGGTGGAAACCAACTTCATCTAGAATCAACCAAGAAAGCAATAACTCTCAGTCAGGTTGAAGCCCAATAAGAACAAGAAAACCCGCACAGCCATCTAAAGTGCTACCGCCACCACTAATTAAGTCCTTCCCAAGTGCACATAGGGAGTCTTTGAGGTTCTGAGACCCAGCAAACGCCCCGCAAGACTGGGCTACTATCGCCTGGCCACTGGGTTTGTTATGGAAGAAAGAGAACCAGCAAACCAGAGAGAAAAGTTGACGATGCATTCGGCCACAGGCAGACCACAATTATGGAACATTAGGAACCTTGAGAGTGTGACGAGGCTCAACAGCAACAGTGCACATTAACACAGTCACACACCGCTGCCAGAGACAAACACCATACACCTGCACATATTTTTAACACATGGCAAACAGACATGGGTGATTGAAGACAGCGAGAGACACTTAGTAGCGTGACATCATCAACCAGGAAGTGGAGACATTCGGTGAGTTATGGAACATTCCAGAGCAAGAAGAAAATGGGAAAATAAGAGCTGGAGGAGATCTTACTGTTGTCGATTGGTTTCTGCTTGTCGATGCCGGGACGAGGCTCTTTGAGGGAGCTACTTTCTGTTTGTCTGCTGAATAAAAGGAAATACAGATGCAAAAATGACAGTATTTGAAACAGCAATACATGTACTATTTTTTTGTTCAGTGTGTTGTTAATAATGGTCACATGGACAACATTTCTTCAGTCCAATTGAAATAATTCTGATTAGAGATAATAACTTAACTGTTCACATGGATGATGAATAAAGTGATCACATAGGATGTGTGTTTACATGCCCCAGAGCTTTTAATCAGAATAATTTTTTGACTTGCGTTCTGCAGCTGTGAAGCCTTTAATCTTCCAGAAATATAACAGAAGGGTTTTTTTTTTCTAACTTTTTTGACAAAATTCAATTCATTCAAAACATAGACTACAGAAGGAGAGGAAGTGGTTTGCCTGTTAACACAATTTAGTAGTTAGCAACGGAGGTATAACCCCGGTTATTTTCTGAAGTTACAAGTTACAGATGTCCCCCAAACACCTCAAAGTCACTTCAGTCTTCCAACTGAGTTAATTACATGAGGCATATTTATTGTAATTGGGCTATTGTTCTACTAGCAGCATATTAGGATCCATGTAAATGCACCTGAAGAGAGACAGCAGATTACATTTATTACTGACAGCAACTGCACATGTGTGTGTGTTCCTTACCTTTTCCAGGAGTGTTTTCTGCAATATCTAATACCACCCGCAGCCCATCCAGGTTGGATATAGGAAGACCTAGATCTAATGGCTCCAACTCCCCACTCTGTATCGCACACACACACACACACATACAAGTGATATGAGTTTGATGTCATCACATACACTGCCTGTCTGTCTGTTTTCTTCTGTGCATCTACAGGCAGCCAGAATGAGGATGGACTTACAATACGTGCCACCAAGTCAGCGAGGTGCAGGCCGTATTTAGCCACCACAGGCCTGAGGACTTCAGTCACTGGCTTGGTGGGCTTTGCTTTAAGGCCCACTGAACGGTTAATAGGGACCAAGTCAAGTCTGGAAAAGGAAAAAAAAATTTCTGTAGCAGAAAAGTAAGTGCTAAGTACGGTGACCTGCATTTTCTCTCAGTCTTACACCTGGGGCTGGTTTGAAATGTTTGAAAGCTTGTATGGATTACTGCATATTACTGTACCTGAAGAGAGTGCGTTTTTCCAGTCGGAGGTCTCGAGAACACAATGTCATACAGTCTTGGTCTAAAACAAGTGGCTGAGAGAGTGAGACACAGAAAAGGAGAGAGGCCATCATGACAAATGTCCAGCTAGTTACCCAACCCTAAAGTGTGATCACTGACTGTTAAATGAAACAACAAAAAATTAACCCGGCAATTACTGCTCTCTGACCCCCTGACCCTGAGTAGTTGTGATCATCATTTATCAAAGCTGCATCAATAAGTTTTTGGCCAACCTTATCGGGTTGATATAGCTAACATGTCACTGACTATTGCCCCTTTGAGCAGGGAGACTGAACCCAAGCAGTGAAGTAGCGGGCTATAAAACATAAACAATGAACTGAAAGATGTAAAAGCAGAACTGAGGCCCTGTCTATATGTGTACAGATGATTTTTAACACAGATATTTTCCTCTACTTTTTGGCCTACCTTTGGGTCACTAAAATAAAGATTTTTTAAAAAGCCTTTCAAAAGTGCAGATTTTTCAAAACTTAAGTTACTTTGTATCCATGTGGAGGTGTAAAACAGAGTGTTTAAGAAAAGATAATGTCTTCTCTTCAATTTGTACATGCCCATTGTTGCTTTGTGTCACAAGCCTGCACAAGAAAACAATGAGTAACAACAATGGCGGACTACCAGTTTATTTATGTTTTGTTAGCAATACTTGGCCTAATGGCTATTTTAGACTTAGACTTAGTATTGCTGCACCACTTTACAGATAAATGGAGACGTCTGCTAATGTTCTTAAGTTCAACTCAGCATCTGCGGTTTAAAGTCCACCAGAAACGGTGGTTTTAGATCAAAGCCGGTCTAACCTGCAGATGATGGGACAATTTCAAGAGTGGAAGTTGAACTTTCTCATGTCCAGAGCATCATTCGTATCTTTGAGTGAGTTTTTTCATCCTTATATCGAAGAGGTATTTATGGTGATGGGATCTCCTGTAGGAGTTTTGAAAAAGTTAATGTTAACCTGTACACTTAACCACCGTTACAACGAGGGAAGACTGCTGAAGACAGCCAACACCAGCAAGCATTTGAAGTCTTTAATGCACTCTAGTGTGGCTGGAGATATTTTGTCAAACGAAGGTTGTGTGGACAGAAAATATCCACTTGCAAAAATATCTGTATACATGTAGACAGGGCCTGAGAGGAACAGCAGAGTCAGGTTACATTACCATGAGTTCATCTTTCACAATACACATAGTCCTTTTACCTGTTGTTAAAAGTGATTACCGCTGCTTTAAAATATGTTCTTATAACAAACCCAGACTGAATTCTGTTGGCTTAATTTGGTTTTGTGTGATTTGTTGTGGCCTTTATGTGGATCATCTGCATAAACATGTTTTAAGCACATAATAAAGGCCACATCCATTTGTCTTGTACCTTCTCCCCTCCGACCAGGAAAAGGTCTATAGCTGCCAGGTTGATGCAGAGCTTCTCACAGAGACCGAGCAGCAGATCCCTGATGGACACTCCAGCCCTCAGTGGCACAGAGCAACATGAGCCGTCCGGCAAGCTTATGTTACACTGCCTCAAGGGGGCGCTGCCCCCTCCGCGCTCTGTTGACACTGATACTGCGCTTCTGGAAACATCACCCTGAGAGAGGAAAACAAAGACAGGGAGGGTTAGAGGAGATAGTGAGAGGAGGGTTTAAAAAAAGAGACAATGGAAATGAAGGTTGAGAGGAGGAAAAACAAACACTCTGAAATTATCTCAGTATCTTCAGTGTTTTGCTGTTTGAGTTACTTTTAAAGCAGATAGACTGAGAGGAAGAGTGTGAAGATAAAGCTGCTCTGTGCTGAAATTAATGTCTGTCTAAACTAATTATCTGCTGATGTCTCTTTCCAGACTGACCTCATTCCTTCCCGACCCTGATGGTCCTAGCTCCAGACTGGCTCCTGAAGACAGCGAGCCCTGAGATTCCCGGCGACCATTGCTGCCAGAGAAATCTGTAAAACAGTGCACTCATCAGTAGTGTCAAGAGGAAAGACAAACAAGGTGATGATCCAGTTTTTAAAACAATAAAATTGTAAAACACATTTAAAACTACTGACTGTAGTTGAAGTCGGCCAGCTCTCGTTTCTTCGGGCCTTTTCCAAAGCTCCTGTTGCGGGACCAGGAAAAGAACATGCCTTTCCTCCGGTCTCCTGAATCATCCCGACTGTCCTCATTTAAGGATCTGCCTGACTTACTCTTTTTGTCCTCCTATAAGACACAAAGATAATGAACACGAACGGTCGACACACAGGTGTACACACTGAAACTCAGTGTAGGATGGATGCAACCACACACAGAAATACATAATGACAAGCCAGAGCTGGGCCTTTCTTCAAAATCCATCATATGCTCTGATTGAGGCTTTGAGTTGTTTTACCTTCTTGGGTGTGGACAGGTTGGAGCGGTCAGAGCCAGTGGTGCTGTGTTTGGACGTGGGGCTGCTGGGGATGTGGTAAGGATCAGGCAGGGGCCTCCCCTCCACCTCGGCCAGCATGCACTCCTGGTACAGCAGAGACTTGAGGAACCGCGTGTAGCTGTCGAACTTCATCAGGTTGAAGATCTAAAGGGATGAAAAGGAAGGAAAGGAGTAATCAGCGGGCAACAGAAAATTAAGTAAGGAATGAACAAGCATGCAAAATAAGGAAGGCAGGAAAAAGGCAAAACAAGAAAGGAAAGGGAAGAGAATTAATTTATTTTATATAAATAAATAAAGTATCTCAATCCTGGAAAGATGGTCTTTTTTCAAAACTAGGCTGTCTATGCACATTTGAAATTGGTGCTATATGACCAGAGCAAACAGAGAAAAAGGGCTGTGGCATTCGCTTTTGCTCTAGATATGGAAGACCTACAACGACCAGAATTCAAGTTGCTCATCAGAAAAACAATACATTGGCCTGCAGATAAGAAAACAATCTCTCATTACAGTCAAACAGTAAGCTCAAGTATTTTTCTGATGACATTTTAGGTGAGAAACAGGCGACGCAGCAACAGAATCTTGGTTCATTTTTATTCGGCACAGCTTGTTTTACTATTTAATCTCAGTTTTTTCAGCCTTCATGTTTCACAATACAGGAAACAGTTTGGTACCCACCCCCTGTTCACATCCTCTCATACTACAGACATACAAACAGTGCACTAAAAATATGTTTCTGAAGAGATTTTAAGTGAGAAATAGGCAATATATTAACAGAATCTTGGTTTATATTTGATCAGCAATGTCTCGTTTCACTGTCTGATCTGAGTTTGAGAGACAGAGGGGGGGTGGGGTCTCTCTTTCTTGATCCGCCTCTATACTCTTTGTGTCCGTGGTGGCAGCGAGCATACAAAAATAAGGAAGCAAGGAGATATCTGGGTGCTAGCATAACGGGGGGGGGGGTTCAAACAGTTCATTTACAAAGCCGGTTAAAAATCGGCAAATTATCCCTTTAAGGATGGAAAACTTAAGAGTAATTAAGGGAAAAACCGAAGAAAATGGATGTCATGGGGATGTATACGCATGTTGAAAGCATATGGGAGAAAGGTCAAAGTAAAAGGCTCATATCCCACTGGCAACCCCTCAAAGTTGCTCATGTTAACGGATGACTACCAACACACAAATGCTTTTATTTTCTTGAAGTCCTAAAATCTATGAGGTTATAAAAATAAATTGTGTCTGTCCTCTGAGGAGTATTTTTGTGATGCCCAGAGGATGATCTGTTAGATTTTGATGTTTTTGTGTAAAAGTGGTGCTTGAAAATATAATGACATTATTGAGGAGAAAGTCTGTGTGTGTGTGTGTGTGTGTCTGTGTATGTGTGTGAGTGTCTTATCAGAGTTTAAGCATTGATGGGGTTTTTCAACACCCCCCCATCCTCCTCCTCTACAACAAGCCATTCACATCCATGATGCTCTAAAGCAGCCAAAGATGAATAGCAGACCTTATGCTGCATGCTGTAATACAACTTCAATGGAGGTCTGTTTTTCTGTTTTGATTCAGTTTTGGGAGTAATGATAACTTTGCCCCCCCCCCACAAGGAAGGGCAGAGGTCAGTGTAATCTAAGTACAGCTATTGGAGCAGATGCTTCCTCTCAGAAAGACATGGCAGCTAATCACCTTGAGATTTTAATGAATAGGTTCTTGAGTTTGAGTTTGGTGTATGCTACCTGCAGCTGCTGCTCCTTGAACATGTCAGGTCGGGGAGCGTTGAGGATGTCGTCAGCAAGCTGGGCTTGACTGTCTATGTTGACTGGCGTTGTCGCTTTACTGGACAGGAAGCTGTTGTAGATCTCCCTGGCACGCTGAGAGAGCTGGAGAGGGTGGGGAGGTCAGGCAAAGTGAGCGGCAGGCAGGAACATGGAGGGTCGAGGAGAGGTTAAGGTATAGGTAAAAAAAAAAAGACAGAAAGGAAAACAAGGTGTAAAGAAAGCTAATTAACACTTAACATTTTCCATAATTATTGCTAAAACAAGTGTAAATAGAAGCATGTGTGTAATCAAACAGCCTCTTGTATGTCTGTTACCTGCTTCTTGTCATTCTCAGGGACGTGGCTGAAGAACTCACAAGCCTGCCAGAACAGGATATTCTCCTCACTGAACTCCTTCTTTAGGAACTCCTGCAGCATAAGAAGTAAATGTGGATCAAAAATCGGGGAAAATATGGCAAAGCAATATATAATAGACTGGACGACATGACAGCTCCCAGAAAGTGAAGCCAAAACATCTGGATCGACCCCAGATGGCTGGCTGGATTATAGGTCCCAAACCCTACCCCCTCCTTGTTAACAGGTGGGACATGTGCCAAACTTAACACTCAAAGTGCACCTCAAATAAATGTATCCCAAAGATGGTTTCTTTCATTTTAGGTACTTATTATCACGCTGCTAAATGTTTAAGTGTTTGTTTTTCTGATAAGTTTGGTTTTAATTAGTTATTTGCTGCTTAAAAGGGGGATTTGACGAGATGATTGACAGCTGTTCAATGGTGCTTGATGATCAGGCGGGTGTATGGACAGAAACTCAATATTGTGGGGATCGCTACTGCGCAAACGCTTCACCACAAGACGGCAGCAGCCTAGCCGGGATATTTGGTTTCATTTTTCTGCAGTAGGAGGAAGTGGAGGGTTTAACTAATCAGAGCCAAAGAGTCTCACAAATGCAGCTGTCAATCATGTCAGTCGCTGATCAAATATGAATTAAGATTCTGTTACTGCATTGCCTATTTCTCACCTAAGGTCTTTTAAGAAACCTATTTTAGCATACTGTTTAGCTGTAAAATGAGAAAGCTGGTCTGGCTGGGGCCAGTGCTTGATTCTCCTGTTTAAGTGTATCCCACACAGCAGCCTGAGTCACACGCTTTCTCATTTTGCGGTTAAACAGAGCACTAAAATAAGTTTCTGAAAACATTTGAGGTGAGAAAAAGGCAATGCAGTAGCAGAATCTTGATTCATATTTGATCAGTGCTGCCTAGTTTGACAGTTTGAGTACAGTTCATGAGCAGTGATTGACAGCTGACTGACAACACCTCCTCAGCTCTGATTGTTTTTTCATTCACATGCAGTAAGTCCATTAGAAATGCTACACGACAATGGAGTCGGCTGAGGAGTATGATTTTTTTTTACAGGTTATCTGTCACATTTAATGCTGTGTGAATAAACAAACAGCTGCAGCAAATATGAAAAAAATATTTTTTATAAAATTATTAACTGTGGCTTTAAATTCCTCTTGACAGTTGGAAGGAAGCATAGCTTATCTGTTATGTGAATGCGCTGGCCAACACCAGCCATGTGCTGTTTATAGTACCGAGAAGTAGCGGACTCCCACGGGGTCCTGCAGGAGTCTCTCGAAGCAGACAGCCCAGCTGGCCACTCTCCTCTCAGTGTGGCGCCGGTGGCTCTGAACACTGGGCAGGCTGGCATTACTGTTCAGACTGTTGTCACTGCTGCAGCCCTGCAGCTCCACGCTGTTAAGTTCTGTTCACACACAGAGATAAAAAACAACATCAAATAGTTGTAGTGGTGGTTATTCCAGTAGGGCTGAGAATCTCCAGGTACCTCGCAATTTGATTTGATTCAGTTGGCAGTGATTAAAAACTTTTTTTCCTGTATCTGAATTTTTGATTTCTTTTTTCCCACTGTCAGTGCACGTTCACAACAGCATAATTTATGGATATTCTGGTCCATATGGGTGATATGAATTAAGTCAAATGGTTATTTTTCTCTCTGCAAGCTTGGCGGTTTGTTTTTCTCTGTCTGCAGAGGCTTCACCTGAAGACAGCACTATTAGTGGCATGATGTGTCCCGTGCCAGTGATAAGGTCAGAGTAGCAGCCAGTCCAATGAAACCTCCTCTGCCCACACATGTCCCGCTGTGGTTTGCTGCTGCTTAATCTTTTCACCTCACAACACAACACCACTACAACATACTTTCATACATAGACACACACACACACACACACACACTCCCTGCAATACTGATATTACAGATTTTATCTGCCCATCTGTTTGAAGTTATAAATAATTTTCCTTAATGATTTAGAGAATCAGTGTTACTTGTTTTGAATGCTGACAAAACAAAAGTCATGATGTTTTCAAATGCTAAATCAGAGCCACTGAACCTCCCATCTATCACCACTTCACAGGCCTCTGAGACTGAGTCTGTATCTCATTACAAATATCCTGGAATTAAAACCGATGATTGTCCTTTCTTTAAGCCTCACATTCAGCAACTGGTGAAAAAAGCGAAGTGTAAATTGGGCTTTTATTTTAGAAACAAGTCTTGCTTTTCCTTCAAGGCCAAAAGGAAACTTGCTGCTGCCACCTTTATGTCTGTGCTGGACTACGGGGATGTTTTATACATTTATGCATCTTCAGAGTGCTTACACACACCGGATACTGTCTGCCATGGAGCACTGAGATTTATTACAAATCTCAAAGCCCTTACTCAACGTTGCTCTCAGGAAGGTCTGCCTTGTCCACCCATAGACTTAACCACTGGCACATTCTTATTTGAAAGACTACTCTTGGTCTACAACCATGGATTGACATCCTTCAAAAAAGTGTGGGAAGTTATTGTCTTAGCCCCCAGGACCTCTTCTTGCTAACTGTTCCTATAGTCTATACTGAACTGGGAAAAGGGGCATTAAATTATGTTGCTCCCTCGGCTTGAAATCACTTGCAAATTTTCTTTAATCTTTTGGAGCTGGTCTTATTGGATGCATTTTAAGTGTTTCTAAATGACTC
>JAPZEB010000020.1:29277930-29289921 GCA_029783705.1 Chaetodon striatus | reverse complement strand
CACACATAAATGAAAAACAACAATTCATGCTAACATTCACACCTACCGGCAATTTAGAGTCACCAATTAACGTAATCTGCATGTTTTTGGACTGTGGGATAAGTTGGAGTACCAGGAGAAAACCCACGCTGACACAGGGAGAACATGCAAACTCTGTATGGAGGGGCCCACAACCCCGGGGTTTGAGCACCCCACCCTGGGTTCAAACCAGGAACCCTCTTGCTGTGAGGCAACAATGCTAACCACTGCACCACCATGCCACCCTTTTCTGTCTTTATACAACACTGCTGTTTGCTAGATGCATGGTGATGAGGAAATGTATGTTTGTTATTATGTAAGATTGATAACTGTAATATGACAGTGACAGCTTTGTTTCAACTTTAAGTCATATATTGATATAAACACACTTCTTGCAATGTATTTCAAAAAATTAAAATTAACATATTACAAACCTGCTGTGAAGGAAGAGGGCCAATTCAGAGTCATTTTTGAATCCTATCAAATCCCGCAATTCTCGTCATGTGTTGAATGACCGGCCAAGGCTGACTCAAGTTTTTACCTGTGCTCTACCATTGCCCCTTAAAACTTTTTCTGTTCTTCAGTCAATTCTTTCATTTTTCTCTTCACTGATTTCGCCTCAGTATCAGTCATAAACAAAGAATATAATGTCCAAAAAAAAAAAGCCTTGTAGCTGCTTTAAGCTCATCTGATTCCCACCCTGCAGCTAGTGGTTACAAAACCATTTTTTTAACAAACCATCCGCATCTTGTGATCATGGGGCAATCCTTAAAAGAATTTCAACGACTAACCTAAAGCTAAACTGATGTCGATATCAGTTTAATTTATTGCTCCCAAATGCTACATTTTCTCTAGCCAAAGAAGAAGCAGCTAGTATCCTCACCTGGGTAGAGCTGGTAGGAGCCTGTGTGGTGCCAGCGGGGCAAGTAGCGAATCCTTAGAGGTAACCAAGCCCCTCTATCCATACTCTACCCTAGCAGGGCCCCTCGCGAACTCATACACACAAGATTGAACACACAGTCCAAGACAGGGCACATGCACACATGAACAGCTGACAGCATCACAAGGAAGAAGCGAGACGGAGGTAAAACAGGGAGATAAGAAGAAGGAGAGACAGAGGCTGGTGTCGGTGAGCAAGCTGGCTGACAACCGGAGAGAACACAGAGAGAGTCAGGTCACAACACACACATACACACCACTATGGGTTTCCAGGTAGGCAAGTGATACAAGCACACATAGGCCTTGAGATAATGAATAATTCAGAGCCGAGGGAGGACGGAACTGAAAACGCTGGGGCACGAGCGCATACATGTGCGCACACACACAGACACACACATGCACACAAAGCTGCAGTATTGATGAGGAGCTTGTTAAAGGAAGGCCACTACTGAGACTAATGAGGCCTGCAGCCCTCATACAGCGACACACACACACACACACACACACAACTGACAGATGCAAAGAACAAGGCAGAATATCTGTCAACCTATGCTTCAATGTTCTGACAGATCAAAATAAATCAAAATTTGGGAGAAGGATTCCCAATAAGGCACAACACAAGATGTAATATGCTGCTTTAGGCCTTCTGCAACTATAGTTTAATTGCTGTATACAAAAGTCATAGCCTGACATTCAGTATATGCAGACAAAAAATGGCCTTAATCTATGCTACAATACGTAGAATACTGGAGAGGAAGTTTACAGGATATACATACAAATACAAAATGTATTTTGTTTTATTTTTTTGCACTAAAAACACACTGTTTAGGGTGTGCTATTGTGAAGAGTTTCCTGATGCCACAGTAACACAAACGAGCAGTTTCTACATTGAACTTTGGAGCAATTATTATGGAAAACTCTCAACTACAGATTTCACTAGTTTTCTCAAGTGTATAAATATGTCAATTAAAGAAAGGAATGGGTTAAACCTCTTCCACTGTGCTAGGGCGCCAACATTCTTTGTTGACAATACTGTCTTAAGGAGGTTGTAACAGCCAAGAGTGAAACCAGAAGACCTGGGGAATCCACTGGTTCCAACCATACCATACTATCTTGTCAGGAAGGGGGATAAATGACACTCCGAAGTTAGGCTAAATTTTGGTGAGGGGAACTGGTGCGAACATTTTCACAGAGGTCCCTTGACCTCTCACCAAAAGATATCTACATGAAAATGATCCTACAGGTGCCCAAGAGGCTCCCCTTTACAGACATAGCCTCTCGATGCTAGTCCCATGCAGCCTGGGGCGAAAACCATTAGGTTTTTTTTCCCGCAGTACAAATGTGTTATTTTCGCCTATTGTATTTCAATATATCTGCATACTGGGCTCTCTAAACAGTCTTGAAATTGCATAAACTGGGTCTTACTGGAAAGCTGAGACTCGTGTGGATTCAGTGAGCCCAAGTTCATTAAAGCATGATGATGTTAGTCCCCATAGTAGCCATTTCATTGTAGTGAGACCATTTTTTTAAACAGACATCACTGTAAAAGATGACCTATAGTGTCCTCTAGGAGAATCACAGCCTCATGAAACTTAACAACCACAAACTTCAGACTGGAGCATTTAGAGGATGGATGGCTCTCATAGTACACTGACAATAAGAGGGCTTCTCAGCAGTTTTCAGAACAGAAGTGCTCGCCATCCAATCACTGAAAAATGCAATGCTTACAAGTTTTGGGACCAAATCACAGCATGGATTTTTCAGTGGTTTTTCTCAAGGCGTTGGCGTCTTAATGTGGTATTGTGGAGGGATTTTTTATTTATTTTTTTACCATTTTTTATCAGTTCTCAAGAGGTAAAAACGCTCAAATTTAGTACAAATCTGTTTATCAAATGGTGTTGACTAAAAAAGTGTTACAGCTACTTATCAGACATAATTGAGCATTGGAATAACCATCATATACTTCCGTCATAATGCTCTAAGACCCCATACACTTTAAACTTTCAAAGTATGAATAGCACCTTATCAAAACACAATGCTTATTACAAATTTATGACTAGAGACACTTGACACACAGTTATGAGCTGCATCTCAAAATTCCTAGTTTTCAGATGATGTATACCATGTGGCATGTATATCCTATGTGGCATATACTGTTGACCTGCTATCTGTGAGATTCTCTGTCCCCTCTAAACAAGACAAAAATGGATCTATGGTAGGGAGGGGGGAGTGGAAGAGGTTAAGCTGTAGTAACATGGAAATGTAGTTTGTAGTTTTATAGCTGGCATATGGGACGCAAGCTTTCAAAAAGCTAGTATTGATGAAACTGCAAAACTAGAATCAAACTAAATGGATTATATAATTAATGATGCATTAATGTGTAACATTTCTAACTGCAGCTGATAAAGATGGGGGTAATTTCAACTAATTTATGTACTGTTGGGCAGCGTAGGCTATAATAATATATCACAAACTATTAGTTGGTTTATATTGCATTAATAATCTGAATCTGTAAAGTAACCAGTAAATAAAGTTGTCAAATAAATGTCATAGAGTAAAATATTTCCAACTGAAGTACTGTGGAGTGGAGGTAAGGAAATATGAAATACAAATACTCAAGCAAATATCTCAAAATTGTACCACAGTACAATACATTAAATAAATGCACTAAGTTAAATTACACCACTGAATGCAGGTAGAATAATGTAACATATACAGAAGATGTGAGTTTGCCACAAGAGGGTTAACTCAGAGCTCAATAAAAGGCAGTCTACATGTAGATTTGTACTTTTTTTTCACAGCTTATTTATCAGTCCATCAATCTGACACAAGGGAGGAATGGACTTCATTATAGCTCACAATGCATTACAGATGGGAGCAGGGTTCTCTGTTACGCTAAAGTTATCCAGGAGTTAAACTGGCCAAAATGTACATTTGTGTCTCACAGTTGAGTGCATTATTACAACTTTCCCACAGAATTTCCCACAGGTTTGTCGTGCAGGATTCCTTTACCTACGTAGATAACATTCATCATTCAACCATCACTGAGTTCATGAGTCTCTCGACTCATTAACTTGAAGTATGCAGAATGAATAAACTGTCAAACAAGCATCCTTTTCCTTGTTACGTTATCTCAGAGTGATGTAACGTAAGGGAGGCAATAACACAGCAGCAATATAATTTATCAATTTATATACACAGCTTTTTCTCCCATAATAAGACCAATGCAAACATGTTGCGCAGCTCACAATCAGTTCATAAAGACTGACACATCGAGCGAGTCCTCGTGATAGAGGTCTGTACCGCTAGTTTGAACAACTGAGAGAAACCATTAAAAATGTTCACTTGAAGTGTGGGTCCATGCTATGGAAATATCTATCTGTAACAGAACCAAATCGTCTCAGTTCACAGTTGTACATCGCACATACTGTATATAATATTGCTCTCAAAAACAAACAGATGCTAATATGTCTCCTCTCTCTGAGTCTGGCAGCTACATTCACTGTTTTTGGCTATGTGTGAAGCTGCAAAGCTATTGGTCTAGGATTGTGGATGAACTGTGTGTTATATTTGGTGTTCAAATAGAATTAGACCCTATGTGCCTCCCACTCGCTCTCCCGGATGGTCATATTTCAAATATCAAACGCAAGAGACTCTTCAATCTTTTGACTTTTGCTGCCAGGAAAAATATTTTGCTTTTATGGACCAAGGATGCTGCTCCAACAAAAAAGTCGTGGCACAATCTTTTAATGCAGTGTGTTCCCAGTGAACCTCTCTTGTATTCTTCACTCCTCAGTAGACGCTTCTTATAAAGTTTGGGACCCTTACTTAAAATACATTGGACCCACAGTGTCATATTCCATATTACAGGGGTTTCCTAAATCAGCTTAGTCAGTCTCTGTACATTTCCTGTAAATCAGTATTCCTGTAACATTGCTTACATTTGTCTGCATGGCCGATTTATTAGTTTGATGCTGCTTGTAGGAGGTGATGAAGGTTGGGGATGGACACAGTGCCCACTATTTTTTATTCTAATTTTTTTAGCTACTCGTTTTATTTGTCATGTCATGTCTGAGCTGCTTTGTTCTGTGCTGTAAAAGTGTGATAAATATATTCCTCAAGAGAACGTTTTCACTAGTCCCTGATGTACATGTGATGTATGGAGTCCCTGCTCCACATCACATGTACATAAATGTGCAAGGGGAGCAAGCTATCCACTGCTCACCAACAACACATCCACTCTTCCACAGACACGTGGTGTGAACAAGTGGCTATAAACACTTCTACACTGGAGCTGAATGTAAACGTGTCTGCCATGCATTCTACACCACTCTGTCTTGTTTCTCACCTCATCTTCCTCCTTTTATCTCCCATCTGCCATAAATGGTGTCTTTCATGTGCATTTGTGAGGCGTTAAAGCACCATTAGAAGTCTCCTAAATCAGAGAGCTTTTGTTATTGTTGGCACACGCTAATTACACACGACACCAACAGTTTGCCTCAAATGAGGTCCAGTACAATACAGGACAACATGACGGATAAAAACATTGCCTGAGAGGTTGGACATGCTAATTAAAACTATGGACACAATAGAATACAAAAGAATATAGCTACTATGTTTTAATATTAAATTAACTTTGGTCATGAACTTTCAGCTATTAAACTACTGTCTTTAATTCCCAATGCTGTTTCACAAACACACGAGTGGAGTAAATGCAAAAGCACTCATTTAGTGTTTTATTGTGCAGTCCAAAGAGCACCATGTTCTGTGCTGTATGTTGTATCAATGTGTGCCACAAGAAATAGTTGTGCAGCTAAGGTTTAGAAATGTGGGATTATCCTTAGGTTGCCAACCTCAGCAGGCCGAGGTGGGGCAGATGTCGAGCAGGTCAAACCAGACTGTCTGTGACTTTCTGTCAATTTTGTGAAAGCAGCCAGATATTAACATGAGAGCTGCCAACGGATAAAATTAACCTGCAGCTATTTTTTAACTGTATGTAACTTTGTTTGAGTAAAACATTCAGGTCTTCTAGTCTGTGACTTTTCCTTCAAGTGTGTGATAAGCCCCCTCTACTGTTAAAATTTGTCAGGATAAAACCAGATTTTTAAAGATGGCCATGTAAACCTAACAGCACCACTGTGTAAAATTTACCTTTACAGAGAGCGCAGTTATTTTCATGCTATTTATTGCACATGTTTGGATAAACACTCTGTGTTGCTATGGCAATGCCTTTTGTCTGCTACTGTGTGTAATAGAGTGGCGCCATACGTAATAGGCTGTCCTGCAGTGTGGACAAGAGACAGAGATTCATGGTTGTACTACAGGTATTAGACCTTTTCAATGCAAGCTTATTATTATATTACTATACTATCATATTGACATTTTGTGAGTATCATAAAGGGAGTACAACTATGGCATTTCATTATACAACCCTGTGTTGTAGAATAATAAATAAATGAACCAAGGTTTGTTTATTTAACATTTTACGATGTCATGTACCTTGAAATTCAATGCATGCTAACAGTGGGTAAATTCATTGGCAGTTTAAGCTACTGTATACAGCAGCCCTTGGCAGTTCCAGTGTTAATGATTCCTCCACAATGAACATGACCATAACCCTACACTTAAGAACAGCACAAATGGCCCTACACAACATGCTCTGGGTCTTTAATGTGGCGTCTGCAACCTCTAGGGGGTCCTAAGAGTTAACGTGAGGGGGGCTGTTAAATTGTCTGGTTTTGATTTAAGCTTCTTTTTTCATTAAATTAAAATGTGTCTCAAAATGCACATTAACATGTATCCAGCATACTGAGAAGGATAAATTGGCATATTCATAAAAATAAATAAATAAAATAAAATAAAAAAGATTTATAGCACGCAACATTAATGACAGACTAACTCTTAACCACAAGTCCTTGTGCAATCATGTTGGCTAGCTAACTCTAAACCACTGTGCGCGGCACCTGTCCATGACAGCAGGCAAACTAGTTAGCCAACAGTTACATGCTATTAAAACATATAGGCCAGTGAACTGTATTATTATTTCAAGTGTGTGACATTCTTGTGAGCCACAACAGATTATTGTGTAACTTTTCAGGCAAAGACTCTGACACACCCTCCACCTCAGACACAATCATGATGTATTCATCTATGAATTTACCATAATTATGTTTTTAATAGCTTTGTGTTGTATACACAGTAAAAAGGTTATGTTTATACATGGTGCTTTAGGCCACCCTACATGTTATTGTCGGCCCAGTTTGATATGCAACTCAATTTTACACAATATATGTAGTAGAGGGTCCCTGCTTTGTCTCTCTTTCACCTAAAGGGGTGCTTGGCCTGAAAAAGAATAAAGACCCCTGCAATAAGCTGTTTATTTTATCCCATTAAATGCTACTTCATGTAGATCCCAACAGCTGAAGGCCAAAGGAGGCCAATTAGCTCAGCCATTTAGAGATGATGACAAAAGGCATATCAAAACAGAAATGGCGAGTGCCAGATGTTGTACAGACATGTGTACTCACCTCCATCGGAGACTGCAGCCGACTGTAAAGAAACACAGAAAGACATGGATTAGGAGAGTCGCTCATCACACAGATGAGACATCTTCACACAAGCTCACACAGGACACCAGTGCCAAGAGGCAGCTGCCTGGACATGCACTTTCAGCCACATGCAGACGCAAACGCAGCCTAACTGTGTGTCTCACAGGACCTGGCTCATTATCACACACACTTTCACATCATGACACAGTCAGGTTAGCGCCCACACTCTTTGTCTTGTGTGTGGGAGGAATCATCTGTGAACTGGCTGTGCTTGCTCTGCAAGAAAGCCTCCTGAGAGGGGTGGGGCTTACTGTTAGTGTGTGTGTGAGTGTGTGAGTGTGTGCGTGTGAGTGTGTGTGTGTGTGTGTGTGTGTGTGTGTGAAGAGGTGAAGAGGGGAACTTTAGGCCTACCTGCCCCCGATTTCACACTGAAGTGTGATGTTTGCTTACATGTCCCACGATCACCAAATATAGAATGAGTTTAACAAGCATCAGCATATCAAACCTGTATCTAATCTTATTTTCAGACACAGACACAGATGTCTGTGCAGACTAATTCAAACCAAACTTACTTGAGAATCAAATCGTATTTCCCTAGCATAGACACAAAACAGCACACAGAAAAACACACACACACCAACACACACACACACACACACACACACACACACACACACACACACACACAGCATACAATAGTGATTTTTATCCCAGACATGCTGAGCTGGGATGAGATCATTCGACACAGACATCAGTAATGTAGCTAACTCTGGAACGCAATGTGACTCAGAAAGAGCAAAGGAAAAGGGAGAAAGGGGGGAAAGAGGGAAAAATAGAAACAGAGGAAGGGTGAACAGCAATTAAAGACAGAAGTGTTTATCAAACACAGAATGCCAACTCACATCAGCTCTCTGAATAAATAATCCACACTAAGCCACACTGTCGATCTGTCAGAAGCTTTTGATGCCGTTAATCTGCCCACTAATGGTGCTAATGACCGGCTTTATGTTTACTCATATGCTGGAAGGCAGGCTATGCAGTGGATACAGGGGCATATTTGCTGCTTCTGAGGGTATTTTCTATGGAACATTTGCATTTGGAAATTTGAATGATCTCATCGTTACTCAGCAGTACAGACACATGGGAGTCTCCTGCATGACTTGAGGTTTCTGTGGGGTTATCGTCTGGTCATCAGTTAGAAATGTTTCCACTTCATTGCAAGTTCTCAACAGAAAATTACATTTTATGATTTTATATTTAAACTGAACACTGAGCAGCATTTGCACAGATGCGCATCATATTGAGTCCACACCCTGTTTTTGACCCACAGAATGAAAGCAGACGAAGGCCACATCCACACGAATACTTTTCCATTTTAAAATTGCGTTTCAAAAGGAAAACAATCTGAGCACATACAAGTGCTTTAGCACCGTTTCAGAAATAAACATGTCTGAAAACACGTATTACATGACCATTCATACACACAGGGGACATGTGTAAACAGGAAGCAGATTTTCTACTCTGTGGTTGGTTGCTTAATTACAGAAAATACTTCAGAAATTGCAATAAGGAAGACCAGAGATTTCTTTGTTTGGACTGATGACAAGGTGGAACTGTGGGTGAAAGTAACAGGTGAATATAAGGCGGCAGAAAACAGATTAGGAGTCTTTACAAAGCTAATAAAGGTGACATATAAGAATGGTACTAGAAGCATTATCCATCACCAGAGGAAGCATGACAATAGGAAAGAAGTACCTGCACAACAAAGATGAAATCACAAAAGGTAGGTTGATGTAGCCATAATGTTTTGACTTGACACATCATGACTGATAGGAATCGGGCAAACATGGGTGTCTGCATTATCATTTTCAAAAGTCTCTATTTCCGCCCATCCAGACTAAAACACAACCCTGGAATTTTTTTTAACTAAAACCAGCTCAGCAATGTTTTCAAAATGTCTCTGTTGTGGTTCCTAAATGGTGGAGTAGTGTGAACACAAGGTATAAACATAGCAACTGTTATGTGTTTTAAAACAAAAATGTATGTGTGTGGATGTGGCCTAATAAAGAGGGGTCACAGCTCGAACTTTGAGTAAATACCCCCAACCGGTACACTAAACAGTGGTATTTACTTTATTCAGAGGATTAATTCAAACTAAGTAACCCGGTTACCATCAGCCTTCAACAGTAACCTGATTAATCATGCATAATTGATAGAAGACGCCCAGTTTACACCCAGTGTTTAAGTGAAGTATAAGAGCTGGGAAAACTTAATTCCTCAGGCATGTGTTCATACTGTATTTAAATGCATTTGAATACATTTTCCTGAAGAATACATGTATGAAAAGTTGAGACAGGGGAGGTGTTGACAGAAAAGATCATTACTTGTGTTCAAAACAATGACATGCCTGAAAAAATAGAAGCCTCTGGTAAACTAAATAAGTCCGTTTCCCAGCTGAACAGTAGGCTGAAAGATTCAGACTCATTCACTCTGACAGTAAAACTATGTTCTCTGGTCTGGAATAGCATCTTACAGCACAAACACACTGAGAATTATCCATCCTTGGTTTATAAATATGCAGGTTTTACAGTAACCAGGTTACCACAGTGTATGTAAATACGCTCTCAGATTTCCCACCATCACACGAGTCATGCCTATTCAAGCTGGGGGGAGAATGTGCTCTACCAGATTTGACATAACTGGATTTTTAAATTTGGCATATATTATTTTATATTATTACTTCCTTAATAATATATGGCTCTGATCATTTTTTATTACGATTCAAAGGTATTCTTCTAATCATGTCATGGACCGTACCTTTAAGTCACATCCCCTATCTCTATGGTAATGGTTTGTTCCAAAAGTAGCAGGATGAAATTGGTTTGCAACAGCAGGTTAACACACACGCAACACTCTGTTGTGCATCAGTGCTGGAGGAAAATAGGCCACAGCTTAACGGTGTTGGTCGTTAGATTGTCAATGCCTTTTTCAAATGTGTGGAAATGAAATGCAACTAGTTATACACACATAATACCATTTGGGAAAGGTAAGCATAGTTGTTAACTGTGATAGCATTTCATAGTATTTAGTATTTTTCTTTCTCTAGTGATATAAGAGTGCGTAGGTGTGGTTACAGGTTATATGTACCTAGGCTAGTGGTGATGATGGCTCTTTCAAGGAGGCTGAGGAGTTTGAAAAAATAGGTTACTAGTGCTCAGCCTGAGACTGAGTTGGCAACACAGCCGTGACTGCTACGTGATGTCAGAAAGGTCTCAACTGTACTCCTGCTGCTTCCTGTGCACTGTGATTGAAAATACAGCTACTACCATGTCTGCAGGTTCCTTTCATCTGTGTTCTGTCTATGTTCTGTAAATGAACTTGCATTGTGGATAGTCTTTTTATATGGCTTCATGAAGGAGCTGTGTGTGACATTCAGAGCATATCTATGATTCAAAGTCTGGAGACTGTCTGCACAACGGTTCTCAAGAAGAAGAAGAAGATGGTGACTGAGCTGGCGGCTAGCAGCTAATGGTGCTGACTCCATAAAGAGTGCTAACAAAGCGACAGGTGTTCACTGGGGGGAAACCAAAGGCTGGGCATTGCACTTCCACGATTACGCCGCACTGACATCAGTGGTGACCGATGTGTGAGTGCAGTGCAGAGCAATGGCGATTAGCTAACCAGAGGCTAAGCATTGTTACTCACAGGGAGTAACCATGAAAAGAGAAGCTTGGACTATGACACACAGAGAGGTAGCATGACTTCATTCTTTGCTCAGGACACCATGACTCTGCTATATCTCTACATAGGAAATAGCATTTGAGCTGCCCAGTAGCTTAGTGGGTAGAGCCCCATGTACAGCGGCCACAGCCTCAATTCCGCCCCACCGCCCTCCGCTGCATGCAGTCCCGCATCTCTCACGCTTCAAACTGTCCTATCATTAAAAGGAAAAAGCCCCACAAAATGATCTTTAAATAAAGAAAATAGTGGCTTGCTGTTATAGCAAGGGGGCTCTGTGTTCAAATCCGTCAACCAGCCAGAGCCCCTCTGTGTGGAGTTTGCATTTTCAACCTGTGTCAGCGTGGGTTTTCTCTGTCCTCCCCCCACAACTCAAAGACACGCAGGTTAGGTTAACTTGGGAGTCTGTAGGTGTGAAAGTAAGCGTTAATGGTTGTCTGTCTCTTATGTGTCAGCTCTGTGATAGTCAGGTGACCTGTCCAGGGTGTAACACGCTTCTCACGTAATGACAGATGAATGAATGAATGAATGAATGCTATATTAATGCTCTGAATTTTACATACAGAACTTTTGGTGTGAAGCAGACAAGATTTAGCTGTTTTTCAAGAAAAGCAGCAGCAGTGTAGAAGCTGGTGTAAAAACCACAACAGCACAAATAACTTACACGGAAATCTCTAAATAAACAATGTTTACCCTGATATATAGTGGGAGATTTAAATAACTGATTAGGGCAGTTTTAAATAATCCC
>JAPZEB010000020.1:29235845-29252704 GCA_029783705.1 Chaetodon striatus | reverse complement strand
ACACACACACACACACCAATCTCTCTCTCTTCCCCCCTCTCACAACACAAAGCCCTCTCTGTTTGTGGACATTACCGCATAAGCAGCAAGAGAAAAAGGCCTAACGACCGGAAGAAAAAGGTAGAATAGAGTGGGGGTGGAGGATCGGGGGGAGGGATGATGAGGAGAAAGAGGAGAGAAACCCTGCCATGGGATGGTTTGGCAGTGACACAGAGAAAGATCTACCCCAGTGTGAAACACACACAATGGAGGGCAATTCAAATGTCTGGAAAAATGCCCTGGTGCTTCCGATTTCACCACCTGGTGATGAATCATATTTGTAATTATCTGTGGTCGTGATAAAAAGAAAAGGAATGTGATTGTATGACAGGCAGGTTGAGAAATGTGTTTGTAGGGGGGTCTTAAGTGCCTAGTTAACATTTAAACTGACAGTAAAACATGAATATTAGCAGAGTTCAACCCCTTTCTAATAACATAAGAAACTGAAAGTAATTATAGGTTGTTAATTATAGTAAGCAACAATGGGAATTTGTGGGCAGAGAAACTAATTTGAGGCACCAAGTAATCTGCAAATTGATTCTGCCTTTGAGGAAACTGATTCAATCAGAGGAATTCTCATAAAAACTATACACAGCTGATTTAAATGAAGCAAATTACATTGATTTAAATGTAATTAAAATAGTTTTGGGCTAGGGGATGCTTATTTAGAATTTTGTTTTGTGACCAATAACCGATAGCCAATCCTAGTTAGCCTGTCATTAACTGTTTATCGACAATGGGGCGGGGCTGAGCATGACTTATTTTAACTATTTAAAATGGGTTTAAGTCTTATTTCATTCTACAGCTGCAGGTTGTGCATTGCTTCGTTCAATGCTCCCTTATCCCCGCGCTTTCTCTGTTTTATCATATCTGCTGCAGGGGTGTGAGCTCTGTTTATTTATTTATTTTATGTATTTGTTTATTTGTTTAACAGGGACAGTGCACAACTACTTAGCTGCACCGGAGTAAGCTATGAGCAAATTTTTATCTGTAGTCCGTTAAGACTGGCCTTGAGATTCTGCCCGCCGCGCACACACAGTTAATTAATTAATTCATTTCCGTAACCACTTATCCTGTTGGGGGCCGCGGGGGCGCTGGAGCCTCCCCCAGCTGACAGTGGGTGAGAGGCGGGGTACACCCTGGACAGGTCGCCAGACTATCGCAGGGCTAACATAGAGACAGACAGCAATTCATGCTCACATTCACACCTATGGGCAGTTTAGAGTGAGCACAGAAGGCCTCCCCCATCCCGGGGTTTGAACCTCCCACGCTGGATTCGAAACAGAAATCCTCTTCCTGTGAGGCGACAATGCTAATCACTGCACCGCTGTGCAACCCCTGACAGGGCTAACTGTTAGCATCACATAGCCAACATTATAACAGGTCAAGCCATTTCAGTGCTAGTGCGAGTTTGTTGGGACCGTTTAACAGCTCTGTGTTGGATATTAGCCGCTGCTGCTGTATTAACTAATGCTAAATGGGCAGAAGTTGAACTGACTATTCTGTGCAGAAGAAGCAACAGAAAGTTTGCTGATCTTTTCCACCAGTAAAGAGGATTGACATTCGTATCCAATAAGGGGCATAGTCTCTTATATAGGTGTTCTCCTCTGCCTCTGGGTCATTAGTTTGTTGAGGGGTGCTGTCTTCTCCCTACAGCAACATCATGGCATTGCGCTGGTGGTGTCATACGACTCCAGCCTGGGCAGCAGCAGACTCTGCTGTCTCATTATCTCACCCCGCAGCACCAGTGTATTATATTTAATTCTTATTTTTAACTGTTTATCTGATAGTATTGGTCAAAATTCTTACTGTTGTTTACAGTTAAACAGTTAATTATAAACATTCCTGTTTCAGACCTATTAGTTTAAGACACGACATCTACAGTTTGAATCCAGCCAGGGACATTTGTGGCATGTAATTGCCAGTCTCACTCCCTTTCTCGCCATACTTCCTGTCTCTCTCTACTATGCTGTCCAATAAAGGAAAAATGCCAAAAATGTATACTCAAAAAAAAAAAAAATCACTACTGAAGCAACAGTGTGGGATGTGCTTATCCACCCCCGGGGTGCCTCAGTAGCCACTAAACGCCGGAAACATTTAGCTTTCTTCTGATCTCTATCTTAAGACCAAAACTGCTGTTATGAATTGTGCTCACAGACAGCAGGACTCTGTTTTGGACTTGCCAACATTCACAGGCAGGCCATGGTGAGAGTAACACTAAGTTTGTTCCACTTTAGTTGAACTTGAATGAACAGTACCATCCTGTAGCTAGTTAGGTAACTGTTCTCTGTTCAAGATAAAAGGATGATAAATATAGCTGCTGGAAATGCAATTCCATATACATTCGTCTTAAACACAATTAAAAGGAGTATAACCTTGTGCAAACCCAAGCCTTGTTTCAAGGCCTTTGACAGCGGCAGCCATGATAGCAGTGTATTGTTCCTAAAATCCACCCTGAGTACTACAGCCGCAGCTGCATACTTCCTCTTTATATGTTGTACAGTAGTACTAAATAGGCATATTGTTATTGCAAAACACATGTTTCTCAAATGACTGGATAATAGGTCATTTCTTGCAGCTAAAAGGAGACCATAAGTAGGATTCTGGCAACAGCGTAGCCACACTGCACCCTGTCAGCCGAATATGCTATACTTCAACACCTACATGTATGGTTGCATATATTAAAGTGAAACCTCGGTTAAAGTTGAGAAATTCTCTCCCGTCAAAGCTGTGCAGCAGCCTTCATCCAAATCCATAAATACCAGTGTGTATACGTCTGTTGGCTCTTGCTGTATCCTGGCTCTGTCTGCGATTGTGTGTATGTTGCCACGGTGATGCGGGATGCCTTGATTTGTGAGGATGTATGATGTGCATGAGCTGCTATTATTAGAGATGGATGGTGCACGTGTGGCTCAAATGTTACTATAACACAGTGGTCAGACTGAGCTTGAGCGCTGCAATAACACTCAATATTTTGCTGGAAGATGGAAGTACTGTGTGTGTGTGTGTGTGTGTGTGTGTGTGTGTGTATGTGTGTGTCTGTGTGTAAGTATATATGCATGCATATGCTCCTACCTCCAGGTCGTCCAGAGAGCGGGCCAGGCTGAGACGTTTGGAGCGTCCAAAGGAGCGTCTGGCTGAGGAGCGCTGGGGGAGAGGAGGGAAGCCCATGGTGAGACCACGGAACCGACCACCCTGAAGAGAGGAAATATACACAGGTTTAATTCATATGCTGTATGTAATTCAGTACATGCAGGTGAGGGGGGCAGTGGCCTAAAAGTCAGGGAAAGAAATTGGTCAATAGCAAAATAAATCATGTAAGTTGTATTTAAAAAATGATAATGCTGTTACCTATCATGTGAATAAAAGCACTCAGTTGTGCAAAATGCCACCACCACTATTCCCCATTCAAACATTTTTTACACTTGTGCATATTAAGTGTTAAAATTATTGAAATATTTATTAAGTCAATGTAAAAAAACATTACACGCTTAACTGCCAGCTCCATCAAATACACCACACTCGACTTCACCACAACACACTGTAATGTAGCTGCTGTGGTAGAGGGCCAATCACACATCACAGTAAATCGTAAAGGCTTGTAGTGATTGGTTGCAAGCAAAACCGGACAAATAGTACTTTTTCCGAGATCTACATACGAAGTGAACAGAATGATGGTATAATTTGACTGGAAAAGTTTCGATATTACTTGGTACTGGGTTATTTTGGTTGATACCTTAAAGGTATTGAATACCCACACCCAGCCCTATCCCTCACTGTCTCTTCATACTTCCTGTCACTCTTAACTGGCAAAGAATCCTATGAAAATAAATACATTTATGTAATAATTATAGAATGAGCAATAAATCTATCCGATATTTGCCTATGGTAGATTTGCTGGTGACGGTGTATGTTTGCAGGTAAATGACAAGAAATTTCAGCATAGCAAAGATATGTTTGGGGTCAAAAGTGTCTCCATTGGATAGTTTGTTCAACAGACTACTGAAATGTTTTATTTTCAAATTGTAAAATGTCCCTTTATGTATTTATATCATACTATCTTTGACAAAAATGTTTTTTCATGTAAAAAAGAAAATGAATAGCAGGTGAAATATCACATCAAATATCAACCTCAGGCATCCTATAATATGAAATAAAAAAACATGCACAGTAAAGATGCAAACAATAAGTAATTTACAGACTACTCATCTTATCTAACATATCCATATTCAATTACATTTTCATTATTAGTGCATTGAAACTTTAGTGTTTACACTGTTGGAGGACCGTGGACAGTAGCCATGGTCTTTGTGTGAGTGTTAATAATGCTCTTGTGGATCAATGTGATGTGAAGTCAATTTACCCATACAGGTTTTATATTAAAAACCCATGGGATAATAACATTAGAATTTTTGAAACTTAATGATAAAAACAATTATCCAATCCAGGTTTTGACAGGTAAATTAGCAGCATGACTGGTGGCTGATTGTGTATGTTTGTGGTTCGACAGGTGTTTTAGAAAATTGCATGTCTAAGTGTCAGTTAAATAAAGACTCAACATACCATGCAGACAGCTTTACATGGAAGCTTACATTGTGCAGCTTTGCCTGAAGCTTCCCCTGTTACACATGCATGGGTTTCTTCTTTTTCCACTTAAATGTTAAATTCCACATGTTATGCGCAAGCATGTACAGTCCTGTGATTTTTGCCTGCAGTACTAGATAGTACTTAAGTTCACCCCTCAACCACAGCCAGAGCACAGAGACATACACACACAGATGGGAGGGACAGGATGACACTTGTGGAGCTGTATCTGACAGAGTAGTATGCTGTGCTCTTGAACTGTATTGCATATGGTTTATTAGTGTGACATATGTAATGTACTTTCACTTTATAATAATATTATAGACAAAAAATATGCAAGATGATATAAGAATTTTGGTGACTGGAATGATGTCAAAACTGACCAGCTGTTACATGATGCTGTAAGCCAGTCCCTCCATGATTTTGCGGGCATTTTTTGGGATTGTTGCAGTCTAAAATGCGTGGATACACAGCAGCTTTTCTAATAAATTGCAATACATGAGCACATGAAAACACAGTCATTAGGTCATCAAGATTTATTGTGCAAAGTCATTTGACTATGATGAAACCACACTGAGAAGTACTGGAAATCTGAGGATTTTAACATGGGTGTCTGTGGGGATTGACTCGGGTTTGGAGCTAGCCTCAAATGGCCATTAGAGGAACTGCAGTTTTTGGCACTTCTATTTTTCAGCCCTGGAGGTTGCTGCTTGGTGGAAACCGACTGGAACAAAGTTAAAACTGGCCAGCTGTTACTTGATGCCATAAACGTCTGCCTAAAATGAGCACATGAGAAAATTAGCCACTGGGTCATCAAGATTTATTGTCCAAAGCCATCTGACTATGCTGTAACCACGCGGAGAAGTGCTGTAAACCAAAGAGGAGTCAACAATTAGCCTTTTAACTGTTGTCCTCTCCTCTTTGGAGAACAACAGAAATATGCCGCTTCTTGCTCTCTTGCTCTCTCGCTCTCACCAACGACATTTTGTGAATCTTCTTATACTTCAGCAGAGAGCAAATATCAGTGGACCCCAGCTAACTAATTAGTAATTAATCCATGCTGGCAGGCCCCAGAGGCCAAACTGTGACACATGTTGAATCTGACTGGCTGATTAGGAGCAGGTCTTGTCAGCGTTTCATTAGGAAATGACCAGTGGTGTTGCCTGGATACTGAGGCAACCCTACGTCTGTGTGTGTGTGTGTGTGTGTGTGTGTTTGTGTGTCTGATAACGCAGACTTGAACACTTGATTACATACGTGAACATAAACATGCTCACATGACCTCAGCTTAATGTGGTCAGCCTAAAGTATTTCTTATTTGTAATGGAAACGAAGCAGAAAGTAAACAATGGGTTTTTTTATGAGAGAATATTTGGATTGAAAAGAAAATGATACAGTATTGCTCTGACTTCTGGGTGTGGCTGCACAAGGGCTTTTACATGTACAGAGAAACATCCGAAAGACTACGTTTTGGTGGAAAACTCACAGCTTTTATCTGTGCTGATGATCATGTCCCCTGGTCTCCCTCCCACACATACACACACAGACAGACAGACAGACAGACAGACACACACCTACACACACACACACACACACACACACACACACACACACACACTATCGCTGTCACATAAAAGAGGGATCTTTCCTGTTTACAACAACACAGCTGTCAACATAAAAACCCAAACACACAACACTTCTTCCTCTTAAAAACAACAACTGCTCCAGTATAACAGGGGCTTAAATGTACCAAAGCCTTACAAGCTAGGTTGACATAACTGAACAGTTATCTCTTTGTTTCTACAACACGTAGAGAAATAATATCAATGACTGTATCACATTTGAAGAGTCGGGATTTAACTGCCTGTTTGCGTCTGTATTTAGTGTATTCTGACTTGATTCCACTATGAGTCCCTCAAAGTTCAGATTTCTGGCATGAAAGTAAGTCAAAGACATGCGTTCTGTGGTGAGATGAACTTCAGCTACCAAGGAACTTCCAAAATAAATGCATAGCTATTTTTAATGAAAATCTAAATTGGTTTCCCATGGGCGGTCATGAGAGTGCAGGAGGCTTATGGAGGTTTAGATGGTAAAACAGTGCCACCATGTGGCAAAGACTTAGGAATACATTAAGGAAAATTGTCAAAGTATATCTAGCTATTGCAAACATATGTCAATCCATCTTATTTTGTTCAATATAATGGAAAAATCTATGATTTATGCATAAAATGTACCCTATTTCATGGTGTTTGGCAAGGCAGTAGGATAAAATCTTTTTGGGAGGAGATTACAAAAGCAGCAAAACAGATTATTACAAAAAAACATTCAAATGGACCCTAGGTTTTTAATTTTAAGGTTATACCTGAGAGACCATAAGCATGCCAAAAGTGAACAAACAATGACAGATATGTGTCTCCTGCACTCCAAAAGCTCAATCGCAATGTTTAAAAAAAAAAAGCTATTAAACAAAGTGTTACATATTGGGTTAGACAAATGCTAATAATTCTCCCTTTAGAAAGACTAATGTACGCATGGAGAGAGAAACAGGTTATGTTTAAAAAGACTTGGGGACCATTTACTGCTTTTGTTAAATGTACAGCCTTATCAAATGATGACGAGAAAGACTGAGTACTCCATAATAGAAACCTCTCCATGTGGTTAATCAGAACTAATGAAATAATTTCACGTTTAACGTGCTTTTAAGTACAAGATATAGCTTTACGTCTGATTAGATGATTCTCCGTGTCGCGTGTCTGTGCCTCAGCGTGTGTTTTGGTTGACAAGGCACCCATTTGTTTTTTCCTGTATACATATGTACACATGTATGTATTAAAAAAAATTCTAATATACATACTGTTTGGAAAATTAATTAAGGATAATGCATAAGACACTGTATTACATGTATACAATAGGTCAGTTCTAATACTTACTTATAATACAATAGGGCTGGGGGATATGGAGAAAATCAAATATTATTTTTGACCAACAATATCAATACTGCAACAATATTGTAGGGTTGACTATTGGTGCTTTGACAAAATCTTTACACAATGGGATTTTTAATAAAAAATCATCAGTAATGGGGATATAATGATAACAAAATGGGTGAGGGCAAATAATAGGACAGCTAGAACAGTCTGGTAAGTTCAGAAAATTTCATCACTTTACTGTAATGCAGCCTTTAAAACCAGGAAAAGACAACACTTACAATATCATCATGTCCAAAAAAGACGATACCTAGTCTCATGTCACAATATCTATATGAAATCTATATATTGCCCAGCCCTATAATACAGTATTAGTTAAGGTAGACAGAGGGCTGTATAAATACAGCAAAGCCACATTTATTACAGCAGAGTCAGCATTTTATTTTGACTACCGGTATACGTGGCTTACCATTAATGTCACAGCCTCTGAAGTTCTGTGTCTCCAGTCAGAAGACATTGTTCAACCTTCCTGTCACTTTCAGCCGCTACCGTAGCCCTGGGCATGTGTACACTTCCTCCAATTGTCCCCTGGGGGTCCCTGGGACCCTGTCCACCATGAGCTTACTGGGAGAAGCAACAGTCTCCTTCACTATCAAGGAAACAAGACTCTAACCCCGGTATCTGTTCGGATATGTACATGCAGATGATGTAACTGTTCTCTAAATACTTCTGTAGATTCAGACGGGCTGTAGAGAGATTAATGAAGAAGGAATCCAGTCAGGCTGGATATATCTTTCACCCTTTGTCTGTATCTGTTCCTCTCTATTGTCGGGAAACAATAAACAGCCATTCAATTATGTGCTGTATCTCAATGCAAAAGGAAATTTCTTCTAACAAAATAATGCAGCCTACATATCTAAATGTAGATTAATCTTAACTGGAATATGTGGAGAGTTTTCATTTACTGCTTGTCATATTACTAATGTAACACTGTGGTTGAAATGTCTTTAATAATTCATATGTAAACAAATAAATGCTTTGACTAAATAAAATAAACACCATACAAATACATTTACTTCATAGACACCAGTCTAAAGCCTGCTCTGCTGTTGAGTCTCATTACGGTGGGAAACAGGTGGTTTTCAGGTGAAGGCAGATGCCGGCCTAGTGCATAATACATGATCTGATACTGGAGCAGTAGGGATAAATAACTTATCAATCCACTTGTACTAAGTCTGGGGAGAGAGCCAACCACGATGCTGGCATTATTCAACACAGTGCAGGGATGTTTGGTGGGGTGAACAAGGTTCAAGCCAACTTTCAAAACCCCCAAAAAGTTTTACATTTGAGAAAGAGACGGACTTCACTCATGGACTGAATGAGTTAAATGCTAGGCCCTGAAAAGGAGAAGGGTGAGAATGCGATGGAGAGCAGTGGGATGAACACAGATGGATTTATAGCCTCAATAAACTGTAGTCTTGGACACACTCTAGTCAGAGTAAATTTCCACAGCAGGGGCATGTGATGGGGGATGCTACCTGCTGCCCGCGCTTCTCATCTCATGGTCAGTTTTAACACAACTCTTCCAAAAGCCAACAGCCCCACAATCTGGCACACAATAACACATGACTGAAAGCACTATTGTAGAAAGACTGACAATCGACCGGGCTGACATTTTTTAATAAAAACAAATGAAATTCATGATCAGCATGTAATTAATTAGATTAATAACTTTTCCAAAAACATACCTTTTTCTCTCCCTCCTTTGCATTCCCTCGTTTCTTCTCTCTTTCACCTCTCTCTGCTCCGGCTCTCTCCCTGTCTCCACCAAACAGCTTCTTAGCCCACTCATCTTTGTGAGCAGCCAGTCGGTGGGTGTGGGGATGTGAAGGAGGAGGAGGCTGGCTCCCTCCAGGTGGTGGCAGGTGGTCCCCGGGGGCCAGTGGGGCCCGGTAGCGGTCGGCCGGGATCTTATTCATGGGTGGAGGCAGGGTGCTGCAGTTGGCTGATGACCATCCGTCGGTGGATTCGGCGTAGGACTCCTGATCGCTGCTCAGGCCCTGGAGGTGGCTGTGGTGGTGCTGCTGACGCCAGTCCCTCAGCACATGGACTGGTAGCCACCGCTGTGGCTCCACCCCTGGTCCCACTCCTCCGCCCCCTCTCTTTTCTCCTCCCCCCACAGCTCCTCCCCGCTTTCCTGATGAGTAGTGGTGTGGGTGGACCCCTCGAGAGTGCCTGCCAGGGACATCAGGGTGAGCCAAGGGGAGAGGGTGAGGGAGGTCAGCCAGGTGTGGATCGTGACGGTAGTGGCCATTTCTCAGAGCTGGCGGAGGAGGAGGAGGTGGGAGAGGGGCCGCAGCTCCTAGGGTGGGGCTCCAGGCCTGCTGGGATGAAGGTGGGCTGTCCCAGTGGCGTGGCCCAGAGATGTGGTTGTGGTTAGGAGGACCCCAGAGGTCTACTAAAAGCACTCTGTTGCTCTTCTCTTCTGGTAAAAAGTTGCCGATCCCACTGTCACTGTTGCTGCTGGTGCTGTGGTTCTGCTGAGCGTCATTGTCTGGATCGTGAAAGGCCCGAGCCAGGACCCCCTCAATGTTGTCCCCCATGTCGCGGTAGAGGACGGAGACAAACTGGAGGAGAGGCTGAGAGCTGGGCGGGAATTCCAGGCAGCCTCCTGTGTCAGGGTCAGGGGTGCACTCAAAGCCAAACCTCCTCGCTACACCTAAATGTACCTGAGGAAACAACATACACCGTGAGTCAGTCGACAGGTAGACATTTTCTACAGTAATTACCTTTTTTTCTCAATGCTGGAAGAAGTTTTAACTGTTGTTAGCTGTTTCCAGTCATATACAATGTAGCTGTTGGTATATGTTTGGCTGATTAGCATCACTGAAACTAGATTAAATTAACTTTTCTGTAAAACAATCAGGCAGTGGCAATAGTGCTGGGTATCAGACTTTATTTCAAATTGTATTATGCTGCAGATCAGCTGTTTGGGTCAGCAGTGTGTGAAGGAGCCAACAAATACAAAAAAAAAAGACTGATTATGAAAGCAACGACAAAATGCCCTCCACTTTCGAAACAAGAGGATACCTTTATAAACCAGAGTGTGCAGTGAGGAAGCATCCACTTATACTGAAATCGATTTTTTTGGGGCAGAGCTTTTTCTTAGGAGGCTAAAATTAGTTTTGATGCTGCCCCTGTCCACAGCAGTACATTGCCTAGTTTCCATGGTGGTACTCCTGCCTGCTTCTGTACACTGGGAGCATGCCAACTGACATCTACTGTAATTAACACACTGACTGTATTTAAGTATGTCATACCACCCTACTCCGAAAAATCCACACTATCACTTTAAAAAGAACCTGGCAGACCACTGATTGAGCTGCTGCATTTATTTTTTGTTTGGAATTCTCATCTGTTATTGACTAAATAGTGGAAAATAAATAATCTATTATTTAATAATGTTAGACATTAGATAGTAATAGCTTATGCGTGTATGTATAAACAAAATAATTCAGAGTTTTCTGTTGATTTTGTAGTGATAAATGGAGTTATCCCCCTCTGAGTGTGATTTGTAACCTCTAATTGTATCTCATGACTGTCCCTCTATTCACACCTGGTGGTGACAGAGGTCTGGGTCCACGATGAACACGTGACAGGAAGTCCTCAAACTGCCCTCTTCATCTCGTCCATTGCTGAAGTGAAAATCGTCGTGGTCGTCAGTGGCCTGCATCGTGACCAGTCCGAAGAATCGACGGTCATCAGGACAGCAGGCGCTGAAGGCTAGTTTTTCTGCAGGATAGGTGGCCAGAACCTGACCTCTGTCACTGCACAGACGCACACTGTCGTGCATCACCTGGCAGGGCATAGTTAACACATGTTACAAGATGATACAGGGGAAGATAATGAGACAATTACAATTACCAGACATCTTAATGATCACAGACAGATGCTCCACTGTGTTTATACCGCTGAAACAAAGTAATCTTGTTGATTATTTTCTTTAAGTGTGAATGCTCTTTGCATGAGGCCTTGTGCTGAACAAGACAACGTAAAGAGGCTTTTAAGCTTACTATAGTTAAAGTTCAGCTACTGATTGTTGTTTTTTTCTACATTCAAAATATATAGCTAACAAGTTATTATCATATGATGGTTGACAAAACATTCAATCGCACCTTCATCAGGACCAGTGAATGGATCTTCTGCTCGGCCCGGAGGCGCCTCATGCTGCATCTGATGGCTTGCAGGCTGTCACTCTCTAAGCTGGTCCCTATGGAGGCCAGCTCAATGGAGCCCAGGTAGCCAACAATCATGCCCACATTGAGGATGCCCTCGCTGGGCTCTAGGCCCAAGTCGCCACCATCTCCTACATCCAGGTCTTGCTCTTCGTGGTGCTGAAGGTGGAGATGACGGAAGTCTGTGTCCAGGAACACGGAGTCATCATTTAGAACTTGGGCCATCTCCTCCTCAGAGAGCAGGTTGGGGTTGCTCTGTGAGCGGGAGGAGTTTCGATATGGAGGGAACTCTGGATCAGACAGCGGGCGTGGCTTTGATGATGAGCTGGCCCCAGGTCTGTCCTTGTCTGAGCTGCTGGAGGACTGGCTGGAGTTCTCGAAAATCATGTTAAAAATTCCTCCGGACTGCAGCTCTGCCACAACCTTCTCTGCCCTGTTGATGCCCAGCTGCTTAGAATCCAGTTTGGGTTTGTACCAGCCCCCACGAGCCCCGCAGCCTGACCTGCTGTTATTGTTGTTATTAACACCGTTGTCATAGAAACCATCCAACTCATCATCACTAGAGCATGAGTCCAGGTAAGATGCTGCCATTGTGTTGCTGCTGTGATGACGACTTCCAGCAGTGCGTTGGTGGTGGTGATGGTGCCGCCTGTGGCGTTCTCCTTCAGCAATGACCAGTTTCAAGACACCCGAGCAGCGTCCAATCAGTTTGACCACATCTTCATGTGACGCCTTGGAGACATTGATGTCATTGACAGAGAGGATGTGGTCTCCTGATCGCAAACCTACATAGTCTGCAGGGCTCCCTTTCAGGATGCAGCTGAGGACACACGGACTTTGGCCTGACAACGTAAAGCCATACCCTGTTCTTCCTCTCGCCACCTCCACAGCCCGGATACGACCCTGCTGGATGGAGGAGGTTGGCGGAGGCAGTCCGCCTCCACCACAAGGGCGTCTTTTGGATGATGCATCCACTTGCCTGAACATTGTGCCAGGGAACGTCCTCTTGTTCATTGATTCAGTACGTTTCAGTTAGTCATTATACATCCCTAGGCTCTGCTCAGGCAGGAACGCAGGGCATCTTCAACCGTCTTCTTGTCACACTGCTCTGCTGGCAAGCTGCTACGAAAAAATGAGTCTCGGTTCTAAATGCAGCAGAGGGGTGAAAGTTTATCCTCAGTACTGCACAGCCCTGTTACTGTAGCATTCCCATCCTGGTGTCACACTCTCTCCCAATTCAGAGGCTCAGTTACCTGCAGAAAAACAGAACAGAACCCAGTCAGACATGAGGACCTTTCAGAGGACAAGTAACTCTCAAGTCCCAAGTCAAGACTGAAAAGTCCGGAGTATAGTCCCAAGTCCTAAACTTTGAGTTTCGAGTCCTTGAACAAGTCAGGATGCGCTGGCCACCAAAATTTAATACCATTTTAACAACATATTAACATTTTAAATAATCATGAATGCTTTTTAAAATTTGTGCTTTTCTGTTAAAACAACTTTGTTGGAAGTTGTTGCATCTCTGTCTGCAATTTTCGACCTGCACATTTTGCACACTGCAATTTATCGTGTAATTTTGTACGCAAACAACATGATCTTTAGTACCATTTTTTCCAACTGGCATTCAGTAACGTAACGTTAGTTCTTAATGGTTCTCTCCTGCAACTTGACTGGATGCTGTCGCACAGGTTCAAACAATGCGGATCTGGGGAATCACAGTTTTTTTCCTTTGCCTGAACACGTGTCCATTTAGAAAATAATTTTCAAAACAGTTCACAGACAGAAGGTTACTGTACAAAATGAAAAAAAATATTTGCAAAATGCTCTAACACTCATAAAGCATTGAAAACTTGCAACAAAACTTATTTTATAGATGGATTACTGATTGAAGAGTTGTGCAAAGAGGTTTCAAATAGGTATATTAGAGATTTATAATCATGCAAATAATTTCTATCAACTGTGAAAGGATGTTTTCCTTTTGTTCAACACAGTAAATCCAGTGGAGTTTTTGGTCTTTCTGGTGTTAACTGTTTTGAAAAGGATGTGAAAAATGTCTGAAACCAATGAAAAACTGTTCACACATGTGCAAGACTTGTGCTGTACTAAGAAAGCGATGATGAAGATCAAGTGGATCCCTGTTTCATTTATCACGCCTTAGCAATCAAGATAAACTAAGTATTGACTAGCTGGGAATGAATAGCATTACCATAGTGAACTCAGGAAATAAAAAGGAACTGAGTTGTTTCATGGCTCACTTTTTAAATAATGCTTTTTCATCTGTGGGTTTGGGGTAAGGAATCAAATATTTTTAAGTCAAAAGGCTCAAGTCTAAGTTAAGTCAAGAGTCATTGCTGCTTAAATCCAGGTCGAGTTGCAAGTCCTTTTTGATTTTGTCTAGTCTAAGGTCATCAAACCCATGTTGAGTCTACATTTCTGGAACTTTTTTCTCCTTAACATGCTTTATTGTTCAACCTAAATCTATAGGATACTTCCATTCAACACATCCAACATGTTGACTGTCTTAATGGCAGCACATAATAGTTATAAAATCATGCAAAATATCAATGCATTACACTCATGAATGCCAATGTTCAGAGTTAGTACCACGTGTGAAGAGGCAGGGACCATACACACAGACACACCTGTGCAGGGTGGAGTCAGAGCAGCTCTGTCCAATGGGAAATGTGTTGTCACACCTGACAGGCATGCAGGTAAAATTAATCACACCCAGTCTCCAACAAGTGAAACTTTGGGGTGACTTTTAACGTTGCTTTTCGGTTATTAACAGCATGGACTGTGGCTTTCGTTTGAGTTAAAACTATTTGTCCGTAAGTTGTCTGAAACAGTCACTAATAAACAGTAAAGAAACTATTACCGTTAGCTGAGGTTAGCTGACGCGTTACCGTTAGCTTAGTTAGCGGTACATGCTAGTAAGCTAGATGTTAGCTGAAGTTGCGACGCTTGCTTTGTGAAGAAATTAAAAACCATGTGTTTGACACTTCAAACTCAGAGGTGCATGCTTTATCTCTGTCAATTCACGAAAGTTAAAAGTAAAAAAAGTTTCTTGCCGTTACTTGCTGTTCAAAAGTGCACCCACCCGTGCTTAAACTTAAGTCCCGCCCCCCGATTTCCAGGTCTTTGGAATGTCGGTCTGTAACTATGGCAACGGCGGTGTACACAGACTTTTGCGCCCTGTCATTGGTGTTCCGAGTTGTCAGTCAGACGGCGGACAGTTATGTGGATAAATTGACAAAAGTTAGTTTGAGAAATCACAAATAAAAGTATCAACAGTCGCCTATTCCACAGGTGTCAAAAGTCAGCATCACGAGAGCAGCCGTCCAAGCCCGCTGCTGAAACTCAATTTTTGGGAGTATTGTTGAAAAGCAGGATGCATGTATTGACTTGTCTTTTACCCTCACGTCGCGTAGAAAGCAAACGACAACAGCTGGCCACAATACGTCTGAGTTGTAAAGCAGGGATAGCTAAGTAAAAGGTGGATGCAGGTCTTTTTTTTTAATGTTCCGACAAAGATGTCGGGTGTAGCGGGTTCACTCAGCGGGAGATTACAAAAAAAGACAAACGACTTACTTGTCGGTGTCCGACGGTGATGCTGCTCGGGCTGTTTCCATAGTTTAGTAGCTAAGGGTTAGTAAAGTAAACTCAGGGACGATGGGTAAACAAAAGAAAAGGCTGCACCATCTGGCGAAGTAGCCTTAAGAGGAGGAGGACTGGAGGAGAGGGAGGTGTGTTTAGAGTGGGCAGAGGAGGGGGTGGTCAGATCAGAGGGGGAGACTTCAAACACTTTAAATAATGCAAGAAAATACACTTTAAAACTCCATATAGGCCACATTATCTCCCCTAATACTGTAACTGTGAGAGGGAGCTTTATGCAGGGTGCTGAGCAGTTACTCAGGCCAGTGGGTTTCAAACTTTTGCAAAAATCTCAAGGCACACATGTATTCATATCTGTGCATATATCTTAATGGGCTGCACCCTCATACACATCCTAATTAAAACCAATCTTAAGTCTTAGCAATCACAAATGCATACACCCAATCCAACATGTGTGGGTTGGAGCGAACACAAACACAAACGCTCACACACGCCAAAGTCATAAACCTTGGGTGGGATATTCTTCTAAATCCCTCCGTAAACAATTAGGCAAGTTATAGAGTGTTTAATGAGATAAAAGCAGATAAAACCTTGTCTTTTGTTTGTCTGTCCGCTGGGACCATGAGCCAGGAGTGAGTTTGTGTTATCAGGATGTCTCCCCCGAGGCGGCTGCACGGCTGGAGAGCTCCAGGCATTAACACACACTGCTACCGTCTTGGGGTGTGTGGGTCTGCGTGCGTGGGCGTGTGTTTCAACTTTAGTTCGACGCTCCAGGTAAAAAACGAACATATCAGGTTTATTCAATTTGTCTTTTTTATTTGGCTCTGCTTCGTTCTTTTTTTTTCCTTTTCTCTCCTGGCCCTCTTCTCCCCAGCCCTGAATACATGTAAGGCATCTTCTCTGAACCTCACACACATCCAGACAACAGCACAGCAGAGGCACGTTTCAATTGCCCAGGAGGCGGCAAATTAAACAAGGCTGTGAAGGAGAAATTCCTCCCTCTCCCTTTTCATTTGAATTTGTGATTGCTTGCTGTGGTGTTTCTGTCTGCCGCTACACGTTGGGAAGCATGAAATGAGAAGAGCTTTAGTGTTTATTGAGACTCATGCAGTGTTAAGCGGACAGGATACAGTGAAATCTCATTTTCATTCATACCTGCCAGAGTTCATTCAAAACAATGCACCAGGAGCTCTGCAACAACGGGCCGAGAATCGCCTCCCAAAAAAAAAAAAACACAGTTTGGAAAATTACCGCTGCTATTACTGCCACCACTTTCTTTCTCTCTGCCCATCTGCCTGCCTTTTTTTTTATCTCTGTCTTCACCTTATCAATTCCTCTCTCATAGTCCGCGCTGGCTAGTTATCACACATCATCCGCTAATCGAGAGAACACAAATACAAGATTATAACCTGTTCACACTTTCAAAACAATAACCGGACTGCGCTGCACCACCCAAGTTCACTTG
>JAPZEB010000020.1:29189626-29201572 GCA_029783705.1 Chaetodon striatus | reverse complement strand
AGCTCAGTGTGAGAGTCTTTACTGCATTTTGCTGTCATGTAGGGACTCCTCACTGTGCTTTTTTAGAGGACGGGGGCTTCACCCGTCCACACATATGGGGGTGTTGTTACATTTTGTGCAATAACACCTGAAAATCAGCTCTGCTACTGATGGGAGGGAAGCTAATGTTAGCCCTAGCCAGAGCACTAGCAGCTCTCCTGTTGATACAGCTGCACCCTTCAACAAACACAGAAAGACAGGCTTTGATCCATCTTGGCTCAACAAGACTGATACTGGCAAGGTTAGGTGCAAAACTAAATAAAAATGTGTTAATGTAGGCTATAAATGTTCTTGTTAGGCCATGTTTTGTGTGTGCTAGTGGAGTCAATTCAATATTGTCACTAATAATAATACTATCATGATGACATTTTATGATTTACACCTCTAGTGATGCCTGCAGGAAAAGGCCATGACGAGACTAGCATCCTATCTCTTTGAATGCGGAGTTGTCTGTATTTAAAATTCTGATTATAACTCTCATTTCAGAATACACTCAACATGGACTACCCTACCCTGCTGTCACAAAAGCTGATTTTAATACTATACAGCATGAATTGAAGCTAGTAGCTGTCTGTGAGGTAGGTCATCAACTGAAAGCATTACACTATGATTTGGGAAATGGTTTAAATTAATTTCAAATATATGCAATTTGTAGGTAATGGGCTAAAACGTTTAAAACCACCTTATACTGATTTCAGTGCTTAAAAAATGTGGGGAATTGATATTTTGTCCATTCTACAAATCCTAACTCCATGAAGTGTAGCATCATTCTTAAAGTGGAAACTATGCCATGAGGGACAATAAGGTTCATGGTTAATTTTAGCACTGCATGGTAATTAAGTCTTTTAGTGTCAAGGGAAGCAGGCTGTCCTCTGTATTTCACACATATATATGCAGAAGTGAAGCACTGTGTGTTTAAGCTCTATTCTCCAACCAAATCTCACTCACACGCCCATTCAGTCACACTGACCAGTTCTGCTACGTCTGAAGGGGTGACAGCTGAGTCAGGTCCCTCCGTGGTCGTCTGAGAGGAGTCGCTGGGTGGAAGTGAGCGGTCATTAGTGCTGAGCAGAGTCCCGCCTTCTCCTAAGGGCCCTCCCTCCGGTGTGGCATTTTCTGGTGTGGTGTAATCAGCCGTCTCTGGAGTAATGTTGGCCCCGCCGCTGGAGCTCCGACTCAGCATTTCCTCCTCGTTGTCGTTGGGTGACTCAGGAGTGTCGGATGCAGATGTTCCACCCCCGCCACCGCCCTGCTCTGAAGAGGCACTGAGGTCCACAGAGTCGCCAGGCTGCAGGGTATGCTGGGAGGAGCGCGGCTGCTCGGTGATGATGTCCACCTGGGCCGCTGAGGAGCCTTCTGCACCGACGACTGATGCTGCAAGCAAGACGCACACAAAGCTTATTTACCGTGTAGTGAGGCGTTACCAGTTCATTTTAAAGTTAAATATAGTTTGTAAAGCAGCCACTGTTGCATAATACTTCACATTCTGCCTCCTGTATCTCACCTGCAAAGGCACCAGTGGTGACCTCTGTTCTCTCAGCGTCGTCCTCCAACCCATCCTCCTCCCCAGAAAGCATTTTACCTGGGAACAACAAGTCTAGTATCAATATACCATCAGCACTTACACCAGCTGAAGAGAGGGAAAGAGACTAAAACCTGGGTGGGGCAAATTTACTTTTAACTGAGTGCATTAAAAAAACAACAACAAGAGACTCTGCCTCAGACTTTCTTGGATACGTTCATTAAAAAATAAATACTGTGCATTACTGACAACGTATGTATGTATGCACAATTCAGAGCAAAATCAACCGACTCAGTCAGAGGTAAATTTGCCCAAACTTTGACAGACACATCAGTTAGAGGGTAGAGGTGAGCAGAGGAGATAAATAGACTAGTCACCTCTCTGTTTCCTGAGAATGAGTGGACTGCAGGAAGACCCTCCCCCCGCTGCAAATGGCAGGAAACAGGATATAGAAACAGGAGGTGAGGAAGAGAAAAGCAGCAAAAGCTCAGAAGAACTCATAGGAAACCGAACAATTATTTGCAGACGACAGAGAAAGAGTTAGCAAGCAAAGAAAAAGGTCGCGAACACAGACCAAAGCAAGAACTAGAGCAGAGCAAAAACACAGTTCGGTTGAGTAACTGTTACCTGGCAAAATCAGCAAGGGTTAATGAATTAAAAGCAACCTGAAGCAGATACATTGGCATCCCAAGTGCCTCGCGACTATGTTAAACACTGTAGAGCCCACACAACATTGTACAAAGGGGATAACAAGCTTTATGAACACAGTCCCAACTGACTGAGGTGTTTACCAATGAGCTCGAGGATGCTGCCGGAGCGTGCGCGGCTCTCGGTGTCCTGACGGAATACAGTGCCGTGTGCGATGCTGCCTGCGGTGATGAGCATATGCAGAAGCTCTGGCGGGGGAGTCCTGAACATCTGCTGCAGGAGCTCCAGAGCTGCCGTGACCACATTGTGATCCCAGTGCTGTGTGTAGTGTAAGGTCAGCTCGTACACCTTAAGACACACAAATATGAAGTTTAGCCAAAACTTAATACTAAACATAAAAACATAGACATCTACACAATCACTTTCCGCTCTCTACCTGTAGCAGTTGTTCAGGTGTTGGCTGTACATCAGCCTCCTTCCTCATGACTCCAAAGCTTCCTTTGAGGCTGGTGGTGTTGACTTGCTGCTGCAGCAGAGGCATCAGGTAGCGAAGGGTTAAAAGCACCCCAAGAATAAGGTGACTGGGGTGCTCCTCATCCACTGGAACCAGAAGACCTAGAAAAGAATATACATTGTATGTATTTTGGATTTGCACCATACCATTTTATATTTGCACTCTTTGTATTTGCTCTCATTCGACTTTGTATTGCAAGTGCTGCACAGCAATTTTCCCTCTGGATAAATAAAGTTTTATCTTATCTTCGCACAGAAGGTCAGGATGTGTGTTTATTTATCCTATTTGAATGTGTAGCAGGATTTCTGGAGCTAAAAGCTGTTCAAAACCACCTCGCACACAAATGTCAGCTGAATTATGTTTAACTGTTAATTAAAAACTAGGCAGGTAAAGTGAAAGTCCAGAGTGTGGGCCTCTGTGTGTCTTACCCAGCAGCACATTAAGGAGCCAGGTGTAGAAGTAGCTGGTGCGTCTGGAGTGTTGGCACACGCTGACGGCTGAGCTGGCTGCTGTCCGTCTGATGGTGGGGGAGCTGGACTTCAGGTTAGCCACAAATGACTTCAGCAGCACCTGGGACAAAAATAGTTGGACTACTATGAATTCAAGCTTTCAGGATATACAGAGTTATACAGACATTTACATGGTGTCCAGTTACTGTATTTTTTTTGGCAGTAATCGTTCTTAAATTAGTTGCATCTAAAACATTTTAAAATGGTAGCATATTGACAAGTCAGAAAGGGAGCAAGCCCTCAAAATTAAAAGTAGGGATGAGTACCGAATCCTGGTATTAAATTCCAAGAGACAAAAGATTAAGCTCAACGATTACTTGAAAGCAAAAATTCAATTTACCTAATCAACACTTTCAACATTTTTGCTTTGTCTGGATACCTTGATCTCGCCATCGTTGGCGAAGTGTCCCAAGGCGGCCATGATCTTGGGCATCGCAGCAGCCAGAGTCTCCTGTACTGTCTCCTCCTGTCGCTTGGTGATTCGGCTGAGGCATGGCAACAGGTTGACCAGGTAGGGTCTGGACCACAGAGATGGAGGGAGGGATGAGAATTCAAGCAGAACAAAGCAGCAAATCCCTTTTAAAAGTGATGTTAGACTGTGGTGTTTCTTCCTCTAACCATATCTGATTGTGATGAATACAATGTTAAATACTTCCAAAACTCAGGTCCTGTCTACATGTATAGATTGTTGTTTAGACAAATATAAAAGTCATTTTCAGGCATTATGTGTGTATACCTGCATTTCTGTGGTCTGATGAGGTGAGCGAGCTCAGCAAACCTCCACAAAGCCGCCCTCAGACTCCGAGAGGCACCGTTCTACAGAGATACCCAAAAAACATAAACATTAACACATAAGTTGTTTTCATTTTCACACTTTACATGAAACAAATGTCAAATCCTAGTCATTAGTCTGTGAGGATCATACTGTACGTAAAAAACAACTAACAGCACAAACATATATTTCATACCTTTTTAATTTCTTTGTACAGCTCCAGCTGCAGTCTAGGTAGGTTGGAGTCCATCAGTGCCTGAAAGTAAACATCAAAAATTATCATCTCCTGCCTGACATGACTGATTCAATCACAAAAACTGATTAAAATTAAACAGAAATAATAGTTTTATGTAATTATACATATCATATTTTGTGTTTTGAAATAATTGATAAAGTTATACATCTAATCACATTGTGCAAACCCAAATTAAGGCTCATTATTCTGTAAGTGTACCATGTCCTCATTGGGTTCTAACTGAAAATTAATTGATGATCAACATTCTGGCCTATTATTGAAGAAACAATGCAGAGCAATGACTACATTTACAAGCACACAAATATTTCTTATTATAAGATACAGCAAATTCCACTTGGATATTCTGAATTAAGCCTTTTTCCATGTTAAGCATTTGCTGCTTAAGACATGAGGGATATGCAAATATTATTCTGGTTTTAGGAGCATTCTTTGGAAATGTGTACAGCACATTTGGAATATGCGTCTCAGCTGGGGTTTTTACGGAAGTTTGCGACACACGAACTCTTGCTTGTTTATGGTCAGCCCTGTGTTTTGCTATGAATGCATTGTGCAACCAACTAGCGGACAGTTTGCAAGGCTGTGGGGTAGTCATGCATGCTCAAAGAAGAAACACATCTCCTTTTAAACATTATGAAAAACTTTGATATCAACCTTGATATTTTTGGATATGTGCAAAGATTGCATCGTTGACCTTTTCAAGAAGGTGGTTGAAGAAATAAAAGAGAAAAGCTGTGTTCATACGGTCAAACGAGGAAAACTTTTTAAAAATCCTATTTTGGTGCAAAGTCACAAAACGGTTCAAGGGGCTCCAGCTGTTCCACTTTTCCACATTTTCAAAATGTTAGGGCACTCGGAATATGCATGATTGCATGTAAACAGGAGTATTAGTGGAAAATTTTACTTCATTAGCCATGTAAACAGCTTGGTAGGAATATTGTTATTTTTTCAGAATAAGAGCAAAAAATGGAATAATTTGTGTATGTAAACGTAGTCGAAGTTGAAAAGAGGAGAGAGGAAAGCAGTACGGGGTCTTGCTCACTTTGATGATTTTGTTCAGGCACTCATCGGCTACCATCCGGACATCTGATTCGCTGTCATCGCTGCAGAGCAGGAACATCTCCATGGCGATGCCCAGCAGTTTCTGAAACTCTGGAGATGTTCTGCTCCCAGGACCATAGAGAAGAAAAGTGAGGCAAATGTCATTACGCACATTGAAAACTTTCAACAGACATTCTTTGTAAATGTAACACTTTTTTTATATTGTTTAAACATGAAACACTCAAAACTGCCATAAAATCCAAAGGAGTAAGATGTCATAACCTCTGGATGCAATCCAACTCAAACTGCCAAATATTAAGCTTAGGTCACTGTTGTCACACACTCTCTGAAGTTCATTCAGGAAGGCCTACCTCAGAGATTGAGCCACTATGTTTTCACATATTGTCAGGCAGTGGGTGACTCTATCCTTCTTTGTGGTAGCCTGTTCTTTTTTCCTGTGAAAGAGAAAAGATGGGGAGGATGAGAGGAGGAACAAAGAAAAAGTCAGCAAAAGACACGAAGCGACAGAGGCAGAGAAAGAGAATGTTCGGACAGAACAATTGGGTTCAGACTGAGAGAGTACCTCCAAGAAATTTACCTCACGGAAGCCATTTTATCTCTAAACATAAATCAGGATTACAATTAAGGTTATTGCTAATAGTCAAACAGCACAACAGATGTAATACTGAATATAACGAATCAGTGCCACCCCATAAAACACTGCAACGCTGGCCAATTCTGTAGGTATCACTGAAAAGACAACAAGCAAAGACATCCTCATGCAGGCATTATACATTCAAACTCAAGTCAAATCTAAGCATTCCTTGAATTAAAGGGAGAAATGTCAATTTCAAAACTGGCAAGCCACTTTAGTGGAAACTCACAAGACCACAGTTTCAGACTGATTTACTCTGTGTCTAATTGTAAAGCATATATCAGCAGCAGTGACAGAGCAGCATAAACCCTGCTCTCTAACTGGATAAGTCACACTTTCTACATAGCTGGGAGACTGCATATATATTTCATCTTTTACACCATTAGTGATGCCATTTGTAATCACCCTAATGTTGTGTAAAACAAGTACAGAGCCAAAAGAGTAATACTACTGTGCAGCTAACTCAAGGTATCTTCTGTTTTACATTACGTCATGTGAAAATATGTACTTATGTTCTCTATGGCTACACAACTGATAAAAAATGGTGACCTCCTCGTATGAACCTTCCAAACACTACACCCATCATGCAAACATAACAGTGCATGTTGTTAATATGGTAGAGTCCCTAGAGATGAGCTAGGCCCACACTATAATTAACATCTGCAATCATAACAAAATGCATGCCAGTTATGATTTTGTCTGACTTGCTCATGATTTTCTGTGGCATCAGAGAGAATGATAATCATGTGAGAGCTAAGCAGCTGCAGTTTTTGGAGCCAGGCACCGCAGCTGCTTTCCAGCGACTGCAGAAGCTCAATGCATGATTGCAGAGACTTGGCTTTCCCCTGAGTCAAGTCCTTATTGGCTCCCCAGATTTAAACATATTGAGTTTCAAGATTTAATTCTATCCAGGATAATAGCTCAGAGATGTTACATGGACTAGAAGCTGATACTTATTTCATACATCAAAAGCATGATTAAAAATATAGTTAAGGCAGTGCAAACTGTCTAACTGCAGTATATAGCCTTTATAAAGCGGTTATAATGTATACTAATCATGAAGGGGAAACCATTCTGGAGAGTGTATTGTTGACAACAGGTGAAAACAGACATTTTTGGGCACTTCTGGACTATAAGATGAGCCTGATATATCTGATGGTGCTGTACTAACACCAAACCACATAAAAAATTGACAAATGAAATTACTGACTTCAAAAAATACATTTGAAGAGATGGAAAAGATGATACTGTCATTATGGAAGGTGTCTGGCATGTGTTTCTGAATGAAAAGTCTTGATACTTTGAGCAGAGGCAAAACAAAAACTAAGGGTCGACTCCAGAAAGCAGGTTTATCAAACTCTGAATCTAACCCTGACCTCTGAGTTTTCCGAAGGTGGAAAACACTGAGCTTTCAGGATCAGAGTCAGTTTAATCAACTCTGCGTATGTTAACTGAGTTAAGCTTGTGTGCAGTGAAGGAAAAAAGCCATAATCAACAGAGCCCTAATACCATGATTCACCATGACAACAGGTAAATTGTACAGATATTAATTGGGATCGCTAGCTACACCGCTGGAGCTTGGCAGGATGGACCATTGTCACAGCAGACATTTTGACTTGTCATAGTAGAAAAACACAGGTGAAACTTACAACATTAATAATGGCTCAGTCCCATTCTCTGTCCCAGTGTGCTATTCCAGTGAGCCTGTATGCTTCCTCTCAGTGGAAAGCAGCTATTATTAATGTTATTAAATACACCAGTGCTATTCCTACTGTTACAAGTTCAAATGTCTGCCATGAAGGAGGTCTATTTTTATTAATTTGTTATATATTTGTAGGCTTATATGTGGACTGTGCACATTTTTTTTCTTTTTTTAAGAGCCTGAGTCAGGGGAAAAGTGTCATAACTCAGCACAGTAAAGTTTCATTCAGGGTTGTCCAATAATTTATCATTTAGGTTGTAATCTATATTCGCCAACATTTTAAATCTATTTGTTCAGCTTTGTCTGACAGAGACAAAACATAAAGGCCAGCAACTGAAGACGGAAAATAGAGTTGAAGATTTAAAAAAGATAAATCAAGGACATAACTGTACACGGATCCAGTAATAATGTGGTCAGGGATTTGCACTGGAGTAGAATAAAAGGCTCCAGTAGAGCCATCAGCTACATCAACATTTACAGTACATTTAAACATTTTCATTTAAAAGCTGTTGTTCAGATTACATGCAGCCTATTAAAAAAACAAAAAACAAAAAAAAAACTCACACCTTCACATATTGCAGTGGCACTACCATCCTGTCCACTCAGAAATATTAACATAGCCTAATCTCAAATATTATAGGAATTATGTTCTCTCTGTGCGACCAATCACATCATAAATCATGGTGATTATTTGTCATTGATCATATGTGTTTGAACCATCATACTGATTTTTTAGAATTTAAACTGAAATGACACATAATGTGCAATACACATTTTAGTGTAAGTGCTGTAACAAACTCACAGCTGTCCTCCGTGTTGTAAAAGTAGGACATATGGATGTGTGATTCTGAAATAAGGGTGACTTGATGCTGCGTAATATCTGAATGAAGGCAAAAAACACTGATGAAAGAAGTAACTGTCAGCGCATATACGTTTCTTTAGATAATTCTGGGTACAAACTAACATACAACCAGAATTTTGATTCAGACATACAATAAACCTCCTTTAAATAATGTGCTTTGAACCACACTTTCATACAACCGACTCAATAAAGAAATGAAACAGTGTGTTTAGGTCTGTCAGAGGGAGGAGACAGACAGAAACTCAGGATTTGATTCAGGAAACCAGGTAGCAGGTGAGGTTTACAGTGTCGGTGACCACAGTAACTGACCCAGAGTTTGAGTTTCCTCCCTCAGGGTTCCCTTAAGTTTCCCTCACCTCAGGGTTAACTAACTCAGAGTTGTCACAAAACCTGCTTTGTGGAGCACACCCCCAGTCGCTTCATCTTGCACTATTGATCAGGATGGGGTGCGATGGACAGGCGTAAGTGACGTCACCCCAGTAGGCTGCCATATTAATGCACCAGGTCATCGACAGAAGTTACATCTGCTCTCCTGTGCAATTAGCTGCACAATGATACACTCAGATTTTTTTTTGTTTAAATCCCCACACAGAATTAGTCTTCCTAGATGAACTTATTAAGCAGACTCTGAGTCATTTCACTGATCCCTGACCTCTTGAGCAGGTGCGTGGGCATCAATTAGCGGATGCCTTCTGTGTTAGCTATCATTCAGCTAGCCTGACCCCAAAAATCTCGCTGGTAATGCCAGGCAGCAAATTCTCGCTAAACACTGGTGCGATGTCTGGCAACAGGTAGATCTAAAACAGCGGAGAAGTTTAAATAACAGATCTGGTCAGCACCTTGCATGTTGGCGTAACTGGCTTCGAGCTAGCTATTAACCCTTGGTTTCGTTACCTGACAGGCATCAACGTTAGCTCGCGAGCTAAGCTACCTGTCTAGCTGTTAGCTTGCTATGCAGTCGCCGTAAGACAAAACAATCCACTTACTGCCTCTGGACAAGCTCCTCGGCGGTTGGTGGTCCCTGTTGCTGCTGGAATGACTTCAGAGACTCAAAGGCCTTCATCAATTTCTCCATGGTGGCCATTTTAGCAATCAACAGTAAGCAAGCTAACGTTAGCTAGGCTAGCTAATATTTACTATGTGAGCTAACTAGCTAGCACTGTGGGGACAAGTTAGCGCACGGAGAGAGCAAGCGGTGCGTAGTGCGACGAGAGTGTTAACACTGCTCGCGACAGCTACCACCGGCTCTCCGCCTTCTCTTCGTGCAAGATATCTCTTATTCTTTCACAATATTGCTCCTAAATGGACAAAATGTTGGTTGATAATAAGCCATCTTTGATGCAGCGTTGCGATCCCCCGACAAATCACACCAGGAAGTGGCATATGTGACAGTTGCACAAAAAGGGGAGGGGCGAGGCGTCAGCAGCCAATCAGACTGCGGTTTTATGTTGAGTGACTTGAGAAAGAACCAATGAGTGACTAAGGCTTTTTTTCTCCTTTTGTTGTTATTGTTGCTGTCACGGGACCGCTGTAATCCAGATTGTAATAACATATTTGAGCGACACACATGCTGTAGCTGTGGCTTTTATCCGTGTGCAAAAACAGATGAGTGGACGGTGTGACAGTGAGGAGGCTAATAGAGCTTCCTGTGAATCAAATCAAATAATAAAAACACGTGAGTGGAAATCTAACTTATCTACCTCTCACCCTCACATGGACAATTATATTACTGAAGTCAAACCCCTGACCCCTGGAAGATAATCAAAGCTGTAGCTGGTAATATTTTTTTTACATATTTGCTAGAACTGTCACTATATTCTGGCAGTAGTACATGACACAGATGATATGTGAAAAAATGGTGCTCCTCTGCCTCCTTGTAGTGCTTCTAATGGCCCAGATACCTTGTTGAAAACACTCAACAATGCACTGTCCACTGTCCACAGCAAACTCTCTCATTTTAGTCAGGTCGAGTGAGCTTTATTTGTAGAGCGCATTTAAAAACAACAAATGTTGACCAAAGTGCTTCACAAAGAAATATATAAATCAAATAAAAACAGCCATTAATAGGAGAGTACCTGCAGTAAATGGCCTCTAATGCCACCAGCCAGATATATATTGTGGCTTGGATGTAACATAGGTCTTAGCAGCATGACCTTATTTTTTATTTCTGTTTCCTAACTATCTTTTTTTCCATCTGTGCTTATTATTCATAAAAAAATTAATTAACATGTGACACAAATAAGTCAAGACACAAGTATTTTTATACAAATGGCAGTGTATTATTTCATAATTACAAATGTCAGATATGGTACAACAACCAGTGATACAACTTGTACAAGAATTAACAATGACTGCAGTGGTTGAACAACATGACTGTACAGATACAAAAAAAGAAGAAAATCAAGAAGTCCCAGGCCCCATTTGAATGCCAATAATGCATCTGTCATCCCTCCCTTCCTAGAAAATATCACTTATCTGACATATCTGGACAGAAGAGTGTGAAACCCTGGTGAACCTCCAGGCATTTATCGGTGGTTATCCCAAAACTCAAGTGACATCAAGAAACTAAAGGTTGCTGGTGAGTGCCATCCCAGTTTTTAGGGACAGGCTCGCCATCACCGCCTTGGAGGAAGGCAGGAGAGAAGGAATGCATGTCCTGCATTCAAACGGGGCCAACTCAGCTGGTCACCTTGCCATTTATAAAGTTGTCCTCAGATACCAGTGAGATATGTTGGCACTAGAAGGTCATCATTTACATATACAAGGAACCTGAAGTATTACAAACCGATACATGCTTGAGTAATAAAACATATGTATTTTTTTAAAACAGGCATTACAATGCACTTAGTGCGGACATTCAAAACTGTTGAGCTGTTTAAAGTTCCTTTATGTGAAGGAATTTCTCTCAGAATGGACGGAATGATAAAGAGGTTGAAAAAAGGCGGGATGTCAGAACTTAGATCGGTAATTGGCACATACAATAAAGGCTGTCAGTCTTTCTTTAGTAAATTATTCCGATAACAAGACAAGTTTGCTTTACTTAATGTTGCTTTTGGTATCATTGGCAAAAAAGTTAAAGACACTTCCTATAGTCATTGTCAAAACACACCATAGTGCAATGAAACTAAACAGAATTTCTTTACTGCTATATGGATGGTATAAGAGTAAAGTTCAAACAATGACAGAGGCATGGGTGGCAAACACAGTTTCATTTCCCTGTGAGAGTGAGTGAATGTGTGTTAGAGCTTAGTTACATGTTAGAAATACATCATTTACAAGGTTTTTGAGGCTAAAGAGCGAAAAGGCTAAAATCTACAGAGGCAAGAAAAATCAGCTTTAAAATGTGCCTGAGAGCAAAAAAAACAAAAAACAAAATAAAATTTAAAAAAAGACAGACACTAAGAAACTCAAGTGACAACAAGCCAGCAA
>JAPZEB010000020.1:29149332-29162693 GCA_029783705.1 Chaetodon striatus | reverse complement strand
ACTTGATCATAATTTAGTTGTACTTAAATCAATCAGTTCAATCAATCAATAAATCAATCAATCAATCAATCAATCAATCAATCAATCATCAATCAGTTGTCACATAAAATATAAATTATTAGTCACAAAAAGTATAGCTGATATTTGTAAATAACTTAAATAGCATAGGTTAGCATAAGTTTTGCGGGGCTTACAGACACACGCCTGGAGAGGTCTGTAAACTGAAGGATTTTTATATCTAAACACATTATACATGTTTATACATGTTAAACTCTTGTTGAAAACATGTGAAAATGCGTTGAACCATGCATCATGCAGTACTGAACTGTGGAGTTAGACCGTTAACCACTTGGCATAAGCCACGCCCCTACACCATCTTAAAAACTGAAGCTGTTGAGTTTTGTTGTTGTTTAAAAAAATAATAAAAATAGCCATCGCATACTCAGATGACCGAGGATTATTTTTGGGGAGGTCAGTGTCCTCTGGCTCCAAATGTGATTCCTGCTCTGGTGGCTCAAACATGCACGGCTGCACAAGCCCAATAAAGCTGTTAGATGAAGAATCCATTGTAGTGCTACAACTAAAAGAGGCTGTAGCTTTCCTATTAGTGGGCATGGCTTCAGCACATTCAGCGGACACATCCCCAGTGTCCCAGAGCAGAGAATACTGCCCATTTTTTCCTGATTTTGAAACATATTTTTGTATAATTAGTGTCTTTTTTAATCATTCAAATTTGGCTGGGTGCTTCGTAACACATTTTTCTGTGGTGTGACAAACTCATTACACATATTTATTTTAGCTTTACCCAGACTTAAAGTACAACTGAATCAAGATCAAGTTTACTGGACTAGAAAAGTTCATTTGTTTTAAATCATTACGAAATAACCTCAACTTGTCTTCTTAAATTCAGTGAACTTAAAATTTTATGGCAGCCCAGACACAAACTTTAATCAGCAACTTTTTAGCCTTAGGTTAAAAACAGCTAGTTTCTTTATACAGTGTAACTATTACATTTATTGTTACCAAGACAATGTGACAACTTATGATATACATTTCACAATATATCATTCAGCTGACGTCCCCGGCAACAGAAACTAACTGTGACAGAGTTAAATTATTGGGCTACGCTGAGGTGTGTGAATGTGTGTGAGTCTGTGCAATGTGAAGTACATTCGGGGTAATAATCCCCGGTCTGTTTGCTTCTCCTGGCTCTCAGAGCAGGAAGCAGAAACACCTGCAAGAGTGTGTGTGTGAGTGTGTGTATGTGTTTGTAAATCTGTGTTTGTGTGTATATGCATGTGTGTGTGTACGGGGAACACTGAGGTGGCTGTTGTTTTCATGCCAGCCATCCGGATGCTCTCTCTGCCCACTGCTCTTTTTTCTTCGCCTCCACTGTGCGTGTGTTTGCAAGTCTGTGTGTGTGTGTGCGTAATACTGCACTCCAGGTGCCAGCTGCCTCATCATCACTAGTGACATGGTGCACTAGTCCACACAGTCTACAAACACACACACGCTTTCTGAAGGAACAGGACTCTATTGGTGCCGCTGCACTTTGATGGCTAGACTCAATCACGCTGAATAACAGAAACACTGAATCTATATGCTAGAGGGAGACTTACTTGGTGCAGTCATTGAAGAGCTCCTTACATGGACTCTGCTCCAGCCTCTCCCGACACCCAGCCACCACATCCTGGGGTACGTCTGGCAGATGGGCTGCCGACTTGAGGGTTACAAAGAGAACACAGAGGGTGAGGCAGGCAGATAAACAGAGAGAGAGGGGCAGACACAAAGAGAGATGATGGGGTGTAATTTGGCTGAAGAGGCTAAGAAAACAGATCAAAACATTAACAGCGGGCTTGTCTCTTTGTGTTTGCGAACCTGTACAGTCTGGCTAGGAGTGCACGACATCACGGCTGTGGTCACACCTCACCTGTTTGGTCTGGTTTAAAACAAACTTTGGTTCATTTGTCAGTCTAATTCATTTAGGGTGGTGAGAATGCTGGAAACTGTACTACAGACCAAAGCGCAATGGGCTTAAAAATAAAGATCTCGGTGTGGTTTTGGTGAGAACACAACAAGGAAAAACCAGAGAGTGAGATATGGGTGTGTGACACATGTATACATTCAAGAGCTAAACTGATTAATAGCTAAAACTTTAGAAATGTACCCACCCATTTCCTCTGATTTGCACTATATGACAGCCCATTTCCTGTACATTATTTCTAGGTGTGTCTCACTGTTTTTAATGAGAAATGACATCCAGTTCAAGCCTCCACCAATGATGCTAATTAACCAACCAAGAGAACCAAAAAGAGGTGTAAACAACGCCTAATACTGCTGCAGATAGAGACGCCAGCACACACATTGTTGGCTTCATACACCTTGGATAAAGTCCAAAGTTGATACAGTTTACAGCAGATCATACATTATAAATCACTGGCAAAAACATGTTTAGTGTTTAGATGCACCGACTGTGAAATTCAGGACCGATACCCAAGTTTTTTTGTTTGTTTTTTTTACGGCCTGATACAAAAAATAGTTTTGGTCTAATTTCAACATTCATGACAACTGTACGAGGGGTGAATTTTGTTTATAACTCATCTGTTTACATTTTATTAGGGCACATAATTAAGGGCAGGTTACTCTGTGTGACAGGCTGTCTGCCTCGGTCAGATCATGCCCTCGCTCCTTCACAGCACCAACTTCTCGCCTAGATATGATCACTTATGGCGCCAAAAAATCAAGATGGCGACAGCTGCAATGCCAAACTCGAGGCTTCAAAATGGGAGTCCACAAACTAATGGCTGATGTCACAGTAGCTACGTCTATTATTTTTACAGTCTATGGATACAACAGAAAAACACTGGCTTTGCTGATCCCTGGTTTAGTCATTAATACGTGTAGATGTAATGTTAACATATCTAAAGAAAGCAGTAAATCATATGTAGATGAAAAACAAACTGTTCTAAAATTACAGTTTTAATTAGTAAAATCATGCAGTTCAATAAGAGCAACTTGAAGATTATTATGCACATTTGTCAGTGTGAGCAAATATCATTGTGTCCATATCGACCAGCTCTGTCATTAAGTGAGTGTGTGCAGCATACACCATTATTAAAGTATGTGTCTAAAACATTCAGTCCACAGTCCCTCCTCTTCTAATCAGGAGCTAGCTGGTACATGGCCTGTCAGAGAAGAACAGACGTGTGAGCAACCACAACAGCACAGGAAGCCGTACTCATTCAGCCATCTTTAATATCCCTCCAAATAAGGTCGGACAGAGACCGGCACCAGAAGGCAGAAAGGAAGGCTGAGATGAGGACGGAGAGAGAGAGAGAGAGTCGGGTGGAGGGGTTAATGAGGAACAAGTGAGAGGAAGAAATTAAAGTCATCATCATTTCATCAAGAGAAAATAGAAATGAGTGTGAGACCGCCGACAAACAGAGGGATGTGCTGGTGACAAAACATCTCATCTTAGTCGATGCCGCAAACTAGCAAACATGTTCATCTTCACGCTTCGCCCATTACATCTGTCACCTATCAGGATGAGGCCTCAGCTCTCACCCCATCGCACCATCACAGATTGTGTTTTTGGTCAAATATGGCTGTAGGCAGGGAGATATTCTGGAGTTTGACTGCTTTGAGCCGTGTGTTTTGTTTGAAAACAAGCTCGGTGGAGAGGAATGGGACCGAGCAATGTGACTGTGCATCACAGCCAAAGCATGACGCCCTCAGTGGGACTAACGGCACATGTTCAGCACTAAAATGGTGCTTGTTTCATTTATTGCATTTTTGTCAGTCAGTGTGAGTGTGTGTCACCCCCAGCGCAGTTACACATGTGCCTGTCTGCCTTCCTTAAAAAAGACTGATGTAGGTTCTTATTAAATAAGCATGATTCCCCCCTGTTTTCCTTTCTCGCATACCTCCAGGGGCCGACACACAAGCTCGGGCCTGTGTTTGCCTGCTCACCCAGGGGACCTGCCTCTGACGTGGGCTTGACCTCATGGAGGAGTGCATGGAGGAAGGGGAGGGGTCTGCTCTCTGACAGCCTGTCTAAATCGCTAATCACCCCCTACGCCCACCCCACCCACCACCTTGTGCTACTGCCAAGAGCAGGCAAAGAACCAAGGACTAACTTTCCTCTCCTATTTGTTGCTCTGCAGGGCCCGATTCAGGCCGAGTCTCATGGGAGAAATCAAAGAGAGACAAAGAAGATGAGAAAGAGTGAGACAGAGAAATGGGGACAGAAAAATAAAAGAGTGAGAGAATAAGCAGAATGATGGTAAAAAGTTCAATGAAAGTCTTACCACAGCATCCATAAACTCAATGCAGCGCTTCAGCTCTGGCCTGGTGTCACAGTACTGACGGAATAACAGCCGACCAATGGGCTGCTTCTCACATAGACTGGTGTAGTCCCTCTCTGAGGAGAGGAGAAGATGGGGAGACAGATGGAGAACCGTCAATACAAAATACAGTAAAACAGTGGTTCTAAACCTGTGGATTGTGACCTCATAAGCAGCCCTCGGATGAGTCTAGAAAGTCTGAGGGCCCTATCTGACACCTGGTGCAAAGCGGCACACAGCATAGTGCAACTGTCTTTGCTAGTTTCAGACCAATGCAGTCGCCAGTTTCACAGCCAGTGCCAACATTGTGTAAATAGCAAATGCGCCCATCTGTGTGCCCATGGGCGTGTAGGTCTTGAAATGAGGTGTGGTCAGACGCATTGTTAGCTACTTTGAGGCAGCAGAAAGCAATCGTTCCATTGACCAACAAACAACTGGTCTAAAGTCAACGGTGCAGTATTTTTCTGCTGTTGAAGGGGTGCATTATTCAGATAGTGAGATGTGCCTACATCAGCAGGTTCACAACACACAAAGGGACACAAGGATGTGTTGTGGGTAGGGCAGAATACAGTATCAATATTATATCAGTATCATTACATGAGACCAGATATTGTCTTCGATAAAGGATATTGTAATATCGTAAGTTTTGTCTGGTTTTAAACGCTGCATTACAGTCAAAATTTACCAGACTATTCTGGCTGTTTTCCACTATTTGCCTTTACACCCTTAGTCATTATGTCCACTGATGATAATTTATTATAATTATGTAAAAAGTTTGTGAAAGTACCAATAGTCACAGTATTGTCACCATATTGATATCAAGGTATTTGGTCAAAATATTGTGGTTTTCGCCCAGCCCTAGTTGCAGGTGGGTGAAATACTACATCATTAACAAGGAGAATATTAATTACAGTCTCTAAAATATGAACATAACATAGAGCAAAGCAGAACTGCAGAATTGCTGTCAGACTTCCCATCAAGAGGGATGCTGTGCACATATAAGCACAAGAAGCAGAAGCAACATCATCAATTACTTTATAAGTTGAAAGTTTAGTTTCCTTGGTCAAGTTCATAACTATGACTTTTAGTTTTGCTGCTTAAACGCCCTACAATATTTGCTGCAGTGACATTACCATTCTTAATGCATTGCTCTCCGCAGACAAGTGCTCGCTTCTCCAATTTGCCAAATTCACCATGTAAGAAGCAGTTCACCAGGTGCTTAAAGGAAACCTACTTTCATTTAAGTCTTTGTGAATAAAAGGTTTTTCAATATCGTCATTTAAAATAACATTTTTCCCCAATGTGCATTTGCACCCTTTTTACATTTTTTTAACCTCTAACACACATGTACATATCTTAGCGACTTTATAAACATGCGCATTATGTTACAATGAGTATTTTAGTTGAAGTGGACTACATTATCATGCACATCCAGTAACTTAGCTAAAAAAGGCTTATCCCATTGATAAACATACTGTCAAACTGCAGATACAGCCTACTATAAGGTGCAAGAGAGAGAAAAGAAATGTAAAATTCACCTACAAAGCATGCTGTCTCTTAAAGGACCAGTGTGTAAGATTTAGGAGGATTTAGTGGCATTTAGCAGTGAGGACTGCAGATTGCAACCATCTGAAACTTCTCACGATTAGAAGTTTCAGATGGTTGCAACTTCTCACGATTAGAATTCCTTCCGTGTTCTTTGTTCAGGAGGTTTTTAACAGGAGCCGAATTATTCCCAAAGGTCTCTTCCTCTCCATAACACACAGACCAGATGATTAAAACCGGTAAAACATTGAATAAAGCAGCCTCATGGTACAAAACAGTGTTTCTTGGATGCTGTTCGGCATGTCTTAGACGGGCCATTATACCAGCACGTGCTTATGTGTGCCCAATTCTTTCTCTGATAACTTGAGATCCAGACGTTCAGGAAATTTTTAGCAGGGGCCAAATTATCCACAGAGGTCTTTTCCTCTCCAAAACAAATGGACCTGGTGATTGAAACCAGTAAAAACACTGACTGAAGCATGTTTTTCCAACGCTGCTTATCATGGAGGGGCTGCTGACTATGGTGGCCATGCAACAACCTAAATGGCCCTATCGAGAGCCAGTGTTTGGTTTGTCCCTTCTGGGCTACTGTAGAAACATGACGGAGCAACATGGCGTACTTCATGGATGAAAACATACTCCTTGTGTACCCATAAACGGCTCATTCTAATGTAACAAAAACATGACAATTATAAACTAATGCAAACATACTTGTTTTATTGTGTTCCGTTTCTGCAAACACAGCGCTCTACATCCTACACACTGGACCTTTAATTAGTACATTTGCTTATGCCACAATATGCTAAAAAAAACAAAACACACTGCATGTCTGTGTTTTCTGTATGTGTGTTTCCTATGTGTGTGTGTCTCCTGTGCAGCTGGCCCCAGCCTATTAGGACTAATGGCGTCCATTTGAGTCATATTTCCTCTGGCACCAAATGAGGAAGAAGACCCAGGACGTTTTCCATCACTGGTTGACAGAAAGGACACACATACACACACACAAGATAAACATACAAACAAAAATAGGCCACACACATTCACGTACACATGTGCACTTGTGACTAGAGGAGGAGGAGGGATGCATGGGATGAACATTTCTGAGTGCTGACAGCTACAGGACAACCTCCAACAGTAAATCAAATCTTCACAACAGCCCTCCCAGCTGCACTGTTTATTACACAGCATTCCCCTCCGCTCCGCAGCTCTGAGCTTCTCATTCAAACTCACCACTTATACGACCACAAAACCTAAGTTATCGCTTTGGCGAACAAACAGTAGACTGTAGAGATATGATATTTTTATTGCTTCCCCTTCCACTGTGCGTCCACTGTGTTTTAAATCTGATGAACAAAAGCTCTTTCAGAAAAAAATCTCAGCGAGAGATCTGTAAGTGTATTGCATTGCACTTGCCTTCAGACATTGCCTTTCATCTTTGATCACCAAGTTTTGGGAGGCCTGCTTTGGTGTTTCCCTATCAGCTGTGTTCAGATGTGAGCTGGAGCTGGGAAAGCCCCACACACTCATAGTTGATAAGGGCAATTTTAGAGCATCTGTGCAGCAAAAAATGTTTGGAGCAGTTTATTTTAACTTTGGAGTGTTCGCTCCTTTCGTTTGATTCTTCTGTCCAGGTGAGAACTACGTTGTGAATACCTGAAAATGTGGATCTATCTTTACTTCCATGCAAACAAATGTGTTGACTTCCTAGAAAATTCTGTATCTTGACTGTCACTGGACGGGTTGTCAACGCTCTGTCCAATAAAGAAGCTTCATGTGAGTGCACGTGACTTCTGTTTATGAGCTGGTTTGTTTGCAAATGGGCAGTGTGAACCTAAACAAACCAAATTCAACAGTAAACTTTTCCACTCTGGTTCAGAAGAAAACGAACATTGAATGCTATCTTAGTCTGAATCGTTAGCGTCTGCTCTCCAGCAACCAAAAAGCTTGAGATTTACAGATTCTGTATTTTAGATCACATTTTCTCATGGGAACTTTGTTTATCCCCCACTGCATATCATTACACCAACACTCCAGTTTACAATGAGCCTCCTGATTAGGTTTCAGTGTTTTGTTTCTGAACAGGTTTTGCTGTGGGGGTTTAAGGGTGGTGTCATTCTAATTGCTAGTGTCTTCTGCTGAGGTGACACACTCCAATTTGCGTAATAATAATAAGAAGAAAAGAAAAATCACAGAAACTGTTGTGCAATGTTTTTGAAAGGATTTCACAGTTTTTAAGTAACTGACCCATTGAGCAATGTATGTGACAGCAACATGATTTATGTGTCACCGGATGGCGACCAACATGATCCACAGTAGAAAAGTGCACACAGTAAAGTGCAGGACACCATCGGGCAGCTGCCTGAGCAGATTGTTCCCAGTTGAGAAAATTCCAGCCTGCGCACTGCAGCGTTTTTCAGATGCGTTCCCAAAAAAATATGTGAGCTGTAGCGCGCTGCACAAAGCACATTTAGTTTTTCTGCCAACAGGTGCTGCAAGTGAAATGTAGACACGATGTAGCTGTGAGAATTAATGTATTTTTAATAAATACAACACAGCCACAAATCTTTTTAACAGTGTTAACTTTTTCTGTAGGCTATTGAGAAAGTAGGAAATAAAAATAACACAATTACAGAAGCCTGCAAGTCTACAAAATCCAGAAGGCAAAACGCTCTTCTTCAAAAATGCTTTCACAGTGGTGTGACACCATCAGGCGAACAGAACAAAACCAGGCTGCCACCATGGCAGCCATAATGTGGCGCAGCTGCACGGTAGATGTTTGAAAGAACTGGATTCAGCACTGGAGCGGGGCCCCGTTCACCACTATGAAAGTTGCTCAGTGTCGCATGAAGCCAAAAAATTTTACCTCCCAGGTGTAAAGTTACCTGGGTCACTGGGTCCATAAAGCAAGCGCACTGGAGACTAACTTCCGCCTGCCAGACCAGCTGCTTCTCTGACCCTCAGCTAACTTGATTGGGGATAAAATAATTTCATTGGGCTGCTCCTGTAGACTTTAAAACGTTATCAGGCCGAATGGGTCAAATCCCAAAAGTGAAGCAAGTCGTCCTGTGAGGGTTGTGATGCTCAAAAAGATGTATCCAGTGATTTACAGATGTCTCTTTCCCAATATAAGTCTATGGAAAAAAGTATTTTTAGGCACAATAGCATCATGTGACGAACCCAGAGGTTGTAGTTTCACAGTTTAGCCACTATGTCAAATTGGCTTCAAAGAGGGCCTGAGCTGCGGCCGGTGTTATTGTCCTTCCTGGCTCCCTTACGGTGGAGATGGATGTGCAGATAACAAAAACAGGGATTTATTGATCTCATATCATGACTAACTTTACGGGATCATAACGTCACAGGTATGGAATTAATCTGCAGATGCTCCAGTTCTAAAGGAGACCAAACTTTTCTACAGATGTCAGTTTTTGAGCCTCAACAAAGGCCAAAAACCAATAATTTAACCTTTTGAACCCCTGTTTAGCTTTCAGCTATATTTGTTTATGGGCTTACAGCACTGCCACTTATGAGCAATCCATGCCATAAACTGTAATTTTCAGAGTTATTTCAATTGCAAATTATTTAGATTTAATACCTATTTGTCAACAGGTTTTCAACTTACCACAAATGCACGCATTTGAATGAACAGAGGAGTGTGTTTGTCTCTAAATATATATAAATCATGTTGAGGGGACATTGTGAGCTTGTAGCAAAAGCATACTGATAGTGCTATCTTCTATCACACACCACCTTTACATACCATTTAAACACAGGGGAGTAGTCTCAGCCATTCTGTACATACTGTGTTATTTTCTGTCATAATTTGTTTACATTTTAATGGTACACAGAGAACTGGGACTTGGCAACAATCTATACCCTGGGACACGGGCATGATTTTAGTATCTATGTTTTCATAAGTTAGCTGTAAACAAGTCCATTTTTTAATAACATAGCATATTCCTGTAGGAGCAACAACTACTACAGAAGTATTTTACGTCAGACTATCCAAAAAGGAAAAAAGGTAAAATTAAAAATTAGTAACATGCTTGTACTTTTTGCAGTTTTACTGGGTTGGACATAAACTGTCAGTGTTTATCAATGTCCTAATATCAAGCTAGGAACAATGCTAAATCACATGTGTGTCCTTGCACATTCTTGCTTGTTATCTTGCCCATTTTTTTAGATGAAGCTTACCGATTGTTCACCTGCAAAACTGAAGGATTGTGTTACAAGACGTAGACTGTCAACATAAAAAGACCAAAAGCCTGAAAAGAAACCACAGTTTCTTCGGCCTGGCTCTGGGTTAGTGCGGGAGTTTGTGTTTCTGTGTCCAAGGCGATTCCAGGCTCTAAATCATTTGAATACGAGAACGCAGGCCAGCATTCCACTAATGAAAAATGTCCCCTTTGTGTTAAGCAAACCCTCTCCTGTGTCCTAAAGAAAAACAACTTTGAAAGTCAGAGACAGTTGGGATGACGTACAAGACAACAAAATGTGAGACACAAAACGGGACAGGAAAATAAAAGGACTGAAAAGAATGACTGGAGAGTTGTAAAGCTTGAACTAGCCTGGACTAGTAATTGTCTGAGTCAGTGAAGTAAGCTGCAATTACAACTTAATTAAAACTCCAATTTAGGCCAATACTGAGTGAGTTAGTGAGACAGTGAATGGCCAGAACTATGTGTAATGAGTGTGCATGCTTTTGTGGTAGAGATCAAAAGTGATATGTGCAGGTGTACCGTATGCATTGGATGGATACCAGAGGAGTGAGGGGAGATAGAAGGAAAGGAGGAGAGTACGGCAGAGTGGCCTCAGGCTGGCAGACAAAGTGGCTGCAGCCCACATAATGTAATCTAGGCTTCCTAGAAGTACTGCACACTTGTCAAGGCTAAGGTCAAATGCCTGACATTATCAAGACACAACAAAGACACTGCTATCAGTCGCTTTACTGTATCCTATCCACTGTGCCTACGCTGTGTGCGGGCATGCGTGAGCGTCTATGCACACGGGGGTGTGTGTGTGAGTGCATGCACATGCCTACACGTCTGTGTGTTTAAGTAGGCAAAAGGGATTATTTTGATCCTGCGCTCGGTGTGATAGGGAAATTACGCAATAGCTTCTATGTAATAGTGACGTATGTAACACTCAACAGCTGCAGCGTGCACATGCGTGCGCACCGACACTTACTTACACACACACACACACACACACACACACACACGTAGGGACATAAAGCCCATTTTTAGAATCCTCTGAAAAGTTATAATCCAAATGGCACTAAATATGTAAGACACGCCGATCACAATGCTTCCTCACACTTAAGGTGACATTTATGTGCTGTTTTACAGCAGGTAATACATCATGGCTGACGACAGATACATTCAGGTTTACGATAATTAGATCTGTGACTGATGATTTGTGATATGAAGACAAAACGACAAGGAACACAATCGACGCTGAGTAAGAGATATCACCGTAGGGAGTTTGTTCATCTACATCTCTTTCACTCAGCCTCCCTCCTTTCCTCCCGTTGTTTCTCTCACTCTCTCCTGTCCTTAAGAGATCTCTCCTCCTGCTAGTAAAAGCCTCTCTCTCTCTCTCCCTCTGTGTTTCTGTTTTTCACTTGCTCTCTCTGTAACTCTCCTGTTCTGCCACTTTTATATTGCACTGAAGTGGTGGAAAGAGGGAGGGAGAAAGAGAGATGCAGATAGTGGGAGGGGGAGGCATGGAGACAGAAAAGAGGGAGGGAGAGTATGTGGGGGAGGGTAGCACTGCAATCTCTGGCAGAGATAGCTGTGACGCACTATTACACACTCACAGGCACCTACACACACACACACACACACACACACACACACGGAGTGCTATGGCATTCAGAGGACTAGGGTGGGTGGGGGGGGACGAGGAGATAATGTAGCCCAGGAACTGAGCACTTGTCTGGGCCACAAAGAGAGAACCCTGCCCCTACTTTCAAGTCAAACCTGGATGTGAAAAACAGGAAGGAAACCAGGGTGAAGACGTTTTGATTTGGCGTGTGAGCAGACAGATAGTCAGCGAGACACACACGTAATGTTAGGAGAGTCTTTAAGATTAAGAAATGGCTGTGCAAAAGGATTCCCTGAGTCAGACACACACACACACATACACTGTTTCCTGTCCCCTGCCTGTAACCGCGGGTGGAGACGGGTAGAAACAGGAAGGAAGTCCAATCTGAACTTCCTCCCGCAGTCAGACCCACCCCAACGACACAGCATGGCACGTTATCTTTCTGCCTCACACCCACACGTATACACACACTCTCCAGGTTTCTTACCAATAGTGCGGCGTAGCTCCTCACACTGGCTGATGTGGGGGAGTTTTAGCATCTCCTTCCATTTCTTACTGCGACCGTTCCTCTTCCCTCCTCCACCTGAGAGACACAGAGAGACATTTAAATCAGCCCGTCAATCAAATCACTGCTTCAACATTGCACTTGAGTCTTTAACCACATCCAATGGTTGGCATTTTCGACACAAGAACAAGAGGACAACCAGCCTAGTGTGTGTGTGTGTGTGTGTGTGTGTGTGTGTGTGTGTGAGCGTGTGTGTGTGGATGCTCCGTACCGGCATATGTGAGTTGTACCGCTGGAGGGGAAGGTGTCGGGGTTGTGTGCGAGAACAGCGTGAATGTAAATCCACCAGTGGCGTCTTGTTGACAAAATACACGTGTGAATAACAGATTTACCTATCTACCAGTGATTGTTTATGATGCACAACTATCGGGGAAAAACAAAAAGCTTCAGAGAGTGCGTGAACGAGAAGTCAGCATTAGCGAAGCCATGGACCTTAATTTCTTTTCTTCATCGTGTTATTATTCTGTGTTAAGCCTGTGTGTGTGTGTGTGTGTTTTCCCCCTCCGATATAGGTTTTTATTTCAGAAGTACTAGAAGCGTCGGCTTAAGTTGTGTTTTTAAGTTTAGTCGTGAATATTTAACAACTTCAAAGCATACGTAGTGAGACAGAAACCTTGAGTATTAGCCAGACTTGACAGTGGTGTGTGCCAGTATTGAACTGCTCTCTACCAAATAATTCAATCATACAAAAGATTAGTTTACTTAATTCCAGATCTCTTTTGCTTAAACTATATATATATATCTCTTATTTGTATTTGTTTTGTTTAACAAATGTTATCAAGTGGAACATCTGAACCATGTTTGTCATTTGTTTTTTTTTGAGTTAACTTAATTTGACAAATTGAACTGAGGAGCCTTGGATTTTGCACTTGGGGTGGATTAGAGGAAAAGCCGAGCGAGCGGAGAGCAAAGCTTGGAAAAGGAGGGTGGGACAGACAGCTTGGTGGTGCAGTTTGGACTTTCAGGTCTGTCTGAAGGAGAAGGTGTGTCTGTGAGAGTATTGTGACAGGGTAATGTGTGTGTGTGCGTGTGTGTGTGAGTGTGTGCGTGCTGTGACTAGAGAAGATGGTGCTTTGTTGGCCCCG
>JAPZEB010000020.1:29133439-29149232 GCA_029783705.1 Chaetodon striatus | reverse complement strand
GTACCAGATTTCAAGGCTTTAGACCAAACAGAACAAATGTTGTGGCATTTTTCTTGCACATTAAACTTAATACAGTTTTTGGGTACAAATGGGTTAAAGAAACAAGAGGAAGGCTGATTATCAGCATTTTTTTTCCCAGTTAAAAACACAAACATGCTGGTTACGGTTAATATATAACTTCTTATTTATGTGAATTTGCTTACTTTGGTGTTTTTCTTTTCTCTTCTCAGACTTTGGTAAGATAAAATGAGCTATTAAGACATCAGTTTAGGCTCTGGTAATGTTAGATGGGAATTTGACATTTTTTCAACTAATTATTTATTTTTAAAATGTAGATCTTTATCAATATTAAACCAGCTAGGTGGTATATATAATTTGGTTGTTTTACAGTTTAAAAATATGCTAAATAAATCAGCTGTGCAAAAACGTTGCCAGTATAAAGTTGGCAAGACTATGATTTTAATTACAGACTGTCAAATCAGATAAGTGACTAATATTGTCATCTCACTGAGCTTAATAATAAACTTAAAATAAATAATGCATTGGCCACATTCATGCCAATACAGCTCATTTGAATTTGAATAAATTCTAAAGAGTACAAAGCATTAAAAGTCAACTTTTGGTATTTGACAATTTTCAATACTCTGCATTATGAGTATATTTCCCATTTAAAAAATAATACAAGGCATTTCTTCTTTCTAGTTTTTTTTTCTATTAAAGAAATCAAACTTGCAGTCTATCTCTTCAGTGGTTTTGATTTTTTTTTTAGATAGTAGAAAATTAGTGATGGAGTCAGATTAAGGACAGAAAGCCCTCGCTGCAGAGACACACATCTGGTTTCAGAGTCAGCGGATTGAAACCCTCGACTATCCTTGGGCACACATTGCTGTTTCTCCCGTCACTTCAATCCCATGTTTTAAAACACTGAGTAAATAAACTATCCCAGTGCTCAAGTAAACCACGTAGACTGTGACGGTTTGAGGATGACAAAGAGGGAAATCCTCTGCTCCGAAGTTCACCAGACGCCAGCTGGTCCGGCACTGACACGTGACAGCTTCAACACAAATACATACAGGGGGTCACTGTGGTCAAACACCTGCAAAACAACACCGTCCCAACACACACAAGCACGCTGCATGTCCAGTGTTCATGCTCTCCTCACCTCTACAAAAACATCCCCATCCTTCTTCTACAACAACACATCTTTTTTTTTACTAATCATACTTTTTGGCTTGTCTTATAGTGAACAGGTACAAGCACAAACAAACTAACAAGTAAGTCATCAGCAATTTAAGCTGTTATAATTTAATTGGGCAAGCACTGGATGCACAAAATTTAAAAAGAGGAGACTTTGTTTCCAATCAAGTGACTTTCATGATGCGCAAAATTCAGATTAAGGGCAGGAAGTGGTAAATATAGCATATAATGCTTGAATAGGAAATAGAGGTATGTGACTACATAAAAGGATTGTATGAGCCTGCAGGCAAGTATCATCAGAAAATTAAAAACTCATGTTGGATGTGATTCATACAAATTAAGAAAAGTGATTTTTCCCATAACTTTACCAATTTGCCTGGTGTCGTCACAATTGTTGTGACAAATTGCCTCATCCTCCGGACCTCCTAACGGTACAAATTATACACTGCAAGTCCATGAAAGCTTACAAGAGTAGTGCAGTGGTTCCTCACTGGTGGTTCACGGTCCAAAGTGGGTCGCGGCCCATTCTGAATGGACCGCAAGTGACTTGTGAACATGTCAAGTTTGTAAAAAAGCACACATTATTTTTAAGTACAGAAAATTTCCAGCACAGAGCTTTTATTTTGAAGCACCGTTTTCTGCTGTAGAGTGAGTGACTAACAGGCAGCTACTTGACAGAGACAGCAAACTAGCCCAGCGACATGGCCAAATGCAAATGTGACACTGACTGTATTAAACTGCGTGACCTTGAACTAATGACTGAGGAGAAATCTGTAACCTGAGGCTGGATAAGTTGGGAACCACTGGTCTAGTGGACTATAACTATTTTGTGTGCGGTTGAGTCCACGACTGAAATGACTGCTGTCTTGGTTTTAGTCGTGTGAGTAAACCTGCTTGAGTATAACTGTCTTTTATAATTTGACGCACATGGATGCTCCACTGTCAGGCTAACATTACAAGCACATATTAGCTAACTTTAGCTTTTATTGTCTACCTACAGGGTGGACCATTCACAAAGGTCTAAAACACCATCAAAAATCTGGGTTGTAGCTAAAAACACAGAGAAGTTGTCACAGCAAATTACACAGCAACACTTTAACATTAATTTTTGAGATTAGTTAACTCAACTTTTCCAGACTGGAGAAGGAGGTTTCTTATCCACAAATGCAGCTATTTCTTTTTACTTCTTCCCTTTACGTCTTACTATTTTCAGAATTTAAAGTGGCCCTTGTTTTTCCCCAATTTGATCAATTGGAACAGCCATAACCAGTGCAAATCATAGACATTTGTGCAGTGTCGGTAGTCGGTTGCCTGCCCTCCATCTGGACACTGCACCAATGTCTGACATCATATGCAATGAATCTATTACGTCCTGCCCACACTGGAGGGGAAAACAATTCATTGCTCCCCATTGACTTTGTGCTGCGTGAAGGTGCCTCCTTGTCACTTACGTCTGCTTGCAAACAAGAGAAAAATGCCTAAAAGCTGCGATGTGGTGGGATGCACTACCAACAGGGTAAAGAACCCAGAAGTTTTATTGAGCTGTCAAACCGAAAAACTGAGCTTTTAATAAGACAAAAGTGGATATTATATGGTGGATGCAACTTTCATAAAACTGAGGCAATGTGCTTTGATTGTGATTAAATAAGTTCCAGTTCCTAATTTGGCCAGACACACTGTAGAGGTCGAAGCTAACTAAGCTATGCAAGGGCCTAAACATTTCCCCCTCCTGTGGGTGTGGTTTTCAGAGTATGATACAGTCTGTCTCTGTGATAAGACAGGAGCGTTATGAGTAGATACTTGTTGACGTTTTGTTAACAAAGCTTAGAAGTCTCAAGTTGTAGATGTTGACAGGCATGTTGATAAACCAGTTATGGGGCTGCAGGGCATGAACACACACACACACACTCACATGTACAGATGTAGACGTATTAGCACATGAGCAAAAATGTACTCTCTTTGTTGCTGGGAAAAAGAAACAAAATTTTTAAAAGGAAGCGCAGACAAGATAAATGTCGGAGTTAAATGTCGGATTACAAACTGTCTGATGATAGCCAGTTGCACCTGGCTGGTTATTTTGCAGGAGAAATTCTTGCACACACTTGAGCCAAAAACACAGGATGATTGATGAATACAGTCAAACCAGTTCAACAAAAAGTAACAAATCGTCAAAGATTAACTTCTTCCCTCTGATAGGCCGATGTTGTTCGAGGGAGTTGAGACTTGTAATGCCAATAAAAGGTTGAAAGTGACAACACTTGAATGCTGTACAAAAGACACAAGGGTGAGAAATGTCACCTTAAGTTGGGGTCAGATGAAAAAAGCGGATGAGGAGAGACAGAGAGAATACTTGAAGAAAACAATAAAACAGACAAAGATACTGACAACAAAAGGAAGACAGGGGTTTTAACAGCAAGCTATGGAAGAGCATGTGTGTATGTAAGCGTGTGTGCGCGGGTGCATGTGTCTGTCGGAGCTGGCTGGGCCACCCCACCCTGTTTAATGTCACTCTGACGTCAAAGCCATGTGTGCAGGCCCTTAATGCAGACAGGATGGAGCAAGTATTTATTTAACTTTGGTTCTCCCCTCCGAGAGAACGGGGCCCTCCATAAACACCGACTTCAGAGCAGTTTCGCTCATTCATGGCCGAGCTACAGCCAGCGCTGAGATCATCGCGCGGGATCTCAGGACAGGTCTGCGCATGCGCACCATCGGCGAGATTCAAAAGTTGGAACGTGTTGAGAAAGACTGGTGTCAAATCAGGAGACATGCTGCTCGACTACGAGGATGCACATTCCTTTCCCTAAAAGATTTACAGACGGCGGGGTCATCCTGGTCACACAGCAGTCTAAGACATGTAACCGACTGGCTTCACATCTCCCCCCCCCCTTTCTCCATTTCCCTGTGTTTCCTGTCGCTCTCTGCTGTCAACTATCCAACAAAAGCAAAATGCCATAAAAAATGCCATAAACAGCTCTGGCCACAGATGAATGGGTGACCCAACATTACACTCAGCTCGTTTAAAACAACCTCAGGTAACCAAAGTCCTCTTTTTCCTTTTTAATAAAATCCAACAGCCTGTTCATTCTTAAAGGGAACACAGAGTACCAGGTCGCATTAATGCAAAGCATCTGATGGAGCATTTACGTCTTATTACCACATAACAAAATTTCTGACTGTCCCAAGGGAATCACCCTCCATTATTTCTAGGGCACTTGAAGGTCAGGGTGGGCGATATATTGATTATAAACAGTGTAACGCTGCTTGTTACACGTAGGATGTAAAAAAAATAACACACATTGAGTATATATTGCCCCGTCATTTTTTAAGCCACCAGCATGAAACTTGCTTCGCCCAATCTAACTGTTGACCAGAAGCTTCAAGTTCACAGCCAAAGCATCAACACTTCCTGCCTGAGACGGGTCAGGTGTTTCGCTTTGATTTATGTCATTATAACAATACTTAACGTTATTATAACAGTAGGCTACTTTATTTAACTAAATTATAACAGTACTATCTTTGAATTTATTATAAGACTTTTTATCTTAACAGCACTTTATGTAATTTTTTTTATAACAATACCTTATTTAACTTTAATACAACAGTACTTTATTCAACTGTAATATAACAGTACTTTAATTTATTATAACAATAATTTATTTAACTTTAATGTAACAGTACTTTATTTAATTTTATTTAAACAATACTTTATCTAATTTTATTATACTAATACTCAAATTTTATCATAACAATATTTCATTTAACTTTATTACAACAGTACACAATTTAATTTTATTATAACAATATTTTAGTTAACTTGAATATAACAGTACTTTATTTACCTTTATGTTGACAATACTTTATTTAACTTTATTATAACAGTACTTTATTTAATTTTATTATAACAACACTTTAACTTTAATATAACTGTACTTTATTTAACTTTATTATAACAGCGCTTTGTTTATCTTAATATTTTCACTTTATCATAACTGTACTTTAATTTTATTTTAACAATGCTTTGTTTAACTTTATGTTAACAATACTTAGTTCGGAGCAGAACTTCTGATAACAGCAGGCTGCTTTTTTTTTTTTATCATAATATTTTATTTAACTTTTAGAATGGCAGTACTTTATGTAACTTTACTATAACAGCACTTTATCTAACTTCATTATCACATCACTAAATTCAACTTTTGATAACAGTAGGCTATTTTATTTAATTTTATCATAACAGCACTTAATTTAACTTTATTATTTAACTGTAGCTACTTTATTTAACTATATTGTAACTGTTTTTTAAGTAGTTTAGTATTTCTGTAGTCTACAGAGGAGATTTCAGAATATCAAGATATATATATTGTTCTGCAGTATAGCCTAAAAATATTGCAATATTATTTATAAGCCATATTACCCAGCCCTACCTGGAGCACTTTTTACAGTGGAAAGGATACACCAATAGCAGTGTAATTTACTTTGTGTATGACGTTTATTTTGGTGCATTTCCACCATTTTCAAGTCTGACCGGTTCAACGTATTTTGAGAGTATTAGAAACAGAAAGGAAATACACAAAGAGGGAGACCGAGAAAGAGAGGGAGTACACCAAGAGTGTTGTCATGCAGCTTTTTTTTGTACGTTTGTCTGTCTGGAGTGAGCTATGAGTGCATTAATGAATGTTACATTCATTCTGCCTCTGTCTAGACTCTCTCTCCTCCCCTGTGATCAGTTGCTGTTTTCACATGCTCTTAATGCGTGTGAAGGCCAAATGCAGTCCAACACCATCCCAAATATGCTCCTCTCCCTGTCCTCCCTTTCCTCTCTCTTTCATCTCAAGTGGGAGAAGGAGCCAGACTGGAGGTCATACAGTAGACTGTGGAAGTATCATCTCAGGGCGACTCCCCCTCTGCCCACCCCACCATTTCAGTGTTCCTGCAGCTTTCACAAATTCAGACTTGAGATTTATTTTCTTAAAGCCGGTTCAAATAGAGTTCACACGACTTACTTCACATTCAAAGTTAAAAAGATAAAATAAAATAGTACTTAGAGAAGAATTTCCTGTGTGACCGATGGGTTTATGACTCAATCGTTCACATGCCTAAACAGCATTTAAAGGCTTTTTATCCATTGAATTTAAATAAAGAAACAGGTGAAACAAGACCTGGACCAATAAATCAGTCAGCAGATGTATCAACCAATATTGGCTAATTAAAGATGTGATATCAGCATATGTATTTGCTGATAAGTCACGATAAGATGCAAGATTTAAGTGCCAAATATATATTTGCAATAATAAGGAAACAGCGCTAACATTACATAGTTGACAAGTTTGTTTTTAAACTGTGAAATCTTCCACTAATACACATCTTGGTCATAAGGGTTCTTGTAAAATATGTGTCTTAGGGATGATTTCTGTTAACTTAACCACAGAGAGTATTTTTGAAAGGCTATACATGGTGGTCTTTAAGTTAATTTTACTACTCTTCAGTTTACTGCAATGCACACCACCCAGACTTGGTGGGTGCTAGGTAGCAGCGCCACTCACTCTGCGATTACTGCTAGTAACACCAGCCTGGCCCAACAGTGATGCTGTGGAAACACCGTGCCCACCTTCTAGTCTCCCTTCAGGTCGCCCGGTGGAGAAGTGGCTAAATTTTGAGCTGCAAATTCTTTGCACTGCTAACTTTTTTATCATTGTTACCTCTGTTGGTACCGTTAGCAGTGTCAGCACGGCAAGTTTGTGAATGGCTGTTGGTGTATGGAAGCAAAACCTCTTTATTATACGCATTTATGTTGATAATATTGGTACTGGATATTTTCTCAAAGTTCAGTATTGGTTAGGCTCCAAGTTCAAACAGAGTTTGGTCAGAAATAAATCTGTCTTGTATGATGATAAACTGAATATGTTTGTGTTTTGGATGGCTGGCCAGACAAAACAAGTGATTTTAAAAAGTCACCATGAGCTCTGGGAACTTGGGATGGACGTTTTTCAAAATTTGCTGACATTTTAAAGACCAAAAAATTCAAGAAAATAAGAGTTAGTTGCATAATGGCATTTCCATTTCGTTATTCATCAAAATTAAAGATTAAAATCAGCTCTGTATTCACTGAATAACAATATATGGCACATATATTAACACAAGAAGTAATTATTTGTACCCATAATCAGAAAATAAATGGTCAGCCAGTGGAAATTAAAGAGATAGTTGTGATAACATAAAAACATTTGGAAGGGGAAACAGCATCACTGGCAACTTCTTCTGCTGTGATTCCCAGCTTTTTCAGATGTGACCGTGAACGCAGAGCGGCGTGGTGCTGCTGTCTTCACAACCCGTCTTTATTTTGCATCGCCATATGGGAGAAGCCGCTCACCAATCTGATGAACACATGTCACATGCTGACACTCAGAATAACAGCCACAAGGCCAGAAAATCCAGCTCGTCTGTGACAGTGACAGACCGACCACGGCAGCAAGCAGCCAGTATTTACATCTCCTTACAATCCGCTTCGGGCAGTTCGGCTACACACTTACGCAGTGACTTGTAATGAGTGCAAGACGGTTTGATTCCTTGAACCCTGACTTTAAAATAAAAAAAAAAAGAACAGCACAGAGATTAATGATCTCGGCCACTTAAAAAACTCCTCTGAGCATAAAACGAAGAGAATAGTAAATGAAAGGTAAAAAGCCAAACATGCTGTTGAGTAACTCCACTACATTTTGGCACTAGCAGCATTTTTCTAACTTTAAAAACACTGATAACACTGTTTACCAAGATATTTTTGGCCAATGTAATCGTACCCTGAATATTTGGTAGCAGCCCAACACCTCTCAGATCTGACCCCCACCCTACAGCAGTCACATAGGTGGAGGTTCAGATCGGACGGCTGCGGTACTCTCCCAAAAACATGACTTAAATGGTAGGAAATGAGAGAGGGTCACGCATAGTTTAGACCCATTGTAATATGAGCATGCACACGCACATGGGCACAATGGAGCCTGGCCATGATAAATGAATGGCCTGCTGCTTTCCCAGTCCTTCTCCCATACAGTGTGTGATTGGCTGGAGTAGCCCCTGATAAGGAAAACATTAGCTGCGAGTATCTGTGTTGCCTATTCAAAGCTAAGGCCCAGTGTTTGCATAAGGTAATCCGACTGTATACTCGCACTGAAAGACACACATCAGCTGAGAGAGAGGGGAAAAGAGAAACATGTGAATATCAGGCAGCACAGCGCTCCTCTAATCCTCACCTCGCTCACATGCCCCCTTCCCTTTTTCCTCCCCTCTCTGACTTCTTGCTCCCCTCCCCCATATAAACAGTTTTCTTCTCTTGTTATGCCATCATTAATTCTTTATAGCCAGACTTCCCCCTCTAGCTCTCTCTGCATATGACCCTGCGAGAAGGAGGAGGTCACGTGCAAAAATGTAAACAACATTACAAAATCTGAGTAAATTACAGGACATGACAAGACAACGAGCAACACGGCGGGAGGGGGGGGTGTTGTCCAACCTCTCACACGAGGTAGGACATGCAGTTTTTCACATGAGCAGAAAACACACACACACGCTGCACATAAACATGCGCTCTTGCTCACTCCAGCAGCGTGCGGTGGTGTTTTGCAAGACCTTTCGTTCCTCTGCCCCATCTCTCCGTGTTCAAGATATTCCATTAAATCTAGCCGAGACGTGCTTGAAAACTGACCCTTGTTTTCACAGTGTCTTGAGGGAGAGGGGGGAGGGAAGGACGGTGAGGGAACATGGTGAGACTAAAACTTGAGCAAGACGTGCAGAGTTCCAGTGAGTAAGAGGACAGACTGAGAGGTTAATCATCTATATGTTATCTACAGCTGTCTCTCAGATGAAGGGCCCACTGGTTAATTTCATGGCCGTGCTGAAAGAGCAGGAACACACAAAAAGCACCCTCTGCAGCACTGAGCCCTTGGGTGTGGAACACACAGCACATGTTACACCTTGAAGATTATCTTTGATAAGACAACACTTTCAAGTCATACTTGAAGGCAGGATTGACATAAAATCTAACCAAGGGCAGACGGCAAAATTGTGACTCTAGGAATGTTTCAAAAAAGGCAAACTGATAAAGCACGAAGGACCTTTGATATTTAATACACTTGCTACTAGACTTTGACTCTGCCAGACCTCTAAAAACTCTTTTTAGAGAAACTAAATCTTTATTTGAACCATAAGAACTTGTAAATACACTTAGCCGTACACATTGTTAAAATCAGGCTGACAGCTGGGTTCTCATGGGAAGAACGGCCATTTAACGTTTAACAAGGCAGCAGAACAACGTCCTTATGATGTTCACAAAGTGCCACAAAAAGTGCCTCTTCATGCTTAGTCAGCTTGCCAAGAAATTGTGCTAATGAACATCCCAGTAGCCACCGAGCTAAGCATCGCTGCTAGTGCCATGCAACATAGCCGCGTACGCAACACACTGCGTCTCCTTCTCCGCACAGCCCATTTGTGGGTGTAATAACTGTAAAATGAGTCCCACATCAAGGGACAGTCACAAAGCAATGTGTTTTATGAGCCTCAGCTGGAGGAAACACCCCAGAGTGATGACAACAAGTGTTAGCCCAGCTATGACCACAAAACTAATAAAGCTACGCTGGCTAACGTCACAGGAAAACCCTCACAAGTGGTCTGAGAGGACCTGCTAGCCTACAATTTGAAGGGTGGTGGAGAGGGGGCAGAGAGCAAAGAGAGGTTAGACACACCAGCAGCAGAGGTATATCCACACACACCTCTAATGTCCTATGGCAAAAGAAATCAAAGCTTCCAACTTGTAAGGTGGAAATAAGTTATATAAGCAGGATTAGTTTCTACTGTTTGGGAGGAATGTGAGGACTAGACTGTCCACATTCCTTCCTTTTCATGAAGACAGTAGGAATGATGAAAGAAACTCAGCAGAGAAAAGATCTAGTGAAATCTGATTCCAGTAACAGGGCTTAAATGCCCTTTATGTCCTGTCACTCATTATATTTGAAAACGAAAATATGCATGGAAATGCAATAAGGGGTGAACATCTGTTTATGTCCCTGTTGTTTTCACACTTCTATTAAAGAGAAAAGAAAAACAATGCTTACCTTAACAACTTAAAGGGACCGTTCAGATTTTTTGAAGTGGGGTTGTATGGGATACTTATCCATACTCAGTGTTTTACCTTCAGTAGATGCCAGTCAAGACACGCCCAGTTTGGCGAAGCAGGCTTGAGTTTGAAATGGAAGCTAAGTAATGCGCTGCTATAGATGGGGTCTGCAACATAACTTATTTTAGCCACTTAAAAAAAAGTCCCACATGAAAAATCAGCATCAGTTTGAGTGCACCCTATATTGAGAGTATCTTTACCGCTTTACCTTAATGTCAGACAGTAATTTCCAACTGTAACATGAAGCAGTTACATCACCTCTTCAAAGCCAGACTCCGTTAAGAAAAACAGTGATTTAACAGTGCTGAACACAGGAGCTGCTGGTCTACCACTGCCACCATTAGTTAGTTCGCTTGTTTATTGTGCGTTTCAAAGTTTTAGTTCAGATTCACCTAAGTCAAACAATAACACAAACAAACTGACTAATTGAGGCAGCAGTGGACCAGCAGCGAATGTCTTCAGTGAGCTTAAATTTTTGTCAGTGGAGTCTGGTGGCTTTGACAGGAGCATAGATGGGTAACTGAAGCTGTTAACAGCTTCTCCGTGGGAACGGGCTGCCTGACTAAAAGGTCTAACGGTGAAAATACTCTCAATAATGCGTACACATAAAGTGATACTGATTTGTTTAGGTGGGACTTTTGGTGGGACTTTTTTTAGGTGGTGAAATACATTTTGTTGCCGACCCCCATCCACAGAAGTACATTGATTAGCTTCTATGTTGGACTCCAGCTGACTTCTTCGAACTGGAGGCATGCCAACTGACATCTACTGTAGGTATTACACCGTCTATGGAAAAGTACCTTATACAACCACACTTTAAAAAATCTCAACTATCCTTTATCCCCATCCTGTTCATCTCTGTACTTTGGACTTTTTCATTGCTCCTTAGCACAGACAGATTCCTCCACCAAAGCTTGAATGTTTAAATCTGAGACCAAAGGCAGTGATGGCCATAAAATGAATCACCACTTAATTTTTTCATCAACTCAGAATTACATTTTTAATTCCACCCTGCAACATTTTTGTGGAAATAGTGTACTTTTATATTGTGTATGCTCCTTATTCCCAAATGTAGAAACTTAAAGTCACATTAATACTTTACCAGTGTAGCTTTAATTGCAATTACTGTTTTTTTTAAGCTGAGTAAGCCGTCATTACCTCACATTTGTCATTTTACAAACTTAAAGTATAAACCAGGTTCATAGATGACAAACCTCATTAGACCAGAATGCACTGCAGTCAGACATCCAAACTAGAAGTGTAAGAAATTATCTCTACACTTGAGTAGTGTAATATTTGATTTTGTGCTACTGTACTGATTCTGAAAACACTGTATTGAACTTTAATTAATAGTTTATGTAAAATTCGTGGTGGTGACTTGTTTAGTGTTGAAACCCCCTACTGCTAAATAGCGGTGCTGCAATCTGTCTTCAACCATTTAACTCTTCCACCCCAACATAACAGCATAACACTACCATAAACACAAAGAACACAGACCGAGTCATAAAGGGTACACCCCTAGAATCAACAGTTTTCCTATAATTAGATTTAAAAAATTAGTTTAGTATCACACTATATTGAATTGTAAACTCTGCATTGTGATACTTAAATGTATTTGCACATTCTTGCCAATCAGGTACAGCTAACTTTTCTCAACTGGAAGAGCTCTTTCTGTCGTGCACCAACCGCGCACCCACCACTGCTCTCTACACCAACTATATAACTCACGGCTGAATGCAACAAGTTAACAACGGCTCTCAAACAGAACTCTGGGAAATGTAGTCACTCTCTAACTGACATAAAAGCGGTGGAAACAAACCACAAATTTACAGTTATCAATCTTATGCCCCTGACACTCCAAGCCTGCGTTGGCCACCGGTCAATGTTGGGCAGTCAGTGAGTGTCTGTCACCCTAGCTTTTATGATACGTGTCACACCACTGACACTCGTCTGCCTTTTGACACTTTTATTAGCCAGTTCAGCATGTTGAATCTGATTGGAGAGAAACGGAAGTGAGGAAAAAGCAAACAAGCAGCTAAAGTCAAGATGGTGTGAGATTGAGTCTAACTTATTATATGAGGTAAGACTTTTTTAAGCCACTCTTTAGCACAAACAGTTTGTAACTGTGTTACTGTTCGCCAACGCAAAATAAAAATAATTTGTTCTTTCAAGGTCAAGTTGTGTTGTTAATGTGCTAACTGGCTAACTAGCGTTTTGAATCCATCCTGTCAGTCAACTGGTTTCCAGACTACTGCTGCCTGCTGGTATGGAGAGTTATTTCCTCTCACACAGGCACAGAATCTAAGTGCTAGTTGGATCTTGGCTGTCGTCTTTGCGGTGTGTTCAGGTGCAACTTTTTGGCATGACACAGGCAATGCAACAGTTGGCCTTTGTAGCCACTAGTTTTTGATGTTGGTTTGGTGTGTCTGGGCCTTTAGTGGTCTATATGTCAAATTTAAGAATGCCTCTGAACTACAACACACAGTCCGCCTCTTGCCTGTGTGGTACATCTTCACTGAAAACAAAGCAGTGTAGTGAGTGCTAATGCTTAATAGTTCACGACATTATCTTTCAGTAGGTCACATAAATCTGCATGTTGTACAGAAGCCCCAATGTCATGTTTAAAAATAGTTAACTTCCAAATACAGCATCACTTTTTATAACACAGTTGTTACCAGTCAAGCCCAATCAGAAAGAAAAAGTGCAACAAAATAATTCCTGTAATGTGCAGATTGCTGATGTCTAATAATGTCAGAGCATAGAAATTTAAGACTTCAGGAATCTTTAAATTGTTTTCAACATCATAGTTAGGGGTCAATACAGCATAGTATTGCGATATTTTTGCATGGCTATATCACATCGATAAACTGATGCCAAGTATTGATTTTTTTATTCTACAAACTATTAATATTGCAAATACAAATGACACTTTTTATATATTAGATTATTATAATAAGAATAATAAAATGAGTTGCTTTTTCAGCCTAAAAGATACATTTTGAAAACTTTATCTTATAAAACAGATGTTGATTAAGTTTTCCTCTGACATAATTTGCAATCGAAAAAAGCAAAATATCACAATATATGTTATCACAATACTCACATAACACTTAAAATTGCAACAATATTGTATTGTGGCTGAAGTGCCGTAATAATATTGTATCATGGGCCCTTTGGTGATTCCCACTCCTCATCTTAGTTGACATCAGGATTAGCATCCACTGACTTTCAGGTCTGAAAAAGCAAAATATGTCTGCTATAATTTTTCCAGTGGCTACTCAGCAGAGCTTGCTTCCTTATTGTGATACAGCTGTATGTTCAGCTGCAAGAAACATATCACTTTATGTCAACAACTGTTTCCCTTTTTATATAAACCATCTTTTTTATGTGGAATTGATCAAAGGGCCCTCCACTGTGGTTGTTAAAGAGACCTGACAAATACATGTAATGGATGCAGGATATTTTACAGCTGAAGAGTAAACATAATTTTTCTCAGCAGACTTCACACCACCATCTGCTTCGCTATGATACGGTGCTCTGCCAACTCAGGTGCTGCAAAGTATTGTAAACAGTGGAGTCTGCGGGACAAAGTATGATAACACTGTTTCTGTATTATATCAAGTGTTTTTAACTGCATTGTTTACAACAAGTTTTCTGTGAACACCAGCCAATATATGCACCGATACAGTCTGTGATAAAACAATATTAGCCAGCAAAACATGTCCTCCAATATATCAGTCACATTCAACAATTTATAGGAAAATACTGTATATAAGTACTACTCAGCCATGTGAAAACAGTTTCGATTGTTAAGCTGTGGGCTGCCTCTCTGCCAAATCCTTGGTATTCTCACAAACACCACTACAAAAACTTTCTAAAATTCTCTCAAGGGAGCTATAGCGGTAACTTCCTCTGACTGTACAAGACTGTCACCTCATGCAACTGTCACCTCCTGCAGCTTTAACGGTAAAGGAAAAATCTAAATACTGTAAAAGGTGTTGGATTTCCTTTCCACATTATGCATCAAATGTATGTATTCATTTCACAGAGGCGGGGGTGGGGAGTGGCGAGAGCAGTGTCATCCCTACCGCACCAAACCACTTCCCTTTGACGTGTCATCTCAACTGTGGCAGACTGGACACACCCTGTCATAACACTTCTCACTCTGGCCACCCAGTTTCAAATCAACAGGTGTGTAAAAGCTGACTAAAAAGTCAAAAAGTTACGAGCATCTTGTGACCAGACTTTAAGTTCTTCTGGGCACCAACAGACGTGTCGGAGTTTCTTATTAGTCAAGAGTTAAAGAAGTATTTCATTGCTGGAATGATGGTCTTTTCATAAAACTGGGCTGCCTATGCAACTTCAAGACATGAACTTTTGAAATTGGTGCTATATGACTAGAGAAAACAGAGGAAAATGACTGGGACATTCGCTTTTGCTTTTGCTCTACACGTAGAAAAGCTGCAACTACCAGAATGCACTGCACCCTACCAGACCAATATACGCCTCCGCTGGTGGGTGAAATACTGCAAGCTTGGCCGTTTTGACACAGGAAATAATATGGCAGCTGGCTGATAACAAATAATCTCGAAGTACAGATAAACAATAAGCTAAAATATGTTTCTGAATTCATTTTAAGCGAGAAACAGGCAACACAGTAACATAACCTTGTTTTATATTTAATAAACACTAACAAGTTTCACAGTTTGATTAGACTTTGGTCTGAGTTTGAGAGAGAGGGGGCGGATCTCCCTCTCTCAATCCGCTTCTATACTCTTTGTGTCAGTGGTGGCAGGCTTACAAAATGCTGAGGCACAATCTGTAGTTCAGGCAACAGCCCTAGAGACTTCGAAAATTTGAGCTGGGAAATGAACAGGGAGACCTGGGTACTGGCAAGATGGAGAGAAGTTTACCACAGTTCATTTACACATACTAACCACATTGTTATGATACAAAGCTGGCTGAAAATTGGCGCAGTATCCCTTTAAATCTGGGAAGGAGAAGGCTGCATATTGTCAAAAAAAAACAAACTATGATTGTTTATGCACTGTGCATACTTATTAGTACGCTGGGAAACTGTTTGTCTTTTTTCCATCTCCACAACGAGGTCAGAGAGTTACAGAACAACTGATTTAATGTCTTGCTCAAGGACACATCAGCAGGGCAAACTCTTGCTGACTCAGTGGCTTGGACGGCCTCCCTGCACCCCTCAGCTGCTCGCAGAGGCCTTGATGCCATGCAGCATGAAGGTGATCGAGACTGTTGAATAAAAAGGCAGCTGACCTCTGATCTACAGGAGCGGTTCTCTGTCTGGATTTTTGTGTTTAGAGGTGGGGGTTCACTCCACAGCTTGTGACACTGCCAGTGTTGACAACTGTGACATAATGAAACACTTTGACAGCTGCAAACACCCACCTCTGGAAAGCCTAA
>JAPZEB010000020.1:29112303-29122919 GCA_029783705.1 Chaetodon striatus | reverse complement strand
ACTGATGTTCTGATGCTTCATCTGTGCCCAGAGAATACGCTGCACTGCAAGAGTGAGCAACAATGAATAACCGAACGGTGTATATATTACACTGGCATGTCCCACTGGTAGGAGGCTCTGGGGTAGACCCAGAACACGCTGGAGAGATTACATATCTCACCTAGCCTGGAAACGCCTTGGGGTCCCCCAGGAGAAGCTGGAAAGCATTGCTGGGGTGCTTTACTTGGCCTGCTGCCCCCGCGACCTGGCCCTGGATAAATGGATGAAAATGGATGGATAGATATATATTACAACTCTGCTCCTAATGAACTGTCCAGCTTCAAAAACAGAAAAATCAAAACATGGCGGCAGATGTTTTAATTGTGGTGGGCCGCCACAAATTAATAAATGTGTATGAAACCCTGAATTGGAGCCGAGGAGGCTCTAACGCAGCTGTCAGTCATGTCAATCACTGCTCATGAACTGTGGTCAAACTGGCAAACTAGGCAGCGCTGATCAGGTATGAACTAAGATTCCAGTACTGAATTTTAGTGTACTGTTTAGCTGTAAAATGAGAAAGCTTGTAATCTTATTATACAGTGAAACAGTGCACAAAAATATGTGAGGCAAGAAATAGGCAATGCAGTTACAATCGTGATGCATCTTTGATCAGCACTGCCTTGTTTGACAGTTTGACCATAGTTCACAAGGAGTGATTAGCATGACTGACAGCTGTGTTAGAGACTCCTCTGCTCTGATTGGGTGCTTTCGATCACATGCTGCAATGCCATTAGAAGTGCTACAAGGCAATAAAGTAGGCCAAGGAATATGATTTTTCTCAAAGATTATCTGTCTCATTCAGTGCTCTGAGTATAGAGGCAGTTATAGAGACAGAGAGTTACCAACTACAGCTTAAAGGTGCTCTCAACCCAATTGTACACATGCAGATTATGGTTAACAATTTGCAAGTGTTACTCAGCCTGTAAAAAACTGTTGTATAATGTCTTATGTGGCTCTGGAGGGAGTCTGAAAAAAACAACTGTGATGATTTCATCGACTTGGCTGTGCACACAGCCTGCTTTAAGCCTATGAATAATGGATCAAATGACTGTGTCTCTTGCAGTGATGAACCCACTGAGAATTATCACCAGAGTCTGCAGCTTTCCTCCTTCTAAAAAATGTTGTATGCGGCGTTTTAGTATCTTTCAGCTCATTGTGTTGGTTTTCTGGCCCACAACTCTACCATTTCGGTTCACTCGCACTGCGTTCATTGCTTCATTTTCAGCTATAGCAGGCAGCTGTGATCAGCAAAAAAAAAAAGCTCTAAAAACTGGCTGTACACTACATGCTCACAACTAAACAACAGATGGACACACAATGAGCAACTAGCTGATGAGCACAGTGGAGCATTTAGCAGATAAACATCAAGTTGTTTCTCTGAGGAGTTTGTGAAGAGACCAAAACAGAGCTAAAAGGAGTGTGAATATTGGATTTACATTTGTCAGATGGCCAGAAATACAACTCTAAATGAATAACGATACGGCTCTATGTCTGCTGGTAGCTATTGTAACACATTCACCACAACAACTTTAGAAGGTATATGTTAATATTGTGTTTACAGCTTGTTTTCTCTGCCTGGAATTAGCCAAAAAATATCCAGTTGAATTGACTATGTATACATTTTTTAATCCCAAATGTTAATTCTAATTTAAAATCAAATTTTCAGGTGTGTAATCTCAAGTACACACAGTGATCTTCTTTCCTTTATGAAAGTGCCACATGTTTTCATTCCAGCTGACACATTTATCCTAGAATGATTTCTGAAATACAACTCAAAAGACCAGCTAAAAAGGACTTTTGCAGATGCCTGTATTGCCGTATAACTGCACCTTCACCTGATTCCCTCTCTGTTGACAGAGCGAGCGACCAGCGGCTCTCTGCAGTCGGAGGACTGGGGGCTCAACATGGAGATATGTGACATCATCAATGAGACAGACGAGGGGTAAGGTGGTCACATAAGTAACATGGTTTCACGAAGAAGCCACAGACTGTCCTCATCTGGTGCACTTTGCCTAACCTGTCTGACTAATCAGTACACTGAACTGTGTGTAGGACTCCATGTTTTATTTTTGCATGATTTTGTACAGTACCACTTCCTTTATGGGTTTGTTGTTTATGTCAGTGTAACTGCTTGTGACTGAATGACCTTCTTATGGTTGAGGCTAATCTCATAGACAGTGTGGTTTGTGATGCTCAAGAAGGATGTCGCTAAGCCTGAAGTGCAATGTGTTTGTAGTAGTTAGGTGTGTATAGTAAAAAGCCCGAAAGATTTTAGATTTTGTTCCATAAAAGTTACCTTTTTTCAGGGTCTTTATTTTTCCCAGGGTCATGAGTTTCTTAGGGCCCCACATTTCCCCAGGTCCTACGTTCCCAGGGTTCTAAGTCCCCAGGGCCCTGTGCTCCCAGGGTCCTATGTTCCTAGAGTCCTGAGATCCCAGAGTCCTATGTTCCTAGAGTCCTGAGATCCCACAGTCATATGTTTCCAGGGTTTTATGTTCCCAGGCCCCTATGTTTCCAGAGTCTTAGGTCCTAAGACCTGGGGAACATAGGACCAAGGAAACATAGGACCCTTTATCATGTTCCCATTGTGTGCCATATAAATTTGGGGAACATATGATTTGGGAACCCTGGAATGACCACCTGTCTCATTATAGAGATGAGCCACAAACAAAAAACTGCCTTCATTTACTTTATGCCTCTGCAACAGCAAAGCCTTACTTGTTTGTGAATGACCCTTGCTCATTTACATTTATAAATATTTGTTTTTATTCCTCTCAGGCCCAGAGACGCAGTCAAAGCTATTAAGAAGAGAATTGTTGGAAACAAGAACTTCAGAGAGATCATGCTGGCCCTTACTGTGAGTATTTGTATTTTGGTGATTTTGTGTAAAAGTTTTATTGATTATTTTATGAGCAGGGGATTATAGGGTGTTAGAGTGTAATTTGAAGGCCAGAATGACCCTTGTTCTGATTGGCTGGTGGCCGCAATGTGATGGTGTCAGTTTGAGTGCCAACACAGGTGGCTAAACCAACACTGAATACTTAGTGTTCGCATTGAGACAATGTGACAATAAGTGTCATGTTGTAGTGACTTGACTTGCATAGATTTAACTACATTTGCACCTTGTTTATTCTGTGGACTGTCTCACAGGTTCTTGAGACCTGTGTGAAGAACTGTGGCCAACGCTTCCACGTTCTTGTGGCGTCGCAGGAGTTTGTTGAAGGAGTTTTGGTCCGCTCCATTCTGCGCAAATACAACCCTCCCACTGCCCTCCACGACAGGGTGCTCAGCCTCATACAGGTATCTGGATGCTCCCACAGAGGTCATTTATATTCCTCCTGATGCAAATTCAAGAAATTGCACTGCTGTTTTTGAAGACTAGTAAAACCTGTTATTTTACTGGAGTTTGTATTCTTCACTTTACTTATATTGAGAGATATTTCAGTGGCGTGTTGATATCCGACAGCTTTCCTAGTTTACTTAAGGTGGACTCTATTATTGCTGCAGACATGTTGAATAGCATTATCTCTAGTGTTCTTTGTGATTTAAATAGCTCCACACATTCCTATGGTACTTTGTGAAAGCCAGTTGTGTGAAAAAGAGACCAGCAGGAATGATAACATTAGATATCGTCCGGCTTGTAAATACTGAAGGACCATTCCTTTTTTGCTGCTTTTTTTTTCTTGTCGTCTTGTTCTCGTCACATCGTATACTGTGGCATTAAACACTAATTTTGTTTTCCGTCTTTGTTGTTATATTTTGTTATATGTTCTCTCTCTCATCCACAGTCATGGGCTGATGCATTTCGTACCACTCCGTCCCTAGCAGGGGTGGTGTATGTGTATGATGACCTGAGGAGACGTGGTCTGGAGTTCCCCATGACAGATCTGGATGCTCTCTCCCCCATCCACACTCCGAATAGGGTGAGACTGTCTACAAAGTAACAATAACACACTGAATCAAATGTACGTACAGGTATTTGTCTCCACCCCGTACCTCTCTTCATCTTGCAGAGTATCCCAGAAAACGGGACTGCTGAGACGACACCTGCTGTTGCTCCCACTCAGCAGTCACAACCACAAGCACCTTCCAGTGTTCCCACTCAGAATACCTCACCTCCAGTCCAGTCCAGTGAGGAGCCAGGCTCCCTCTCTGCAGAACAGGTACCACTACCGAAAAACACCTGTAAGTCGATGACTCCATACAGCAGTGGGAAGAAATCTTCCCTACCTAAACTTCCCTGGGACAGCATTTAATCCACCAACATAAACTAAGGTTTAACTGCATCTTAAAACACGTCATGAGCTAACAATTTAACTGGCAAAGTACAGGAGTAATGAATAATACTGTCAGTAGCTTCAACGCATTGCAATAATTGTTAGAATAGAGCCATTGTTAAAGCTGGGCTAGGCAGTTTTGTTTTGGCCTCATCGCGCCAATATTGTAAACTCTGAACATATTATAATTCAAGTGGACTGAAAGAAAACTAAACTTCTGCACCTGCTCTTGGCTCTGCTTTTAGGCGTTAGGAAATCTAGGCTTTGACGGGAGACTTTGGCAAATCACAGGTTGTTTCAGGGAAAAGCCATTCCTGTTGGCTGTTCTACAAATGCAGATGTGCTGGCATGTACCTTCGGTGAAACCCTGATTCATAACGAGAATCCTGCAAAGAAATTTGCTATTCCAGTATTTGCAACAACAACCTACACTGCAAAGCAATCCAAAAAGGGAGACAGATGTATTTAAAAGAGAGTCTAAAAGAGAGTTGACAATAAATGACACAAAACACATGTCAGTATCAGCAAAGCGTTTCAGAGATGTACATAAAATGTTGCTAATAGTTTAGCCTTCTGCTAACTGAAGCCAGAGGATCACAGCTGTGGTTTCAAGTTCACGTTTATGTAGCTAACATTAACTTGAGCCTCAAATCACAGTCTGTCCTCTGCCTCACTCCCCACCGCTACAGATGACCTCCCAGGGAGGGGAGCTGGCAGCAGCTCCGGAGACGGACCACCAGTCAGTGGCAGCAGCAACATAAATCCAGCAAGCACAAACCAGGGGACCCGGAGAGCCCTGACTCCTCCCTGCTGCATTAGTAAACTTTCTGTTGCTGCTGTTACATAGGTTAGACCTTGTACTGCCAATGGCCACAGACCACTGTAACATCGAGCATTGGGGCTTTTGTGCCAGCCGATTTCGAGCAACTACAGCTGTCAACCGAAGGTCCATCTAGAGAGCTGCTGCCTGCTCTCCTCTTTGCAAAGCAGTCCACAGTGGCGAAGAGCAAGGCAGAGGGACTGGGGGTGGCTAGCAGCTCATTCTTATCTCATTTGTGGTTGGATAAACAGAGAGAGAGAGAGAGAGAGAGAGACAAAGAGGGGCTGAGCAGATGCGCTTTGTGCAACTGTACAATGAAATAGAATTAAATAAATCAATGGATGGGAAACACTGGGTTATTGTATGAAGCGTGTGCACATGCCTGTGGTTGTCTGGTGGGAGGGGCTTAGGACAGAGAGGGGAGAGCTGAGGAGGAGGGTGTCTTCTAAGATTCTGCCTTTTTTTTTTTTTTTGGTTTTGTTTTGGCTTTTCCACATTTCTGCCTACCCCAGTTTTAATAAGATAAATTCCACCAGTGCTTTTCCTGCTATCCTGCTATGACACGAAAAATCATAACAAAAATATAAGTGTATTAGAGGAGTTATAGGTTGCTTCTCTGGCCAGTGTTGCCCACATACAATATGACCACAATCTAATCTTATTTTTCTTATTTTATCTTATCCAGGAACAAAAGCTGAGAAGTGAGCTGGCGCTGGTGAAGGGAAATCTTACTGTGATGTCAGAAATGTTGAATGAGTTAATTCCTGGACAGAGCCAGCAGGATGATACAGAGCTGCTACAGGTGTGTGTGTGTGTGTGTGTGTGTGTGTGATTTGTCTGAGCATTTACTGTATCCAGGTCTTTGCCATAATAATCCCATCATTTCAACACTGTTTAAAACAGCAACTTGTGTGAATATATACCATATTGAGTGTATTATTCTGATGCTTCATTCTTGTATGATCTACTTGGCAAGTCAACAGTAAAAAATGTATCATTGGTGACCTCTGTGTAGTTGAGGTGCTAAAAAGCAGACAAAATTTTACGAGATGTTACTTCATATTTAACTGTACAGGCTACATTTCTGTAATTTGTTGATTAGTTTTAAAAGCATGCTATGTGTGTCTATGTCCATCAATCTTACAAGGAAAAAAGTTGTAGAACAGGCAGAGCTACTAATTTCGGATTTGTTTTACTTCACTTCATTACATTTTCTCTCTTTGGTCTCTGTTCTGCTCAAGTTGTCCGTACAACTGCACTATACAGCATTTCTTTTACCCCATGTCATTAGTGATGAGAATGAATTAATGTCTCTCTCGCCCTCTGTCCAAGCAGCAACTGTACTCGATGTGTAAGAGCATGCAGACTCGAGTGGTGGAGCTCATCCCCCAGCTGCTGGATGAAGGGTTTATTGAAGAGCTGCTCGTAGTCAACGATGACCTCAACAACGCCTTCATCCGCTATGAGAGGTGTGCTGCTGGATTGAGATGTTAGTTTTAAAAGGTGCTGTATGTATCTTTTATGGCCAATTTCATAATCACTATATTGTTATTGTGTTTTAGGTTTGACAGACTGAACAAGGCACAAATTCCAAATACTCAACAGGTAAGAAGACGAGCTACTCCTCATCATTTCTGTTTTAACAGTATAGTCACACACAGGGTGACACCCACTGTAGTGCCAGTGTAATTTTTTTTTTTTTTTTTTTTACATTTGAAGCTTCTATTGAGGTTTTTGAATGAAAGTTAAAATGCCTGTTGTGATATTTTATGACATCATAACCCAAAAAATAAAAAGTGAAAGTGAATAAATGTAATTTATGGTTAGATTGCTGCTAGATTGCCCCAGGTTCATGCCACTGTTTCTGTATGGCACGTGGGAGAGCAAACAGTTGGTTGATCGCAGTGAAAATATTGTTTTTAAAGGCTAAATGCCAACAAATATAGACTGAAGCAGAATATTTTGTCTGACTTTTTTCCACTTAATTTTGACTTTTGGAGTTTACAGTGCCCTGGAGTTTTTGTAAATGTTTGGATCACACGACTGGAATCTGATTATACAAATAGTAGAATACTAATAATTTTAGTGTAGCCCAACCTTTATCTGCAGCTGTGCAGAAATACTGGTTTTAAACAGAATGAATAGACATGCAGGAAAAAAAAGCTGTACTGCATTCAAATGTTAAGTTAGAATTCAAATGGTAATGTTACAAATGAATCTTTGAAGCTTCAGACTATTCAATATAACCTGTGTTGTGTCCTCAGAGCTCTACCACAAGCCCGAGCCTCATCGACCTCAGCCCCGAGCTCCAACCTGCTGTCATCGCAACAACCAGCCAACCAGCAGTCAGTGCCCGCGCCGATGAACAGCAATCAGCCAACCACAGTGAGTAAACTTTGTATAATTTCTGCTTCATGTATGAACTCTTTTGTAACAGCAAATCCATACATATGATTTGAAACTAAAGTCATGCTTTTGTAAGCTGTATTTGTGGTAGAAAACAGGATGTTGTGGCTGGGCATCACATGGGGAGGGAGTATTTACAATAACAGACATCACCATGACATGACATCACATGACATCGTCAGAAAAGGAAGGAAATCCCAAAAAATGCAGTGTTGGAGCTTTGTTGTGTTTGAAAGTTGCAGGTCACTAAGCCTATCGGTACATATTCAGAATTACAAAAATATGCTGTTTCCATAAATGAAAAAATAACAACATTTTGGTATATAAAAAAAAATAGTGTTTTATTAATGTGTAATGTATACTTGTGTTTTTATTATTAAAATGTGTTGCTACAGGAATTTAAATACCAAGATGGAGGACATTGACATTGTGTTTTTCATTCAGTTGTGACTCAATGAGTTCATCCTCTGTCTTGCAGAGGAGGAGGAGGAGTTTGACATGTTTGCCCAGACGAGAGGCAGCTCCCTGGCTGAGCAGAGGAAAAGGTAAGTGGTGCTAAGAGAGAGGCACACATCATACCCTGACATGTGCTCTCACTACATGTGTTTTTATTTGTGTGCAGCAGTGACTATGAGTGCTGAAAGTGTCTCATCACCTGTGGTAGCCTCAGCTGTTGTGAAGGATAAACAAATAATTTTAAGAATTTCCATTCTGATCTGAGAAATGTACCAAAGTAACTGAGAAAAACTCTAATGTAGCTAACACTAGAGGTTCCCAACTGGTGGGTCGAGGTCCAAATGTGGGTTGCGGGTCCATTCTGAATGGACAGCAAGTGACTTGCGAAAGTGTGAAGTTTGTAAAAAACACACTTTATTTTGGGGTACAGTCAATTTTTGACACAGAGCTTTCATTTTCGAGTACCATGTCCTGCTGTAGAGTGACAGACTAACAGACAGCTACTTGACAGAGACTGCAAACTAGCTCAACGACATGTCTAAACACAAGTATGAAGCTGATGACATTAAACTGTGTGGACCTTGAACCAATGACTGAGGAGAAATCTGTACCCCATGGCTGGACCAGTTGGTAACCACTGGCCTACACTGCTTCACAGCATGACTATACATCCTGTCTCCAGTGTTAGGTATGAGGACCCAGGAGCTGTGGAGGGCCTTGCTGGAGCTCTGGATACGAGGTTGCAGGTCACAGGAGGGGTGTGTAACATAGAAATGGATTTGAACAAAATATTTCCCCGTAAAATAAAAGAACTGTATAGGACAGGTATAGTGCTAAATATGTGGATATAGCTTAAACAAAGTGTCACCTCATCCTTGTTTTCATTACTTTTCCTCTCAGATGCCACCAGCAAAAAACTCTCTGCAGAACGATGTTGACAAATGGTTATCTTGTGATATTGTAAGAGAAAGCATGTCTGTCTATAAGAAGTGTTCTTTTGAATTGAAAACCCTGTGATGTGTGATATAGGATGATATTATCTACACTCTTTGTGTTTTATTGTGTCTGAAAATGCAGGAGGACCAGTCTTCAGTTAGCGAGGGAGTGTCTAGTGAAGGTATGTCTTTCTCTCTGATCCATTGCTGCCATTTTAATGTAAAAGAAGTTTTATTTTTATAGCTTGACCTTCTGTGTGTTCGTGATGTACACACACACACACACACACACACACACAAACATCCATCTATCTCTAACCATGGGACTATAACTGTCCCTTTCAGAGTTTGATAAGTTTCTGGAGGATCGCGCGAAGGCATCAGACCACGGCGGGCAGGCAGTTCGCAGCGGGCCACCCTCCGCATCCAGACCGCCGCCACAATCCACCCGGCAACAGGACAAATCACATGACCAGCTTTTTTCACTTTGAGTTTGAGGAGAAACAAGAGAAGCGGGTGGATGTAAAGGTCAACAAACACACACCATCATATTAAAACACCTACAATCACACACATGCTGTGTCATAAGGAAACATTGGTATTTTTCCACCTGGACCATATTTTCATTGTACCTCCATTAAAAGTGCTTGTTTTTGCCACTGACAAGGTCAGATTGCTATTTTGTGTCTGACAACATTATGGAAAGGACCCTACAGAGAAATTAAATGTTTTTACATAACTTTTTGCTGGTCTGTTTATTATTGTGACCAAGTTTGAAATGTCACAGTGTTGCAAAAAAAAAGTGATGAAAACGTTTGTGAAAGTTGGAGAGAGGAGTGTTGGGAAGAGTTTGTTGTGATGGATTATAGAAAGTGTAGGTTAGTGCTGCCTTAAAGATTTTCAATGTCATGGCTTAACATTTAGCTGATTTCAATGTGGAAAAAGCTGACGAAATTTCAGAATAAGAGTTCTCTTTGAGCAAGACATGGCTACGCAAAATAACAAACAGACTGATTCAGCGAAAGGTACGAGCTCACACACACTCTATCCCGACAGGAAAGGAACAACTTCGCACTCCATCTGAATGTTTAATGTCTCTTTAGGGTTATTTACCTCAAGTTGTGAGACTCTTCTAATCAGGGATGGGCATGAGTACTCTATTTGGATGTCCGTCAACGTATAATCGCCGCCCAACCTCCCACATGTAAACATGACTTTTATGTATATTTTTGGTTATTTAAATTGGGTAAAATCTTATTTCATTGCAGAGCAACGTGCAGTGTTTTGCTTTTCTCAGCACCTCCTTGCCTGACTGTTGCTCTCTCTGTTTATCATGAGACTACTGCTGTGGGAGTGTGAGCTCTGCACCAAGTAACAGTTGGTGAGAGTCTACACGCACACATACACACAGTGACAGGGCTTACCGTTAGCATCACACGGCTAACATGATGTAACAGTTCTTAACAGGTTTAATGTAAGAATCAAGCCATTTCGGTGTCGGTGTGAGTTTGTTAGGACTGTGAAACTGCTCCTGCTGTGTTAGCTCATGCTAACCGGGCAGACATTAAACTGACCAGGAGGAGAGGGGCTCCTAACACCAGAGACAGTCCCTCAGTGCTGTATCTTAACTGTGTTATGGCAGTGACAAGATGTTTGCTGATTTTTCTCATCTTTTATAACACT
>JAPZEB010000020.1:29068518-29081274 GCA_029783705.1 Chaetodon striatus | reverse complement strand
TGTCACGAAAAGCAGTTGTTTTTTACAGAGACACTGCTGCATTTCCAGTTGGGATTCTGTCCCAAAGCTGGGTATTTTAAGCAGAAACGTGATCTTTTTCTAACCATTACCAAGTGTTTTTGTGCTTAAACATAACCACAAGTTAACCACATCGTTGCTGAAACATAAAGTGTCAACATATCTGCTACAAAATAACGTACAAATGTCACGTATCCGTGGTTTGAAGAAATGTACAGTGCCAACATTTTTTCTGGTGTTTGCCTTGTATGAAAGCATCTGTATTCATTATGCGTCTCCACTCATTTATTGAGGGTTTGCCTTTAATTTTCCCTCCATCTGTCAATGTTATGTTTGATATATTATGTCAAATAGTCAGGGCCAGCCCCATGAGAAGGAATATGTTGAGAAATCCAGCAGCTGCAGGGTTACACATCTGCATCGAGAACAGATGGCGAGAGGAGGAGGTGGTGCGGGGTGTGGGACAGCAAACAAGTGCACTTGAGGGCTGAGGGGTGACTAGTTAAGGGCCGACTCCCCGCCCTGACCTCTTCTCCTCCTCCTTCCTTTATTCCTCCTGTCTTGCCTGATTCCATGTCAGCCCTGGGCTCCCTGATGGATGCTGACAGTAGCGGCTGTCCTCCGTCCCCGAACCCATCACCCCCACCCATCCACACCCCTCCTCCTCCATCCCCTTCCGCCTCTCTCCTTCAGTCTGCCCCTGTGCTCTTGCCCATGCAGTGCTGACCATGGTGACCTCGCTTTGGAAGTTGCCATCCTGGGGCTCGACTCACGGCTTCTCGGGGGGCGAAATGTCTGAGCCTGGCTGTCAAAAGCACATCCGGGATGTGATCCGCCACCCATCCATGACTATTACTCTCTGGTGGACAGTTGTGTTTCTCAACACTGCAGGCAAATCACTGCATGTCTGAAAAAGAAAAGATGTTTAGTTTTACTGCTTGTATCAATACTTGTCTCGTGACTGACGTGAAAGATTTTTGGCATGAGTCAGTTTGACACCTGTGTTAAGACAGCGATGACACAATATACCACTAGTAAAGTGATAACCACATGTCAGTCACTTTTCTTAAACTAGGGTGTGGCACAGCCAATGAAACGCACACAAGCACGTACACACGCATACACCCCTTCCCGCTTCCTGTTGCGCAATTTCATAAACTACCAATGTGAAGGCTGAACTTGTTGAACTGGATGGAGGATGGCAGGTAATCAGCACAGAAGCTGACGTGGAAACAAAACTGGGGCACAAACAAACACACATTCCATGCTGACATGGGTCAGTAATGATGAAGTAAACTTTAAGAAATAGCAGATGAAAGAGCAGAAAGTGGAGGATGTCATCTTTCGGTAGGGACATGTATTATTCATGCTGTCAGCGGAGACGTTGGTGAAGTCACAGGAGTGTAAGTAATAGCGTGTGTCACATAAATCAACAGCAATGATGACCTCATTTTTACCACATAACTCCCTCCACCCACACACACTCTTTAAAGAGCTCCAGATGCATGAGGGTTTACACACACTCAACACCTTAGAAACATATGTGTACTTATGTTTGTCCCCTGCTTTTTACCCCTGGGTATAATCAGAATAAACGGGTAAAATAATAACACAGATATATTAAAGGGACAGTTCACCTAGTTTGTTTTGGTGTGAGTTGCTGAGTGTTGGAGATATCAGCACAAGAGAGTTGGTGCTCAGCTTGTGGTGCTTTAAGTGCATTTAAAAAAACTCAACAGCAATATATCTTTCCAGAAATCATGACCCGGTTACTCAGGATAATCCAGACCTTGTTGTGAGCGGTTTCATGTAGGAACTATTTTCTTTATACTGCACTACGCCCACCGACCGCATCATTGTAAAAAAGGAAGCGAGTAGCCTCTAATGGACAAGAAGCTCATGCTCATGACAGCGCAAGATGTAGACATTAACAGCGTCCTCCTCGCCTGAGCTGTAATGTTGGCTAGTTCAGCTGTGCTAGGTGAGCTAGCAATAGATGCACACTTCCTTCTGCATGGTGATACGGTTGGCCTTTTTAGTTCACCGGAGAGTTTGTCTGTTGAGTTTGTCAGATGTATTTTTTTGGTAAAAGTACCAGTAAACAGTGTGCAAATATTCAGTTTCGAGTCCTGCCTTCAAAATCTTACATAAAGGAAGGGTGTGACAGTTTTGGAAATACACTTATTTGGTTTCCTGCAAGAGTCTGATGAGAAGAATAATACCGCTCATGTGTCTGTACAGTAAATATGAAACTACCACAAGCACCCAGTTAGCTTAGCTTAGCATAAAGACTGGATACAGGACAGAGCAGCGAGCCTGGCTGTTATCAAATGTTTAAAAAATCTGCCTAACAACACCTCTACAGCTCACTGATGTCATGTTATATCTTGCTTGTTATTCTGTACAAAAACAGTAGAAATGACAACAGGGGCCAAGTTCCAGAGTCTTGGCAATAAGAACCGACTGCACCCGGCCAAGAAAAACTCTGATAAAACCACAACTGGATTGAATAAACAAGGCATGATAGGAGCTTTAGAGATGCTGGAGGAGTAAGAGGATTTTGTCACATTTATCAAAATGCTGAACTATTGCTAAGTATGGAAATACAGCAGTATTATCATCCAAACTTACCCCCAAGAATAACATATATTATATTGCTAATGGGGACTGATGCATGAGCGGCTTTGTACTGTTGATGAAAATGCTAGTTTTAATGACTTCATAGTTTAATCCAGTGGTTCCCACATCACAAGATAAATCTGAGAGGTCATGAGATGATTAATAGGAAGGAAGAAAAAAGGTTCTGCTGTATAAATCTGTATTTATTATTTTAAAGATTTCTCTCTTATGCTTTATTGTGAAATGCTGGATAAATTTACCTCTTTAAACATAAAAACATCATCAACAACACCAAGTTTTTTTGTATAGCCTATTGCTAGAAGAAATTTTTGGCATTGCACGTTCTGAAAACCAGGTCTACCTTAGTATGTTTCATATATCAAAGTTTTTAAAGCGACACTTTATATGAGCTGACCTTGTATTTGAAGGGAGAGGTGATGGTGGATGGCGGGACACCTAGGTGAGATACCTGCCAAACTGCAGACCACTGCAGACCATTGCAACTGTTGTTTTTTAGCAAGTAATCGCTGTGTTTACAGTACAGTGGCTTTTTAGCCAACAATGTGGGTATTTTAAGCAATCTGTCGCTGTGTTTCCAGCGGGGATAGTGCCACAAAAGCTGTTGATTTTTCCTGAGATGTTTCCTGCTGGGATAGCACCTCAAAAAGATTCTTGCAACTGGGCAGTTTTTTTGCAAACGGTCACAGGCCTTTAAGATTTGAATCCCTGATTTCAACTTTCACAGCACTGTATTGGTTCATTAATTCTATGTTTTAAAATCGTAAAATTTTAACCTGAAAATCGCGATGTTAACTTTTCCAAAAGGATGGCTAAAGGATTAAAAGAGGGAGGCACAGTCCAACAGGTTTTTAATGATTTTATTCTAAATGAAAGTAGGTTGTCCTTAACCATTTAGCACTCAACACACAATATATCCAATAGATGAATACAGTGGTATACAGAGTACAATATTCCACGGTAGTAGAAGAGAAGTATAAAGCAACAACAAAATGCTAATATTAAAGTCAAGTACAAGTACTCTGAAATACCTGAGTATAATACTTAGTGTAAATGTACTAAGATACTTTCCATTACTGCACACAGTCACGCACACACAGCTTTGGGATGTTGTTGTCTCAGAGCTCATGCAGGTGTTGAATCTGGCAACGAAGCTAAACTCCCGTCCGACTACCACCACACCTGGCTGGAACCGCAGACAACTGCATGGCAATAAACTCTCTTTCACACACACACAGGCATGAGTGTACATGGCAACACACACCCACATGCCACCACACACTCACTCGCAGCCACTGATCAGAGGATAACCGTGATACAAGTCATTCCCATTGTCAAAACATAACAGACAGACAATGAGGCAGCAAGAAAGACAGACGCTCTCACCCTGCAAATATGAAATCTACTGTAGTGTCCTCCCTCCTTTCCCAGGGGGAAAAAAAACCCTTAAGTTGTGAGTTTAATTTTCCCATGGCCTCACAGCCACACACCAACAAATCTAATCATATAACATTAACAGACATGTCTGGTCTGCACTGTGGTGAAGGCCTTAAAATACACTCAGCAGCTATTAGACACGTCTCCTTCCATTCAGCTGCACAAAGCAACATGTCTTATGATCACAAATATTTCTCCACTGCTTTTGAAAAAAAATGTTTCCAAATCTCTCTACCCATGTTTCGGAGAGACAGGGGGACAGGTTCTCTCTCGAATCCTTGCCTCGGGCAGACCTGAATCCAGGACGGGATGTCAATAATTTCCAAGCCTTTATTTTCCGCCTCCGTTCATGGCAGTTCTTGTCTTGTCTTGCTGCCTGTTGTTTTGCAGCTCAGGAGCCTTGAGAGGTGATCTCATCTGCGCCTCGCTCCTCAACCCCCGCTCCCAAAACAACATTGTATTTATCTGACCAAAATAGCCACCTCAGGCTGGAAAAACCCTCGTCAAGACAAACAGAAATAGGCCGAGAGTTTCCAAGGAAGCCAGTCTGGGCCGGAGGTGATGCTTTTGACTGACAACAGCCACAGGGCAACAGAACAAGACTCTGCATTTACTTCTGTAAGGTGATGGTTAGAAGCAGATAATAAAAGCTCTTATTATTCTACAGCTACTGAGAGACAATACAAGTACAGGGTGGGGGTGAATATATTAACGGCAACACCTGTACAGTGTGTTACAAGAGAGAAAAACAGAACAATCTGAGCTTCAGAGAAGTGGTATCTGATGTAGTGCTGATGTATTTGATTGACACTAATTATACTGATGGTTCAGTTGTTATTGTGATGCTCACTTGCAGTTTTAGATGATTTGTAACATTGACTGAAGGCTGGTAATCTAAACCATAAATTATTGTTATCCTCATTTCTACTATTATGTCGCAGAGGAAACAGGTCAAGTCCAGTCAAATCATTTTTATTTATTTTAGACTGTGTTACTGTCATACATTCATTTGATTCAGTTCACATTCTAGGTGTCGGCCCTAAAAAGTCAGGATGGTGAGTAACACGAGTTGACTTGAGTGGAAATTCATTGGAGTACATGTTTTTGCAGTTTAGTCATGTCTGTTGGTTTGTTTGTTTGTTTTTTCAATTATGAGGCTGTTGTCAGACTAGAAATTTCCGCCATAGTTGGATTGCTGTTTTGTAATTAACATCATATGTGACACCTTCATCTTATCCTGTCTATAGGCTATATAAGTCCTCAAAAATATTTAATGAGGATCACATATATTTATATTTTTCTCAACTCTTAAAGAGCCCTGATTATGTAGAAAAAGACAATGGAAAATTCTCCCATATTTGAAGCTAATTTGAGACTTTGAGAAGCAGATAAATGGAAGTGTTTGACCCGGGACTGAAAGGGTTAACAGGAAAACCTCAAGTTTGTCATTGATTGTGCTGTGGTTTAAAACCTGTGCTTTCATTATTCATTGTATTTGCTGAATGGTGGTCGGGCAACCAGCAAAAACCCTCAGGAAGTCAATGCTCCCAGCCAAGAAATAGTCTCAAAACAAACACACAATGCCTGTAACAGGCGTAAGTTGACACAGCGTCCCAGAATGTCAACAACCAACGCACTCAGGGTACCTTTAACGTTGTACCTGGACATGGAAGGTCTATGACCAACTGTTGGTATGTGACAAGGTCGGAGTGAGAATGTGTTGGCTTTGCAGGTGCTGGTGGGTGAATTTTGTTACCTTTGAAAATAACCAGGCTAGCTGTTTCTACCTGTTTCCTGTCTTTATGCTCATATGGCGGTTACTTTTGATTGTCAGAAACACCATCAGCTCTGTCAGCACTGTTGCCATTGTTCAACACTGTTTATGGAGTTAGCACTTTGGCTGCTAGCCGCCAGCTCAGTCACCTCCATGTTGAGCACCGTGTCCAGACAACTTATACACACTGAATTTCCCTTAAAGCCCCTTTAAATTTCTTTTGTACAGGGGAAACTGTTTATAGTGACCCTGTCTGTGCGGATCAGATGGATCGCTAAGCGGATGGCTGTTTCAAAATACAGTGCAGATGTTTCGGGGAACTTATCAATCCACTGGACGATTGGACGACTTCAACCACAGGTGTCTCCCACTTGTGCATTTGTTCCCTGTCTCCATCACTAGCAGACATTAATGTTTTCTTGAGGAACACCAGGTTGTGCGGCTGCATCTCGTTAGCTTGTTTTTGGCAGTTTGTTTTACACTTCGAGGAGACCACATTTTTCATTTAGAGAAAATATTTTTTTTTCCATCATGATTTCAACATGCAGTCAGCTAGAAGCAGACAGGTTACCACACTGAATCATGAGAGTAAAGCATAGACTATACAATAGCCAAAGTGAACCTAAGTAGCCCACTGGTTTGTAGAATCCTGTTTTTACAACCCAGTCTCACTCTCTCATTCAGAAGTTGCCGAAATCTGGCACTTGGGCCGTGACTTGCTGTGTCAGACACTGATGACAAAAGCAGCCCTTTAACACTGGCATGACACGCGGCCGGTCGCCGTTTTAGTTCAACAGCGCTCGGCGGCATCAGGGGGAAACGTGGCAGAACAAGAACAAAGGTTAAGATGCCGGAAGTCTGAGTAGGGCGAGTGGAAGGGGTGGTAGATGGGTCCGGCGAGGTCGGAGTAACAATGTGTTGGTTTCTAAGCCTCAAGTTCAGCATTTCGGTCATCGACATCTTGGTTTTTGGACCCAGAAGTGACCATATATGGACGAGAGGGTGGAGCTGTGAAGGAGCAACGGATGGATCTGACTCACAGACTGAAGCGATGCCTCACAGACAGCGTGTCACTGTATTAAGTTAGGCATTTTAACATGGGGGTCTATGGAGACTGACTCACCTCTCAGGCCGGCCTCAAATGGCCTTTCAGAGAATTGCAGTTTTTTGGGACCTTCTGCATTGGCTTCATTTTTTAGCCCTGGAGGTTGCCGCCTGGAATAAAGTTTTAATTTTTTTTTTTTTAATAGAATTACACCAGTTTTAAATTGCTTTTCCATATGATGTCATGTTTGAAAAGACCCAGAATGAGCACTGTAACCAAGCTACTTGATTACTGTGAGCAAATCATTTAAACAGCATTTGCAAAGAAAAGATTCTGTCTCAAGCTTACTGATCCACATAAGCTGGTGATCACTGTTATAAGCAGTTTCCACTGTATTTTGAAGTTGATCAATTATTTGATCAGCTGCAGTGTTAGCTTTCTGTCAGTGTTGGTTAATGTTTTGGACTCATCACACCCATACTTCCAGTCTGAGTGGCTTTGCCAACTCTCTCTAGACACCAGTGAAATAATTTGGGCTATCTGCCCTCAAGTATAGACTTCAGACACACACATGAACAAACAGACACACCACAACATTCACACAGACAGACAAACATTAATCCACGGTCTGACCCTCCTCTGCTCCGCCAAAGGGAGAGGAGGGGTGGGAGAAAAAAACTGAAGAATTAAAAACACATTCCACTTCCCGTAAGGCCGGGAGAAGGAGCAGTGAGTCACTGGAGCAGTTTGAAACGGGCCCTTTTTAGTTTCAGACGCGACGTCTTTGAACGTCTACACGTGGAGCTTTTATCCTCCTCAAATGTTGTTGATGGTGCCGCTCTCCTTTCCTCCCCCCACCTCCTGCTATTTGTTCATTCGCCACTTAAACAACTCATTCACTGACTCGTCTGAAAGTGATCGTCACTCTCATCACTCAGTTCAAATGCAGGTCATATAGGTACTGCACGTACTGGATAAGTCTTATTTTTTATTGCTGTTAACACAGTTTGCAAAATGTCTTTGGTCAGGTCATTTAAACATTTAACACACAAATACAACCACAAAATGACACACATAATCACACATAAAGCACACTCCCATCAAGAAAGCCACACATTTAATCACAGCAGAGTGTCTATAATAGACCTCTGTCATGATTTCCCCCCCTCATGATGATGCCAGGAAAAGTTTTTACTGTAAAGTCAAATTGGAAAACACCATTGTGGGAATAAACCCTCCTCGACTCTCTCTTTTCATCTTTACGCCTCCTCCCGTCAGTCCAGACAGAGGCCCCCCAAAAAACAGACTGAAACCTTGAAATGATGTTAGTTTTCCATTTGATTCACAGGCAGCATCCTGAGTCACAGCCATCGGGTCCCGCTCCAATCACACACATGCTGACAGCTTAATTGACTCCACTGAGGAAGAGTCCATGATATCTGTTCTCTATCAACTCCCCTGCTGGCGGGACTGACTCACACACTGAAGTTCAGGTGGACCAGCTATCATCCGAATCTGTTCACACTCAACAGGCGGCCTGATTAATGGCACATAATTTAGACCAGCTGGCTCAAGGCTTCTTGCTGTTGTTGTTAAGTCATCTTCTTGTCCTTTATTTTCTTCAACTTCTACTTCTTATCTTGTATTATCTTAAGGTGTCTAAGCCTGAGAGTCAGGTGAAAATTACACACTACACTCTATTATTACCTCAGAGGATAAGACTGGGGTTAGTCTATGTTTAGTCTGTAATTTCTGTATTGTCTACAAATCCAAAGCCAATTTGTTCCTCCTGAAGACATCTTAAAAAACAGGTCACAAATATATATTTCCATTTTCATAAAAGGTTCAGTAACATCTTTAAACAGCTGTGTTTTTTGGCAAATGTTTATCAAACATAAGAAAGTAATGCAATTTAAGGGACTTTTTCCAGCAGCGGAGTGATACACATTTGGCTCACTAGAGAGTAATGTTGGCAGCAGCGCTGTGCATGTGGGAGAAATTCAAAATAAACATGCTAATGAAGGAACGTGTCACACAGTGCAACAATGTGGCTCCCTGATGTGGTTTTAATAGTTTTTGGACAACAGTGGAGGTCTATGGCACAAAGCAATAAGCTATATCGGGCTTACTTGTCAGTAGAATAAATCAATTGCTGTTTTTGCTCTTTTCATGGGATTAATTGACGAGAAGAAAAATATTACCAAACCTTTCCTTGGGTGGTTAGTCTATATATGTTAAGTCTATAATTACTGTTTTGACTACAAAGCCAAGGACATTTTTTTCTACTGAAGTCATCTTAAAAAACAGTTAACACATTTTTATTTCCTTTTTCATCAAAGGATCAAAAACAGCTTCATTTTTTTAGGCAATGTTGATCAAACATGAAGAAATAGTGCATGTAAAGGGACTTTTTCCAGCAGCGGAGTGATACACATTTGGCGTTCAAGTGAGTATTTTTGGCAGTAGCGCTGTGCATGTGGGAGAAATTCAAAATAAACATGCTAATGAAGGCACATGTCACACAGTGCAACAATGTGGCTCCCCGATGTGGTTTTAATAGTTTTTGGAAAACAATGGAGGTTTACGTCACAGAGAAATGAGCTTTAACACTCTTACTTGTTAGTAGAATCAATTATTTGTTGTTTTTGCTCTTTTTTAAAAAAATTTTTATTTTTTAATTGTTGTTTTTGCTCTTTTTTGTTATATATGTTAATAATAAGAAGAGCTCGATCCTTATTTTTGAAAGGATCAATTTAAGACCATGATTGTTAACCAGTGTGTGTGTTCTTGGAAATTAGATAAACTACAATCACCTGAGGAAACAATTACAAAGTAAATTTTAAAGACAAACACGTAGGCTGAGTTCTAAGAAATAACGTAGATTTGATTCCAACCCACAGTCATTTGCTTCCTGTCGCCCCCAAACAGAGTCTCACTCCCAGCTCAGTGACTCTACAAGTCACACTATGATGCTATAGATATTCCTTTTGGATGTTCAGGGATGGTGTCTCAAATTACACTTGTTACATGCATTGTGTCTTTTCAAAATAAACTTCCATTTTCACAGGAAATGTACAGTTTCTAACCTGTTAAATGCGTACACTCATTAAAAAAAAAAAAAAAAGAAGAAGTTTTTAAAAAACATTTTCAGGTGTATTTTTTTTTAGGTTTATGCAACAAAAACATAGAAAAAAATCATAGTTCGGCTTAAAATGAGCATGTTTGTTACAAACACAATGTAACATGACAACATACTATGATAGAACAGTTCGTATGATATCCTCTGAATTAGCGCCCCACGAATGACGTTATGTCCTTAACTTACAGTTACTTGATTAACGTAAAGTTACCGTGGTACATTTAGGAAAACAAACATGGCTGGGTGTCTTTAGATTTAGCAAGTAAAGTCACTGAGGTTAGGTATAGGAAATGAAACATGGCCAGGATGTAGCCTACCTACAAATGACTCGAAGTTCATTTGGTTCTACAGACATGAATCCAGGGGAAGGTCCACATTTTTGTGACCCTTCCACCACCCCAACCTGCCTCCTTACAAGACCACTAAGGACTGCTTCCTTGTTTAAGCCCACCAGCGCATTGGTCACGTGATCACAACCATTCAAAATACAGTAGGTGGGATATGTACTAATCTGGGTGCATTTGTTTTCGTAGTAAAACATATAAACAGTTTGTGAATAGATCTGTACCCGATTCAGAATTATTTAGCCGTTTAATACAAATATTTGATTTGTTTTTTTAGTTCTAAAGTATTAATGGACTCAGTGGGACATAAAGTGTGACTTGATGTAATATAGTAAACAAGCTAACAGCACAAACAATGGATCGGAAATGTGCACATGTGCAACATTTTTTGCCGACACTAGATATCAAACAAAAACCAGAGACTGTGTCATATTAAGTTTATGTGAGCTGTAATTCACCACTTCCAAGGAAAAGAGAGAACTTGATGTTTTCTCAGTGTCTTAGGTCAAAGACTTGTGCTGCTGCATCACATCCACAGCTGTCTGTGCCAAAGAATAGCATGAAAGACAAGAGCGCTCACTACACAGCAACATCTGGGGACCAAAACATCCCCAGCAGTACACTGCACAGCACACTGGCAACACAAACAAACAAACAAACAAACCAACAACCGACTGCTCAACTTGAAACAATCTCAGTCAACTGAGGGGTCTGCGGCTGATTATTCAAATGTCTGACTTTCAGCCCTACAAATAAAGGCAACAAAATTTAATCTTAAAAAAAAAAAATTAAATAAAAGGACAAACACATTTGTAAGACATGCATGACTCAAAATAAATAAATAAATTATCCAGTTTTGGACGCAGTCATGGACTTGAGTCATCAGAGGAGGTTGTTAAGGTTTGGGCAGCACCGGGGGACATGTTAACACACTTACACATACACACACACACACATACACACAAATGTATGGATGTTAATATGCACACACATGCATACGGACATCAACACACTCTCTCTTTACTCTCCCTCAAACACACACTCCCACATAAACCCTCTTCGTTGCCCTGGCTGTGCACCCAGGGGGACAGCAGTGACTCAGAACGAGTCATGCACACACACACATCACAAACTCTCACATACACGCAAACACTTGCCAAAATGCCAAACTGCCGGAAACTTTATTGGTTGCAGTCCTCTCAGCTCCTGTGGATGTGTTGATGGGGTTGAGTGCTGTTATATTTAAGATGGGGTTTAAATGTGTTGGTCTCATACCAGAGGAAAAAAATAGTTTTCTGACCTTCGTACAGGAAGCTGGTGACATGTAACCTTGTGATCTGTTATCACATGTGGTCGAATATCACTCTTTCCGTCATCTACAATTTTTCCCCCTGTGTGACTAAAAATAAATCACATGTAGGTGATATTATGATCAGGAGCCATGAAAGTGACAAAATGAAGATAAATTAAAGCTAAAGTTTATATTTATCAGGAGTGAAGGATACCAGTGCTAAATCTTTCTTTGATGGTGGATTAGGGATTAGTATTTAAATTCAGCTTTTGTTGTCATGTCAACATGAATCTATATTAGGAGATGCTGCTACCGAAAACATGCCAAAAGTATTAGACGAGATTTTCAAGCGACTAACATCTTTAGTCATTTGTGGGGATAATTATAAGGTCAGCGCTAGTGAGATCCACGTAACATGCGGAGTGGCAGGTGGACAGCCTTTCACTCAACAGTCAGATATAAAAATAAGATATACATGTGCCACCAGAGCATGGCTGTTGTATAAATGTAGGTTGTAGATGCCTTGAGGGGACGGAGGAGAAGGAATTTTGGCTGAGTTTTTCATCCCCCCACCCCTCCATCCTCATGTAGAACCATTAATCAGAGACAATATGAAGTCATCGCTCCCTCATGGGATTTTACTGCCTGTAAAAATAAACCTTACATGGCTCATAAGCAGAGTTGCTAACACTGATATCACGAACTAACAAGCTTTGGCAGGCTGTTGTGCATTCTTCTCTTCTAGGTTCAAATTTTTATATGAAAAAATAACTTTTTAAAAATCATATCAGCTCAAAATTCACAGGATTGATTGTTTTTACTGTTACTGAGGTTTTAAGCAAATGACATGTGATGATTGGAAATAACAGGAACCAGTCGGCAAGGTTAGGGGAAATGTTCGATCTCGAGGGAGCTTTGTGTTTTCCAAGAAAGGGGAGGGACGTACCACAACTCCCCGAATACATGGAGGAGAGGAGAGGAGAGGAGAGGAGAAGAGAGGAGAGGAGAGGAGAGGAGAAAAGCAGAGGAGAGGAGAGGAACTAAGAGAAAGGGGGCAGAGGACAGGAGAGG
>JAPZEB010000020.1:28994860-29007274 GCA_029783705.1 Chaetodon striatus | reverse complement strand
TAGAAAATATTTACTCTACGGATATGAGAGTGGCATTAATCTTCTTGTCTAACTGTCAGCAAGAAAGCGAATAAGCATATTTTAAACATCCAGCTATTCCTCTAACATTTAAAGAAATGAAAATCAAACATATCTGAGAAATGCTGCACATTACACTCTAGAAAAGAGCAGCAGTTTCATCCAAATTCAATTAAACTGAAAGCATTCTCATGCAGTACCTAACAGTGCTAAGTAGGCTAAGTAATGCTTTTGCCCATGGAATTTTAAATCTAAAGTTCGATCAGAGCTGATTAAAGTATTGTCCGAAGCATCTTCCTGGTGGCTCCAGATAAGAGGTTAATATCTGTGTCTGACTGAATATGTGATGGTGTAATTGTTTGTGGGTGTGTGTGCAGGGGAGGTGATAGGTGGTTGGGTGCTTGTGTCACCATTTACTATTAATAGCATCTTGGCTGAGTTGATTAGCAGGCTGTCGTTCTTAAATCTTACTCTGCTTCAGACCCACTTTAATTACCACTGCCCCTCTTTTATTCACACTGACAGGACCTCTCATTAATCACTACGCAGAGGCGAGGCCTTCACTTTTATTACCGCACACATCAGCAAAGCAACAAAGCACACGACCCATGTGGTATGATGGTGGATCAGATTGTTTACCATGCTCAGATATGTTGAGCCTCCCTGCAGAGTTTCTGATTATTTATCTGCTTAATTAAATTGGGAATGTGTTTTTTTTTAATTTTATTTTAAGGTCCTGGAATGGGAATGCGGAAGTCCCATTCATGGAGTGGCAAAAAAAAATCCCTCACCACAGGATTTATGTTTTTCATTGGCATTTATGCATTTAAATTGTATGTCCAGGAAAAAATAGCCATCCAATTTAAACCACAGCACAAGCCAAGCACATCAGCCAACTCAGCTGGAGACAGCCAGAGTCCCCTTATAGATTCATTCAGATATTGACTAAACACAGGTTTAGTTTGGACGAGACATTGTTGAGAGAATTTGGTCTGATGTAGACCATTAAACACTGATATGGAAAACTGTTGCTGGTTTTCACTCTGAAAAAAAAGAGTTATGAGAAAAAAAGCCACAGAAATGTGACGGTTTTACTGTTTGCAAAGACAACAGGAAGGAAGTTTAGGGAATTTCACTTCTCAGAACTACATTTGGTTGAGATCCTGTGCTGGATGTGTTTCCCGGCAGACTTTTAAGCTGCTGAATTACATAATATTGACTGTAAAATGAAATCATCTCTTCTGTCTTTACAAAAAAAGGTCACTTGTTCTTCTTGTGATCTTTGAGAATATGTTGCATGAATATAATTTTTCACCTTTTTGATGTTATTGTTTGTTTTTCTCCTTAAGTAAAGGGGAGGTATGTTTATATATGGCTTCATGATCTCTCCTAAAGCATTTCTTTTTTTTTGTACTACCTGGATTTTATGGAGTTTTATGTGTGTGCGAATAAAAAATAAAGAAATTAAAGACACAAGCAGCATTAATCAGGGTCCGAGCAAGTTGCAAGCATTTGAATGCTTTTTTCTTTTGTGATGGACAAGAAGCAAAACTCTCAATGTTCTTTAAAACTATTCATCATCATCGTCACTATATACCGATGCTCTGCTGAAGTATATAAATCTGCTACTTTAAGAAACGCTTGATGTGGCTGATGATCTTCTGTGAAAATGTGTTTCCCATGACTACATTTGTATTGAATTTTTATTTTGTTCAAGATCTTGAATGCATCTCCATCAATCTATCCATCCATTTTCATCCACTTATCCAGGGCCGGGTCACGGGGGCAGCAGGCCAAGCAAAGCACCCCAGACATCACTCTCTCCAGCAACGCTTTCCAGCTCCTCCTGGGGGACCCCAAGGTGTTCCCAGGCCAGATGAGACATGTAATCCCCCCAGCATGTTTTGGATCTGCCCCAGGGCCTCCCACCAGTGGGACATGCCAAGAACACCTCTAAAGGGAGGCGCCCAGGAGGATCCTGATCAGATGCCCAAACCACCTCAACTGACTCCTTTGGGACACAAAGGAGCAGCAGCTCTACTCCGAGTTCCCTCCAGATGTCCGAGCTCTTCACCCTATCTCTAAGGCTGAGCCCAGCCACCCCAAGGAAACTCATTTTGGCCATTTGTGTCCACTATCTCATTCCTTCGGTTGCTACCTGGGGCTCGTGGCCATAGGTGGGGGTTAGGACGTAGATGGACCAGTAAATGGAAAGCTTCGCCCTTCCGACTCCATCTTCACCACAATGGTCTTGCACAGCACCTGCATCACTGCAGAAGCCACACCAAACCACCAATCCATCTCATGCTCCATTCTACCCTCACTTGTAAACAAGATCCCAAGATACTTGAACTCCCTTGCTTGAGGGTGCTTGAACGCACCTCATTTCTGTTGTTTTAAACACAAATAGTACTCCTATGTGAAAAGCGTCAAGACTTTTACTGGAAGATGCAAACATTCAGATAACCTGCAGGATGGCAAAAACAGGATCTGAACTCCTCACCTTTACAACTGACCTTATCACTCAAGTGCTGAGCAAACCAGCTGATTGCTGTGTGTCCACAATCATAAACAAAAATACCTAGAGACATGCCTAGTTGGTTTTGACAGGATGACTTATGAACTGAAGTTCTTTTTACTTAGGTTGAATATATTGAATATTTGAGATTTGTCACAAGAGACTGGGAATTGTAGTCTGGAAATAAGTAGCACAGGAGAAGACATGTTAATTTGAAACCACAAGAGTTCACAACAGATGGACAGAAACTTTCCATCAGAAAAAAAAAAAAAGATTTAGAGAAAAGTTGAGAAAAAGTTGCGAAATTTGACAGTTTTAGAGCAGAAGACCATTGAAACACAGATGGAGATTAATTAAGAGTTTAAAATGGTGAAAGAATTTTGACTCTAAAGCTGTTTTCGAGATACAGTAATTGCAACAACACAAACTCAAACAATGAGTGTCATTTTTTGTTTCTGAGTAGTGGGTGGAATTTGCAACCTGCCAGTTTTGGTGAGTTTTCATCTCATGGTTTTTGCTGCACAAACACTTTACGACAAGAAAAGTAAGACAAAACAAAGAAAGAAAGAATAATTAAAACAAAAACAAAAAAATAGGGCTCCAGCAGCAAGTGTCTCTGCTTGGACTCCGAATAAAAACATTTACCAAAGTTAGAATCCAAAAAGTTAGACTGTTGCTACTGTGCATAAAGTATCCCTAACCGTGTTTTTTAAAGGCTGATGTTTGATTTTTGCAAGGAGACTAATTCCTAAAGTTGTGAAATGAAGCATAATCATATCCAGAGTACTAGTAGCACAAAGGCTTTCTCTGAGCAAAGGGAACTGCTTTTGGACTAAGTGGTGTTTGAGGACATTTTATAAGATAGTTCATGACAAGAAAAGTGAATGGGAAAAAAAATTGCATGAGAAAATGAATGCACGAAGCAAGCCAAGCAGCAGCAGAGACAGTGCCTGTACTTGGCATGACAGATTGGTCAGTGCTAAACCAGCATGCATGTGTGTGAATGGGCAGCCACAGAGGCTGGTGTCCCAGTCACTGTTGTGGTTTTCATTTCATCTTATTTTTTCTGATTTTTGCTCTGTATATTTCGTGACCCCACTTTGTTCTGCCGTCCCAAGTGTTCTTCCTCCAACTCCCTAAACCCCAACAATTAAATCTTGACACACACCATAAATTTCTACAAAACAGGCTGTTATGTGTTGGCTTTGGTCGTCTCCAGTTGCTGCGACACACTGCTCCATTTCAGAAACCCTTTTATTAGTGTCATCTGCTCTGGAGGCTGATAATGCTGATGCTTTATGTTCAGTTATTGTGTTTGCTATCCTGTTTTACTTTACTGGCCAAACCAGAACAAACAAAGATAAAGAGGAGGATATCGCCTGAGAGAAAGACAAACACCAGCACACACACATACATATTACTGAGTGCAGTAGTGTCAGCTCCCTGACTGTCATTGCTTTAAACATCTGCAAGGACATGGAGTAGACCCAACATGGTGATAGATTTATGACAAAGGGACAACGCTGTCCTCCAGAATGCACGTCATTCAGACGTCATTCAGAAAGACATTTCACTTGACGTCATTTGACAGCTGAATACTGATGACAGAAGAAAAATTACACTGGCTTGTTGTGAGGAATATGTCCAACATTTGTGACTACTAAGCCATTCTCCACTTACCCATTGTATGCCTGTAATAATATCTGAGCATGATTGAATAAACACAGAGATGGCAGCAACCTAAGAACGATGCAATTAAATTCTATTTTGTGCCGTTACGTTGCAGGAAGTGATCAATAGAAACAGATATCACACATCTATCTCTTGTTTACACCTGATACAGTGATGGAGTAGAGTGGACACCATTGAGATCCTGCAGAAAAGAAGACAAAATGCTTTGGATCAATCAGGACAGTGAACAACAAGATTAAATCTCTGCAGCCACAGCAGCAGCTTGAGGGGCTGTAGGTGGGCACAGTGGTGCTTTGAGCATGCTTAGCATGATAATGCTCACATGCTGATGTTTGGCAGGTAATTTTCACCATATTAAACATCTTAGTGAAGGATGCTAACTTTTGCTGCTGCATTTCTTCTTATAAATCTGACGAATAGTCTGCAGGCCCTCGTTAGATTTTATTCCGTGATCTGGCTGTTCTCATAAACTGTTTACGTTTTCCTATGAAAAGACATACACCCAAAGTCATACATTTTGAAAGGCTGCAATGACGTGACTAATGGGCTGATGGGAGTGAACAAGGGAGCAATCCCAAGGACTTTCCCCCAGGACTTTCTCCTGGAGACGTGTGTTCGGAAAGCATGTGAACTTCAAGTCATTTTAAAAATACATCCTCACTATGTTTCTTTTCCTGAACCAAACCACAGTAACTTTATTTAGCTTGACCAGCGCTCCATAATTTTACATTGATTACGTAACTGTACGATAAGGACGTAATGTCATTAATGAGGTGTTAATTTGTAGGATATCATACGAACTGTTGTGTCTGCGTTTTTCGAGGATATCATACGAACCATTGTATGAGGATACATTTCCAAGATAAATGATATGTACAGTGTGTTTAAGTGGTTTATTCATAATCTCTCGTTTGAAAGCTACGGTTCCACTGATGTGGATCATTTCAAGATACAACTAACCTATAAAGCTTAATTTTAGTTTGGTCAATATTATCTAGACAGATGGTCCTCATACAGTTCTCACACACTCCCATTGGTCCAGACGATCTCGTCAAGTGAAATATTTGTTCCAAACACATTATTACATCCATAAATATCCACAAACTGCCATTGCATCATTTCAAACATTCGTATTTTTCCAAATATTATCCATAATTTCTTCTGTCCTGCAATGAAAACAGCCGACATATGTCAAAATTGAGGCGAACTCCTGACCTTTTCATTGACACCTCATTTGAGCCAATGGGAGCTTCCAGTTCTGTTGCTATAGCCTCGATAGCCAACGAGGGCCTGTGTTGAGACGGTGTGGATTGCTCACATTTCCTGGTTTGTAGCCAATCAATAACCAGCAACTGGCTATGTGTCTTGTTGTCAGTGCATCACAGACTGCTATAAATGTACTGTACATCTGTCTTCATCTGTTTAGGTTTTTCAGACGTGTTTGATAAAGCTCCTAAATAGACATTTCTGTCTGTTTTATTTTTCACTCATATTCACATATATAGCACATTGTTTTACCATCTTTTTTTGAAAAGCTCCAGAACAAAACCTCAGAAAAAAACATATGGAAAATGTAAATTTTCTGTGATATTGTTATCTGCTTTGAATTTGGACAAGGTGAGGCTTCATATTATGATTTCATTATGTTTTCCAGCCAGTACCTCCCAGCTCTAGTCATCTCTACAGCATCTTCTTTCAAAACAATATTTAGACAAAGACAAAAAAAAGTTTTTATTTCATTATGTTGAAACTTATATAACTCAGTGAGAATAACACTTACAGTGATTCTAACAACTGAGGAAAAACTTCAGAGCATAACTTTAAAATAAGACCATGCATGCCCATGTACTAAAGATTAAACAAGAAAAGCTTTCAATTTACTTTGGATAGGTGAATTAAGGTGAATTTTACAGGACCACCAAGATGATTTATTAATTTAAGCTCTAGTTTTGCTTTGCACAGAATGAATGACAGCTGGAAGTATTTGTGGATTTCACCATATTCTGATTATTTTTCTCTCTCTCCAATATTTGCAGAGTTTGAGACATACAGTAGGCAACACAGTAACTGAATATTAGAAATGATCTCTGGGTTCCAGCCAGACAGTCTGACAGCAGTTTTTAAACAATTTGCACTGCGAGGAGTGTGTGTTTCATCAGAGAAAAGTAGCTGAACTTGTTTCAGTCTTTGACAGCATGTTTGTCTCCTCTTCTCTCTGCTGAATATTCTCATGCAAACATTCCACTGTTTCGTTTTTGGCCGGTAGTTTCTGAGACGCCCAGACAGATAGCGTGTGGCTTTCCACTCATGATAGCCAGCATCTCCTCAAAATGTCAGCGAGGAATGCACAAGCACATGACCACCTGAATACATTTACATGATGCCCCATTGCTTGATTGAAACTAGCACCTCACAATTGTGAAAATTACTGTCATGGGCTTCAATTTCCTTGCTCTAGAAAAAAAATATTTCACTTATTAGAGGGCAAACCAAACTCCTGTCAGCTTCAAAGCCATTCAAATGGTAAGAAGTACTCAATCTCTCTGACATACAGGCATGTGCTCTGCAGAAGGTTTTGGCAAAATGGGCGATGAGAAGAACAGTTCAACAGTTGTGGTGGGGGAGTGCTGAGTCTGGAAGCCAAGATCGAATACTTGTGTGCACATGCAACAAGAAAAGCTTTTTCTCCAATATTACATTTCAAACTTCACGAAAAGATAGAGATCTTACTCTCAACTTTTCCAGTATGAGGAGCTGCTCCATCTCAGAGTGCTTCAAAGATCACCAGGTATGCAGTCTGGGTTTTTTTTTTTTTTACTTTGTGGTCAGTGGAAGGGGAAAGGGCGTAGAAGGAGCCTCAAACCCATAAACCCCAGACTTAGTATTGGAAGAACCAGTGGGCTGCAGAGGCCAAATGGCACCATTTGCAAGAGCAATTGATGAGGAAAATGGGGGCAACAGGGTCTCCTTTCACAGCCGGAGGGAAAACACACATGGCGGCCAAGTGCTTGATTGTTGCACTTAGTGTCTAAATGGGCACCAGAAAAGGAAGACAATCAGACATAAATAATTGGCCCTTTCGTCCAAGTACAGCACACACTGAAACATGGCTATTTGGATGTGCTGATAAGCCAATACAAGACAAAGCAATGTAGTTCAGCATTGACTTTTCAATATGCTTATGTTTATTCTATCTGAATTCCTTCTGTGGGCTTTGAAATCAACAGTGGTCTGGCTAAAACTGAATGTGTATGAATTCGCTTTCAGTTGCCTCTGTTGCTGACCGTTGCTGTGTCTTTTTACTGTGATGTGTCTGTAGAAAAATAAAAGCAAAATCAGGAAACAGTTTCCTTTTAAAAACATTTTTAGCCAGGCTAAAATATCTGAACAACTATTGGATGGATTGCCTTGAAATGTAGTACAGACATTCATGGTCGCCACACAATGAATCACAATGACCTCTGTGATCCCCTGACTTTCTTCTAGCATCAGTTTTTTTTTCACAGTATATTATGGCACTTTATGTCTTCACGGGGAGTAGACAGCAAAATGAGGGAAGAGATACATGGGGACATGAAAAAACTGTGAGATAGCCTTAAACTGACATTCATGGTTCCCAGAGGAAGAATACAACAGTCTTCTGTGACCCCCTGATGTTTCCTTTAGCACCACAGCTGACATTTCCAAGTTAAATGTTTTGACAAACTATTGAACTGCTTGCCATGAGTTATGGTAAAAATAAATAAATAAATAACATTTATTTTCCTCAGGATGAACTGTAATAAATTCAATGGTCCCTTAACTTTTCACATCAGACTGGCACAACTCAGAGAAATTTGTGTTTGGATAATAATTCTAACACGTCAGTACGCATTAATTTCTTGTTAAACAATTGTTTTATGGACATGTCTAGGAAATGTTTTGCGATCTTGCCTGAACCTAAGCTTTCACGATACCTTAATAAATTAAGGTTAATTGCTGTCACGTCCCATCGGTCTTCTCCTCATCCAAATGGATGAGGCAACAAGAGGGACAGATATTGCTTTTCTGGACAACTATATTTGATTGAATCACTGGGTATCATTAGGTTAAGTGTTGTCTGTAAATAAGCAACCTTTTAAGGGGCCAACTGTTTGAGCGAGGCTGAGATTTAGTTGGAGACAACAGTCATGAGCACATTTAAGTCCGGCCCCGACTGGAGGAGTAAACAATCCACTGACTTTGTATTGTGTGAGGATAGCTCCTTGTCATTTACATCTGCTGCAAACACCAGAAAAATGTCATAAAGCTTCTTCGTGGTGGGGTGCACTGGCAACATGGTAAAGAATCCATAGTGAAGTTTTTAAAAGCTGCCAAACCAAAATAATGAGCTTTTAAGCAACAAAACATGAGGCATCAGCAGGAGGATATGTGTGACCCTGAGACTCATTGTGCCAATGTGCAGCAAGCATTTTACTAGTTTAGCCAGAAAAACTTTGGAGTGGGGAGCTCACTGAACTATGAAATGCATGATTTTGATCTTTGTTGGGTTTAATGATGATTTTACATGGTGAGTTGTTCAAATAAAGTGTTTTGCTCGGTGGGATAATTTCTCTCAAGATAAGCAAGGTAAGGAGAGGGGACACTGAGACAGACCAACAATACTGAGTTTGTCAATGTTACTTTTCCTCTCTGGTAGACATAAGGTGCTAAAATGACTGTTTGACATGCAGATATTTACTATTTTTAGCAACCTGCAGGCATGTTGTTTGCATTTAAGCCTGTAGTTGCATGTTGTGGTACCAATAGTTTTCCTCCAGTGGGCATGTGGGTAGTACGACACATTGTGCTCTGTCTTTATAGAGTGCCCCAGGAATGAGTGCTAAAACATGGAAATGAGAGAGCATTATACCACGCTGGGTTACCTTGTTGTGATGAAGGAACCAGTGTGATGTAAACATCCCTGTCTGCCTACAGAAAAACATCATCCTTGAAGCAATCTGTAGTGTATGATTGTAACGTTACCGAACAGCATTTTCCCATTTCTTTCCAACAGCACATTTCTTTCTCCCAAAGGGGACAGTGAGTTGGTGATAAAGAGATGCCGGTCTGGTCTAAAGCCTGGAGCCAAAGCCCAAGCTGCTATCTCTTATATTTTATACAACATGGCAGGGGAACAAATCAGAGATTGGCGTTTTTGGATTTATCGTTGGTGCATCCAACCACACAGCAACTCTTCGGCATTACGTCATTCATTTGAACTTTTTTGTTTAAAGTAGAAATTTGGAGACATGTCACCCTCCTCATTGTACGCTGTTTCAGTCTATACTAAATGTTGGATTGTTTTATCCTTAAAAGGGGGCGTGGCAATGACTGCTTTGTCGACTGCTTTGTGTTTAGAGCTAATTAGCCAACAATGGCATGCTGAAATGTTAACCAATGGTAAATATGATAAACATTACACCTGCTAAATATGCCCAATTTAGCCCAATTTAGCACACAAATGTCACATTCAGCTTCAAAGAGCTGCTGGCATGGCGTTAGGTTCTTGTTTAGTCAAAGTAAAGTTCAGTGCTTCAAAACAAATGTGCTTTTTTATTTAGTGTCAAGTGAATCTCTGCTCTCTTTTTGTTGCTGTGAAATGTGTTTGTATTTTTCACCCTTTAAACATCTTCAACAGGCGAGCTCTCACCTTACCTCACCTCACCTCACCTCACCTTATGAACAATGTTTCTCCATAGACATTTTTGATTTTACTTGTCACACTGTTGCCAACCAGTAGTACTTTTCCTGCAGGTGCCTCTCTTTCAATAAACCAATTTTTATGTCAGTGCCCACCTCGGCCCTCTGTCCTGTAAACAAGCTGCCGATGTGAGATGTTGCTTTAACCCTGTTTCCAAACCACAACATGTGCAAGAATGTGTCCAGCTGGCTGCCAGGTCCCCGTAAAATGAAAGCAAACATGACCACCTGTCCCCAGTATGCAGCGAGAGGACCAGAATCAGAAATACATTATGGCTCCTTGTGGTTTTCCCTGTCAATCAAACGGAAGAAAATTTTGACATGTTTTCCGTAATGCAGCTGCAAAAACCTTCAGGACAAACATCACAGTCCTTGAGGAACATCTGGAGCTTCCATGAGAGAGATGATTTTTCCATACTTTTCCACAACATGTAGGTATTTGGATCAAAAATACAAACGCAAAACAAAATACCTCTTAATTCGACCACATCTAACAGTTTGACTGAACTCTAAATAATAGGCCTGCCTCCTTTGTACTGAGGTCATTTATTCGGAGAACTGAAATAGAGAACCCCTCTCACAGCTCACTGATAAACAGCATGTACTAGATCTTTCTGGAAAACCGATACCTCAGAGGCTATTTTGAGCACAGATTGTGCATCAAACAGCAAAAAAAAAGAAAAAAAAGAATGTAGTCTATGAAACTGAATCTGCTCACATCGATCTAGGCTTCACAAAAAAAGCTGAATGATGTCTACAATTGGTCATGAAGAAAATACAATCCTAGCCTAGTGAACCATCCAGAAACCATTTAAGGCAGGTGCTGGACAAAAAAGAATAGTCATAAACAACACTGTCGCTCCCTTAAGGGCAATTTATTGGCACACCCACAAGTGACATTTCAGGCTTAATGCTCTTCCTCGAGCTTGTGGATGTGCCAGTAATGTGCAGACTTTTTTGATCATGAGCAAGTCTGCACGTTTAAACATTTTGGTGAAGTTTAAATGGCAGTGGCGCCCCAAAATTTTTTCGTAGGGGTTGCCAATGGGGCCGCATTAAAATCTTGGGATGGCACACCAAAGCCAAAAGCCATAACTGAATATCAGGAATTCTATTATGCTGCTGAAGGAGGCTACAAGCTGGTTAAACACTGTGCCAATATGTAGGGTTAAGGAATTGCATGCTGATATACTTTGGTTTCAGTTAATATTACTAATTATCTTACAGTATGTGCATAGACAAATACTAGTATAGTTTACATTTTTAGTTCCACAACAATCCTGTTTTAATGAGTTATATATCTACACATGTTAAGCAATTGATTGTTCTTAAGCTAGGCTTGTTGTCCTTTTACCTAAAAAGAAATATAGCTTTAGTTTGAAGGAGTACACAGATTGTAGGGAACAAAAAAATGTACTAAGTGTGAGCTTTCTCAGGTTTAGGGGGGACTCTGCTTTATTTATACAGCACCTTTCAAAACACAGTAACAAAGTGCTTTGCAATAAAACTTAACAGGTGTAAAACATAAGCAGAATGAAACTAACTAAAATGTCTCCAAAGTAAAGGAAATAAGAGAAGGATGAAACTGAGATGATAAACAAGAATTAAAATTAACAAGATAACAATAAAATAAACAGACAGTCCAAATAAAATCAGGATTTGCTTTTCAATAAAAGTACATTTTTAGGAAAGACTTTAAACAAAGACAGGGGCTCAGACAGCCTTTATCCGGAAGGTTGTACCAGAGCCTCGAGGCCCTGATTTCACAAGCTCTGCTCCCTTTCGTCTTCAGCCTGGACTCTGGTACAGACCAAAGACCTCTGCCCAAGGATCTCAAACTACACAAAGGTTCATAAGGGATTAAAAGGTATGAAAGGTAATTTGAAGCTAGGCCATAGGGAGCCCTAAAAGTAATCAATAACCTCATAATAAACCTAAAACAGACAGGGAGCCAATGTAAAGAGGCTAAAACTAGTGCGATGTGATCAGCGTAGCATCTGAGTTCTGTACAGTCTGTAATTGTTTTAAAGGGTTTTGGTTAAAAAAGGATTGAGGCTGTTAAAATAATCAAGGCAAGAAGATTAAAGCATGTACAACAGTCTTGGTTAAAATTAATCTTATTTTTGCAATGGGGTGATGAAAACATGAATGGATAAGCTTCACAAGATGTTATTAAAACATAACATGACACCAAGATTTCTTGCACAGAACTGATATGGGATGCCACTGACTCAGTGATCCCCTGATCCCCAGCATTATTAAAATAACATGGGCTCTGTGTTCAGTGTGTTGGGTGCTTGTGTTATCATCCTGATCACATTCTCACTCTGTTCTCGTCACATATCGACGTCATGGACTTTCCACATCCAGTTACGATGTGCAAGGTGCCCTGGGTGTGTTGGTTGTTGTTGTTCTGGGACACCATGTCAAGTTGTTCCTGTTATATGTATCCTCTTCTTTCAAAA
>JAPZEB010000020.1:28928158-28942878 GCA_029783705.1 Chaetodon striatus | reverse complement strand
GATAAAATGGTGTTGTGTTGGTACTAGGTGCTGTAATCCTTAAGTGTCATAACTCACTTTCTCTCTGATGCATTGTCTGTCTTAGCGTAATCAAATGAATGATTCATACTTGATATATTATCTACAGCCTAGTATTTAAACAAGTAATATTCAAACTGGGTAAAATGAACAATTTGATTGTATTTTCCATCTTGGCTGAGCAACAGTTTTGTGTGAAAGGAATTAGAGGACTGTCCCATATATAGGCCTGCTGATTTCAGTGATTTAAGCAAATAATAGCCTGGGCTATTAATTGAAGTTTTACGGTAGACTATGCCAAAAGAAGGCGTTCCTGCACGGCAAACAGATACAAAGCAACAGAATTAAAGTTTTTATTCTACATATAAACTTTTTTTTTGTTTTTTTAATTCTGAAGAATATATTTGAATACAACCCCTTTGCAATCACCAACATTTTGATTAGTCACTGTTATTTCATTGCATATATTTCCTCAGTGATTACAGTTAGGCTACATTTATTGTGTGATTTAATTACATGCAACTAGTTAGTCCCCAAAACTTGAAATTACTGCCTTGCTATGTATGGAAAAACCTTAATCGGCACAGTAACAAATGTAAACTGGCGTAGACATAAAAATATAAAGTGGCAATGAAAGTATTAAAGTACTAGACTCTTTTTAATTAGCAGTTTGCAGGGTTAAATGTAGGGTTAGTTACTTTATTTTTCACTGCTGTTTTACAGTTTAATTTATTGGGTGTGCTTTCTCTCATATACACACCTAAAGATAAAATAACGTTATCTTAGCTTATCTTATTTAATCTTTACCTTGAAAAGGAGCCGGTCATTTAAACATCAATCTAAAGGCATCATGTCCATTAGAAACACATTACACTCTGACACATTCCATTAAAGTATCGGCAAGCCCTTTGTCCCGCTCAGGCGCCCTCTGATTGGCCGCGGCGGCTGTCAGTCACCCGGCTCTGCTCTCTGATTGGCTGCCTCTCCTCTCCGTTAGCCTGGGGAATGCGCCGTGCTCCAGTTTGGTTTGGGATGGTCTCTCTGTGTTTCTGTTGCTGTCGGCCACTGTTATTGATGTTTTTTTCCTCGACATTTCCATGGTAACTGTCCTGTCTACCGTCTGATCAGCAGCAAGGAGCCGAGCAGTGTGTGAGAATGGAGCTGGAGGAAAAAAACCCGGACCCTAAATACGGTAAGAGCAGGTTTATGTCACTGTTTTCTCCTCGATCTTTTGATTTTTCTCTAAACGAGCGAAGAAATGGAAACAATGACTGCAAGGGATGGATGGGTGTGGACCTCACGGGTGTTATGCAGATCCGGAGTCATCCTCATCCTCCACTGCCCGGTCATTTTAAGAGGAGTGCTCATCTTTAATGTCAGAAAATCAGCATTGAATTAGCTTTTAATGTTTTATTTGACAGTATACAGTGAAGGAAAGCAACATGCTGTAAATGTGTATTTGTTTTTACGTCATTTTAACAGCCTGCATTTCTTCCATTCAAACCAAAACTACACTCCTAGTTGTTTATTGTTGGTGTATGGCTTAATGTTGCTGACAAAATAGGCTGATAAAGAAAAGTAGGTTGCCAGCCATTTACAAAGGGTCTGCTTCTCTTAATAGGCTTACATTAAATTAGCCTCATAGTCAGGTTACTATGTACTGCAGGAACACACAAAAATAGGCCAGGTTTATTGTGTTTTCCCCTGGGCTCAAAAACCATTTGCTGTTTTGTAGATTGACATATGGCCATTTCATCCACAGATGCACACAGATACTTGCACAAATGTACCAACATTTGTACTTCACAGATGTTAATTGCTTTTGTTCGGCCTGTTTTTTTCTTTTTTTGCTTGCACATATTATGGAAAATCCATCCTCTATACCAGCCAAGGACATGACTCACTGCTGATTATTATGTGTGTCACACATGCATTTTCTCAACTTAGCGGCCCACAGCAGCCTGGCACAGTCTTCTCGTGTCTGGGCTGGGTTGTTGTTCATATGGACTGTTGAGTCATGAAGTTTTTGTAACCAGTGTTATTCTTGCTTTAATACCCCTTTGTCAGTGTTGTTACACGAGAGGGTGGCCATAGCTTAAAAGCAAACCGCAGCCTCCACACTGGAATTTGAATGGGAAGACAACACTAATGCTGCCTGTTGAGTTATTTCTTCTTTCACAATGTAAGATGCTCCCAACAGCCCACACCCAAAATGTTTACTGCACATCCTCTCCAGTCGATCCATGCATGGAGCTCCCTCAGAGGAGCATTTCCTTGTTGATTTCCTTTTTCACTACGCCAACAGCTCTTTTTCCCTCGGCTCTCCTCCCCCACAAAGTCCAAAAGGTCAAAAACCACAGCCCTTTATAACTGGAGATAAAGGTTTATACGACCCAAACATGCAACACACATTCCAGCTCACCGGTGTTCGTAAACAGCAGTTTTTATCAGCAGAGTCTGAGCTGTGAGCACTCCCCGGTTGACTACTTCTGCTACTACATTTTCCCTCTGTCAAGGACGGTGTGCATGCAGGCAGGCAGGCAGGCAGGCTCCAGCCTGCACTGCCTGGACTGTGTTCAGCCTTGCCTGCTCTACCCACTCAGCAGACACAGTCAAAGGGCCCCCAGTCAATATTAAGCTGGCAAACACTCGGATGCATTACCACACACACACTGCATGTACACACACACAGCATGTACACACAGGCAGAGACACTACGGATAAATGTTTCACAATGATCGCTTGTCACTTGGACTGTCGGTTTGGGAAAATCAGACAAACTGTTGCTGTTAGATCCAAGCAGTTTCTGTGAGGTGCAGAGAGAGGCTCAGTGATCAGAGGCGGTGGTTGTCAGATTTTAAGTGTTTAGCTCTCCACAAAGAGATTTTAATGTGTTTCCTGCTTTTGCTTTTAAGAATGTGTAGGCCAATGACCTTGTTAACAGCTGTCAAAGGGGAGTTTTTGTAGTGGTAACAGCTGCTGGATACGGCAGTACAGTAGCACATGTGGTAGTTTCTGTGATCACATATTTACCATGTTTGGAGACACTTTGCTGATTTTTAACCAGCTTTGTATCCTAACAATGTGGGTAGTATGTGTATGTGAACTATGGCAAACTGGCCTCCATCTTGTCAGCGCCCAGATCTCCCTGCTTATCTCCCCGGTCAAATCTGTGTGTCACGTCATCTGGCAGATTTTGTTGGCTCTAGGGCTGTTGCTCAAACTACAGATTGTGCTTCCACATTTTCATATGTCCGCCATCATGGACACAAGACTCTGTTACTGCGTTGCCTAATTCTCACCTCAAATGTTTTCAGACACATATTTAAACTTACTGTTTAACTGTAATACAAGATCATTTGTTTCCAGTCGGCCACCATATTGTTTTCAGGCAGTCTGTTCTGTACGACATCTATTGCACATCTGTCTGTCCTGGAAGAGGGATTCCACCTCAGTTGTCCTTCCTGAGGTTTCTACCATTTTTTCCCAGTTTAAGTTTTTTGGGGGAGTTTTTCCTTATCTGCTTTGAGGGCTAAAGGACAGAGGAAGGTCGTGTGGTTTAAAGCCTCTGAGGCAAATCGTGAGTTGTGATATTGGGCTTTATAAATAAAATTGAATTGAAATTGAACCAGAACCAAGTCACATATGTCACCCACCAGCAGGAGGGTTTATTGGTCCGGCGCAGTGCATTCTGGTAGTTGTACTGTACAGTAGGTTTTCTCCATCTTGCTCCGAGGCAAATGCCACAGCCCTTTTTCTTTGTTTTCTCTGATAATGTTGCACCAACTCAAGAGTATTTGTGTCTTTCTACTGCCCAGATTTATAAAAAGGCCGCCTTTCCAGTAGAAATATTTCTTTTACTGCAGGCTCTAAATAGAAAGATAAAAATGTCAGGAGTAAGAGCAAAGGAGATCAGATGTACTCATAATGTTTCCCTGCATCAGACTGTGTGCGCGCACACACACGCCCAACCACAATGGCCACTAACCCATTAAGGTAGCCAGGAGAGGGTTCATGTGATAACCCCTCTGGGCCCATTAGTGAATCACATCACTCATGACATCATCACTTCCTTTAACACACAAACACACACACACAATCGTGACTATAAAAATCATATTGTCAAGAGAAGCAGAGCCCGTTTTACTGCACTTATAGTGTTCACATTTGTTTCCATTCAGTTTCTTAAATATTTCATGATTGCACTAAATACTTCTGAGATCAGTAAAGTTTGGTCTGGCAGACATTTCAAATTCCATGTGGACCTGGATGCAGACAGAGCTTGTCTGGCAGGCCCTGTGGGTTTCCACCATCAGGACCCCCTGGAGTATGTAATGAACTACCTGAGGAGCCCAAATGAGAGGAAAAAAACATCTGCAACACTAACACCCTTTAAAAAAAATCTCTCCTTTAGAGGTTGCTACATTTACTGGGACTGACACCAGTAAACAACTATCCCATTAATTTTGTCAATCACAGAAACAAACAAGACTATTACAAGACATTTGGCAGCATCTACACAACAAATGTGCTGGAATGCTTTTTCAGCACAATCAGAGATTGTTTTATGGCACAAAGCAGGCAAAGAGCCGCCTGTTCCTCCAGCTCTAATGGAGCTGTGTCTCTCACATTAGCAGATGGTCATGCAAATGAAAGGCTGATGGAAAAATCACTTTCAGTGTTTATCCTCTTCAGGACAGAGAAAGAGGAAATGTATACACACAGAGCGATGGTAGAGAGGCAAAGTAAGACCTAACAGCAACAGCAAAGACTAAGTTATGTAAATGATATGCAAAAAAATAGAGCAGCCAGGACGCTAAACACCTCAGCAGTCACTGTTATTTTATGCAAGTTTTATGTGCTGGGGCAAATTCATAGAACAATTGTCTTGGCTATAATTAATATGGTTAACAAGAATATCTCAATAATTGAAATCTAAAACTGGAGTAAAATAAATACAGTGAAGTAACCCTACAGACAATCCATTTCACCTGTCTTAAAACAACTACTTCTAGTTTTTAAATAACACAGAACCCAATCAAGACATAGATACTGATGTCATCGGTTGATTTGAGCATATCACAGATATATGTGCAGGACAATAGGTCACAAAAAGTTTGCAGTATAGAAACGGCAAAGACACGCTTGAGGTAATTTTGAAACGCTGTCTCTAGTTTGTACATCTGCAAGCACTGATTTACTGATTTCACTGATTTGTTATTCAAATGTAAAAAAAAAGGTTCCTCTTAGTAAATATTGTTTTGGTCTGCAGTGCATGCTACTTTGTGAATATTGGCTAATCAATTCTAACTAATTCTGCTCGGCCGAATGATTCAGAGTCAAATTTTTATTTGAAAAAAAAAAATGGTTTGGCATTTTGGGATTCATGTCCTTGCCAAAAGTTAGAGGAGCAGATTGATACGACTCTCTTCTGTAAGCTTAATATGAACCTTCTGATAGCAGTGGGTTAGCTTAGCATTTGGATTGGAAACAGGGGAAAACTGCTATCAACAGCTGTGTCCAAAGGAGACAAAATCCACCGACCAGCACCATGAAGCTCACCTTTTCTCTCTAGCTCTTTAGTTCTTTATTTGTGCATTTAACTAAAGGAAAGAAAAGGAAAAAAATATACAATAACATGAAAATGTACAGGTGGGGCTTGTAAAAGGAACCCACTTAGAAATGAAAGACAGCTGTATGTGCTTACTATCAATTTACAAACAGACATACATATTTTTAAACTAACTACAAAAAGAAAAGTATAAAATTTCCAAACACAAAATACTACCCTTGCCAGACACCAGAAATACCAATAGGTTAAACTTATTATTCAGTTACTCAGAGGAAAACAGAAGGAGTTGGGATTGGCATGCGAGACCAACCAGCAGCTCTGATCATCAACAGCTCTTTCTCATGCTCTGTCTCTCTTTTTCACACACTTACTCAAGCACGTGTGCTCTCATGGAGGGAACTGCGTGTGCATCTGCACAACCAATACAAGTATGCAGCTGTCTTCTGTGGATGTTAAATGCAGAAAATATGTCCAAGCCTTCTCACGCTGGCTGGATGTCATCTCGCCAGGCTGAACGAGGGAGGTGCTTTTGGGCACCCAAGAGATCCTGAGAAGGCAAACATTAAATTTCTAAAGAAGCTAAACGTAAAGGGAAATTAGTTGTTGGGAACATCCCTTAAAAAAGGCAGAAAGAAAGAACATGACATATTTGATATTTCTCATTTGATCCTTATAAAAGCTGAAGTGTTGCGGAGACTTCACGAGGTTACCTCTCAGAGCCAAGAAATAGTCTGGCACATAACTGCCCACAGAACATTTTTGCAGCTGTTTGTCTTTCCAGTTTTTATACTAAGAGAGATTAGATAACCGGCTACTCACTCCAGCTACATATTTAGCATATGGACATATTATAAGAATTACAGTGGTTTACATCAGTGGTTATGTTTTCTCATCTAAATCTGTAACAAAGCAAATAGGCATGTATCTGAAAATGTCAGACTACTCCTTTGACTCTCTAAATGTTGACATGTATCGTAAAAAAATGGTATCTGTAGGGCTCCAGTACAGGTTAAGGAAACTTGGTTTCTTAAAACAAACAAGGTTAGAATTTGTATTGGCAAGGACATGGCACTGTGTATGTAACAGGCACGTGTATGAGGCCAGGAGTTAGTGTTGTGTTTCATACATGGCATGTTGTCAGTCTGTCACATGGCAGAGGAAGTGGGCAGACCAAACCACAGTCATATGCCACCAGAGAACATGTAGGACGGTCTTATCTCAGATATACAGTCGGCTCCACGCCTCACATGTGTCAGACGCACACAATGCATCATAACCAAATCATTGTTTTAACAATGCAAGAAAACATTTCAAGGAATCTTTGTCCATTGTTTGGGAAGTTAGTGATGTAAATTCGGACCGTATAGGGACTCGACTGTAGAACCAGAGGGTGTGTGGTTCAAGTCCAGCTCAGACCATGTTATTGAGTGTGGACTGGTAGCTGGGGAGGTTCCAGTTCATGCCCTGGGCACTGCACTGAACCCCCAACTAAGGCTGAGTATTTAAAAAATTATGACACCAGTACCCCTGAAGTGACACTGAGTACTTCTGATACCTTTTGAGACCTTTATTTCTATTTCACGACACCCATCATGTGATTGTAAGCTTTCAGTTGTGTAAAATGGCGTGTAGCAGTGTTTTGGTAGCATCTCGGCACACTGCAATGCCAACTCACCACACCACTTATGGGTTGTATCTGCTGTGGCAGTGGGCCGATCATGTGTTGCATTAAATTGAGGAACTTTTGCTGTGATTGGCTGTGAGCAAACCATACAAATAGACATTTTTTTCTTGATCTGGGTACAACAAGGATTAAAGGCAGGTATAATTTGACTGAGAACTTGAGATACTACTTGGTACTGGGCTATTTCGGTCGATACCTTAAAGGTATAGAGTACTGATACCCAGCTTAGAGTGCCAACTATGTGGCAGCCCAGTGAATCTGGGATCTCTCCAATGCATGTGCATGTGTGTGTATTTCCTGTCTGTGTGTGTAATAAAATAACAAAGTACTTCTTTTTCTTAAGGTTTAAATATGCGAGCACTTTGAGAAGGGATGTGCTCGCAAGCTGGAAAATACAGCTTTAAGAAAAAAACAGGAAGCTGAGAAGGCCATAAATCTTGCTGTGTAAGGCGGGGGTGACAAACATGTTGTCCGTGTGCCAGAACCAGCCTGCCAAAGGGTCCAATCCAGCTCCCTGGATGACTTTGTACACCTATTATTGATGCACTTGTGAAGGATAAGAGGTGCCAGGTTTCAGGAGCAAGTTAAACAGTGAGTAGCCGACTTCATGTGAGCTGCTTCAGAGGCTTTTCCACCCTGACCAGAATACAGTTCTCCAAAAAAAACAATGATTACTTCTTGTGGTCGTATTTAAAGATATTGAACATTGTGCAAAACATTGACAATCAGCAGCTTCAGTACAAAAGAATTTGAATCAGATTTTTATCTAAAGGAGTAGTTTATAATATTAAGGGGGGCTTAGTGGCATCTAGTGGTGAAGATTGCAGATTCCAACAAGCTGAAACTTCTCCTGGTCAGAATTCCTTCAGTGTTCGAATTATCCGCAGTGGTGTCTTCCTTTTCAAAACGATCAGATCAGGTGATTTAAACCGGTAAAAACACTGAATAAAACAGAGTCACGTCAAAAAAATCAGTGCTTTTCCAATGCTTCTTGTTGCCTCTTGAGAGGCTGCTAACTATGGTGGCCGATGCAAAAGCGCAAATTGCCCTATGTACAGCCAGTGTTTGCTTTGTCCTCTCTGGGCTATTGTAGAAACATGGCAGTGCAACATAGTGATCTCCGTGGACAGGGCCCGCTCCCTTTGTAGATATAAATGGCTCATTCTAAGGTAACGAAAACACAACAGCTCTTATTTTCAGCTGATTATACACTAAGGATAACATACTTACTGTATTTTATTTTATATCTGCCACTATATCCCCCTAAATCCTACTGACTAGACCTTGAAAATAATATTGGTGGCTGATTTGTAAATGGTTTTTAAGGCAGGGGATAATTAAAACTCCTCAATAGCTTCCACTTTGGTGTGGTGATTCCAGCATTACTACACAGAAGTATGGGAAATAGCTCGTGTAATGACAGTGAATAGCAGACTGAAATTACGCTCATTTTTTTAAACTCATCTCAGTCTGTTCAACATCTGTTTCATAAAAGGATAAAGGTTTTCAGAATGTGCTGCTTTACTCTAAAAGACAGGAAATATCTGGAGGTGTTGTTTTTTTATAGGTTATTATGCAATGGTTTTACTGGTCCGACCCACTTGACATCAAATTGGGCTGAATGTGGCCACCCCTGCTGTAAGGGTAAGAGAAAACAATACAGTTGTGGTGATTTATAGGAGTCGGCTGTGGGTTTTTTTAAAGCTGAGTGTTGTGTTATGATATTTTTAGGTCATGTGACCCTTTGAGGTGAGAGTGCAGCTGCTCTGCGTGCAGTTGCAAACTGTAAAGCAGATGCAACAAGAAACAGTGAACACAGTGTGTTGTGTTTATTTAACAGATTGATTTGAAGCCTGAAATAACTGTTGTGATGCCGCAGTTAAAGACCAGTCTGTTGTCAGATCACGTCACTGTAGTCAGATGTGTAAAACACTTACATTTTAGTTTTTAGATAATTTTATCAACAGCAGGTTCACAGGCGCCACAAGTCTTTGTTGCCTCTGCTGCTGCTGCTCTCAATTCCCCCATCAATATTGTTTTTTGCTGCAATTCCCCTGACGAGTCCTGAGCTACGAGAGGGACCACAGAGAGAGAAGAAGGAACAGGAGGTGAAGGCACAATTTTGAATACAGTGAAAGAAGGAAGTGAAAAGTTAGAGGTAGGAGGACGAAGACTTCATACAGGAAGGAGACATAAAGACACTGCCAAACAAAGCGCACTGAGAGATTTCTATTAAACCGTTCATGACAGAAACTGAGAGAGGAATAACGGCGGGATGACAAAATACGATAGACAAGGTACTGTAAGAGGCGGGATTTATGATTAACTGAAGCTTCATTAGTTGCTGAGTTGATAATATTCAACCTTGTCAGATAGACCACTACTGCATTTAATGGCTAATGTATATATCACAAGTGGTGATGTTTAATGGACTGCTTTAAGTGACATATTACCTGAAACACAAAGTCCAGTGTGTTGTGTCAGTTCTGTAATGTGTGGGCAGAGTGTTTGTTTGTGTGAGTGCATTAGCAGAAATACTGTATGTAAGCTCTAGGCAGTGGAGACAACTAGCTGAGCTCGCCTTCTACTCCTCCTTTGCGTCTGTAACGAGGCATTTAAAGAACATTTAAAAGCTATTTTGTCGTGTGAATTGTTACACATCCTGTCACATTACTTGGATGTGTAACAGTTTAGAGTTTTGTTATCTTGCAAAAGGATGTCAGTCGAATACATTACGTTCAATGAATCTTTCACCATTTCCTGTGTAAAACATATTTCAGGATGTAACCTGTGAGTCTAGAAATGAGCGATGAGCGTATTCACACTCTTTTTCCTTTGACAATGTTGACTCACTCAGTTAGCTCATGATGACCTCACTCTAAGCAGAGAGGGCTTGGTTGATGTTTTCTCCTCTTCCGTGTCTGAAGTGTTTCCATGGCGGCTGGTGATGTCCACGGGGAGCTCACCGTCGCCGGGGAGCCATTTTGTGGGTTGCTAGGCATGGCAGTCAGGCAGAAGAATCCTTTTGTTCTGGAGAATGTCCTGTCCTTGTCAATACATCGGCTTACACTTATGTACTCGTGTGTCTCTCCCGTACGCATAGTGCTCTTTGTGTGCACACTTACATTGAACTTATTTATGTACCTGTACTTTAGATACTAATTTTATTTTATTTTATTTTATTCATTTATTCTTGAGGACAGGGCACACTGAGCGACATCATTGTAAATCTAACAGTCTTTCAGTTTTTCTCCTGTTTACTCTCAGTCTGATGTTAAATCCACCATGAAAACAACAAATAAAACACACAACCATAAACTTAGAACCTTACAAAGTAAATCATGTGCATGTTAGAGCCAAATTATTTCAATGTGTCAAGTATAATCAGAAGCAAGAGTAAGTTGTGTCGGGATAAGTGAAAAGAGATACTTTAAAGAAATGAAAGGAAGTAATAGATTTAACTGAGCAGATTGTTCCAATCAGATGGAGCTTTAAATTTAAAGCACAATTTTAAGTTACAGAAACAAAGAAAAAGGGATACTCAGTGTGCCTTAGACTAGCAAATGTCGACTTTTAGGGCAGACGTCACAGTGATTTCAGATTGTTAGCTGGAGGCAAATCACAACTTGCCACCACAGGGCTGTAGGCTGCATAGGAGTCTTAAAATGTCATCTTATTGTGGCTCCAAACCTCAGTTTGAACACATGCCGGCCGCCACTGCCCGTCAACAAAAACAACAACAACCAGGGTTAAATGTGATAAGACGAACAGACTGGACAGAGGGGATCATCAAAAAATATTGTAGGTTGAGGAAAATGTGTTTACTGTTGTGGGGATGATGAACATCATGTGTATTAAGGGTTATCATGTCAACCAAACCAGCAATTGGGGAGGTATGAAGAGGAATATTCGATTTCTCCATATGCTTACTTTTTAGCGCATTAGCTAACGTTAGCTTCAATAGCAAAACAAACTGGAGGAATCTGTTCAAGTGTCGTCCTCCTTTGTAAGAGTTGCATAGTAATGAACTGTAAAGCCGGCCATCCCACCTTCAGGGATCCTGTGACGACATCCATCCACTGAGTCAGTGTTTACTTATTCAAGTGACACTTGTGGTCCCAGAGAGCGAGTGACCTGACATGGTGCATCCATAAATTCAGCCCAACGCTCTACACAAAATTGAGAACCCTGTTGGAGCGTTCACATTTTCATGAATTAATCAACAGTTAAATTAATCACACATTCACTCTGTTTAGCGCTCTGCTGCTCTGTCTCCTTGGACAGAGGGCCAAGGGTGTGTCTGGCACCCTGAGAGTGCAATGCTCTTGATAACCGAACCGTACCTTCCGACAGTGCTCCAAATTTATGAATGGTCCAGTTTGTGCCGGAGTGCACTCGGACACTCAGAATGAGTATTGCTAAATGCACCATTTGTATCATCTTCCTCCATTGTCTTAAACAAGCCAACAGAACTTGCTAGCTACCGCTAGCTAATGTCTGGAGAATTGTTTTGCCTCCAGCGAAGCCCCGCCCACGAAAAAACGTCATACTGTTTACTAACAGTAAAAGGGCCTATACTTGCATTTTTTTTATTGTAGAAACTATTCATTTTGATTCAAAACTCATGTGTAGGCTATATGACACTTTTCTGAACTGACATGAAACGAAATAGAAAATGTAATTTACAGTATCACGTCCTCCAGTTCTCTGGGTATACGGGTACTTTGTATTTCAGCACAGCTGCACCAGTGCATTAAAAGTCCATCTGCTATTGCACCACCACACATCCTTCTTTCATTTTTCGTAAAGCCCCTCATTCCTTCACATCACACATTTCTCTACACCCTGCATTTTGTCTAGCCTCTTACCAACTTCAATCTTCTTTCCAATATCCCTCTCTTAAGATCCCTTTTACACTTTCTATTATCATTCCCTCGCAGTGCTCTCTTTTTGGAGCCCACTTGTCATCTCCCAGTCCATCTCTGTGTGCCTTTTTTAAAGCCCTCCTCTTGTCTGACCAGACTGAAGGACACCAACAACATCACCAATATCACCTGCTATATTTTCCGAAAGCTTGTCATATTTTGGTCGTCTAATCTTAGCCGAAACATTGCTGTGGTAATACTGATGTCCTGACTGTGTTCACTTAAAGCAAAGTCACATTGGTGCAAAAGACCCAAAATAAAAGTATCACATCTCGTCTCTCCTCTCGTCTCCCCCCTTTATTCAAATCAGCAGCTCTCTGTATTGATCAGAGTGGGGAGTGCATTAGTGCCTAAACATGGACTCTCACTCTCAGGCTGGTAAAGCAATAAAGGGGCTATCGATCATGCTGCTCATCTGACAGCTGCCTATTTTGTATGTGTACGTGTAGCTTGTAGTTGTTGAGTATGAGGTAACGTGTTGCTTCAATAATGTCTTTAACAGCTGGTGTACTACACTGTTTACTGTGCTGAAATCTGATTTTGAATAAATGAATTTATGCTTTCTTTACAAATGAATCTGTTAGGTAGCAGAGTGGTGCAGCAGGTGTGTATAAGCCATTATGACAGAAAGCAGAGATCAGCTGAAGTGTCCCGGCCACAGGTTTACTGCTTGGACCTGATCTTGTCCTTTGACCTTTGTGAATGAAGGACAAGTAATAGGGTTCCTAACTGTTGTACAAGTGGTCATTTATAGTAATCAACATCAGAATAATTCTGTCTGTGTAACAGCCCCTGCGATGAATGTAACAATGCCCACATATGACAGACAAAAGGGATGTCTTGATCGAGTTTTTTTGGCACCGGGACTGCTTGTCCAACAATGGAAGTCAGCTCACGCTCCATCAATCACAGACTGGCATTATCTGCCAACTTGGTGGCGGCATATGAACGAGTGTCCTTCTCTCTGCTGGGCAGGATTGAATGGTATTATGTGAAATGGAAAAGATTTCTTCACTGAATTAATAACCCTTAGAGACAAACCCATAGCTTAAGCTTCCTTTCATGTACACACATGCACATACACACCCATGCTTTCACTCACTTGTCCCCAAATACAACACAGCCTCTTTCTACTCTTATTTTACTCGTAATTTTCACTTGTTTTATTTTAATGTTTTGGTAGTTAATGTCCTAGTCATCTGTTTTAAGTTAGTATGTATGTATACATTGCAAATGATTACCCTGAAATAAAGGAAAGCAGCGGTACAACAGTGGCAGTTTGAATAGGACGAAACATCATGGAGCACAGTGAAGAAAAGACCAGATTGATTGACTTTAGCGTAGCCGATTCCAATGCTGGATCTCCTTAGCACTGGCTTGAGATACAACTAATAAGTTATGCCACACATGACTCCTCACACAATCTTGGAGACCAGTCTTGTTTATTGTCTGACAGTGATAAGCCTCTGGGGGCAACGGCCAGTATTTTGGGAGATCCTGTGTAGCCAGCCGATATCTGGGCCAAGACTTTCTCTTCCATCCGTGCGTTGCTCATTGTTTACAGTTCGATTAGCAACTTGAGACAGGTCCAGATAACAATTTGGCTAATCTCAGCAAACAGATATCTGCATATGAATACAAATGAATTAGAATAAAGCTATTAAAAAGATAAATTCTCGTCAGATAGCCGGTGGGTTCTGAGATTGCATTTCGCCCAATGCGTTCCGCCTCTTTTGCTCTCTACACGGACTGTTTACCTGCAGGCAATGCAAGCCTGCTTAGACGTGACTGGTCAATACGACTCGGTATACAAATGGAAACCACAGCACTTCAGATACCAAACTATTGTACTGTTGCCCACAGATTCTTCATACATATGCAGATATGTGTTCATAGAGATAACTCCTCACCATCCTCCTCATAGCCTATTATTGCAAATCATTCTGTACAGCTTTCTAGGGACAGGACAAAGTATGATTCACGTTCGGGTTTTTGCGTCACTATTGAACACGGTGTCTTCATGGTGTCACTTTATGTCAGGGTTAACACAGCTAATTGCCCACTATCTTGTCTGGCACAAGGCTATTTGTCTCCCTCTGTAATATCTATTAATTATGAATAAAATGAGATCTCATAATGTCATTGCTCATATTTCACCTCTTATTCACACCACTGTCTCCTTTGGGCTGCTGGCACCATTCTGTTACATTGTGTGAAACAAATATGCAGAACTCGCGCCCCTGATGAAGACACTGCCATGAATATTTGAAACGCAGCATTTTTTCTGCCCAGGTCTTTGACCATTATGTGCATCTGATAATTTTGTTTCTCTTGAAGTGGTTTTTGAAAATGGAATTCACAGATACAACTGTGTGCTTCTGTATCTCTTTCCCACTCATTTTGCTCAGAGAAGTGGAGCAAAAAATGGGAGTGCGCTGTATTGTATTGTGTGTGTGTGTGTGGTGTGTGGCAGAGGGGACAGTGCAGTAACAAGATGCATCAGTAATAAAAAGAAAGAGAT
>JAPZEB010000020.1:28901477-28926523 GCA_029783705.1 Chaetodon striatus | reverse complement strand
GTTACTACATTGCCCATTTCTCACCTCAGATGTTTTCAGAAACATATTTCAGTGTACTGTTAAGCTGTAAAATGAGAAAGTTTGTGACCCAGCCACCATGCTGAAATTTATTGGACCCACAGTGCTTGTTTTTCTGTTTTTTATACCCAAATGAACTTTATTCTGTTGCAGTGTTTTCAGTCCTGAAACAGAAAATGTAGCCATATACTCTGAACATTCCCCTGGGTGCTCTTAGTGTCATCTAGGAAGTCGTTCTTAATTCATTGTCTGTTGAGCAGCTCCAGACTTTACACCCTATGACATCACATATGAGTTTTAGCACTCTAACTTTTGGACTAACTGAGTGCAGTTAGTTACAGTGTGGGCTCTATGCTTACTGCGACAGCTTGTTGGACCATTACAAAGGGGCAGGGCTTAGCGAAGGGTCGGTTATGACAAAATTTCACACAAATGTCTTATAGGATAAAATGATGAAGTGGCGATATTTTATATCCAGAACGTCAAAGGTCAGCTTCACTATCACATACCAATGTTCTGCAAAAACACTTATCTGGGTGTTATTCGTTGCCATAACCCAGGAACAGAAGGGGAGACATTTGGTCAGATGCTGAATTGGTGACACTAATCTTGGGTGTCTGCCTTGAAACTGAGCTGATTGTTTCGATCTTCTGTGCTGCCGAATTGAAGATGTGTGTGAAGCATCCTTGTTTTAGAATTTGTAGCTTCTTTGCAGGCATTCGCAGGCTTTGAAGGCATAAAACCGCAAGTAGTTAGTTTTTTTTGTCATTTGATCTAAATGCGCACTTTTGTTCTGGATGATTTCATTTCTGCTCCATGCAGCCTGGTCTCAGGGTGACCCCAGGAAAGTGATCTACCCTACAGACAGCAGAGGGCAGTTCTGCGGACAAGCTGGAACACCTCTGGAGTGAGTCACCTGACAGTATGATGTTTACAGTATATGTGTCCTTGGAAACCTCTCGCTGTCTGTCTGTCCTGTGTGTTCATATAATTGTAGGTGTTTCTGTAATCTGATACCTCTCACTAGAGACTTAGAGGCATTTATGATACAGGCCAAATAATAGTTTTGTTCTGCTGTTGGTATAAAACAGGAAGAAGCCTCTCCTGTTCTACTTCAACATCCTGAAATGTGCCAGCCCTCTGGTGCTGCTGGAGTTCCAGTGTCCCACCACACAGGTCAGATATCTTTTATGTTTACTGCAACATCTCTCCCCTCTCTAACCATCCGGTTAATTATTATGATTGTATGTTGTTGTTCATGTCCAGGTATGTGTGGAAAAATGTCCTGACCGGCACATGACGCTGGTGAAAGCCAAAATAGGCAACAAAGACGATCGTGAATACTTCAAACAATTCTGTAAGGATGGGGTGAACTTCACCAAAGTAAGCATTCGAATAAATTTGATTATACTCATTTCTTGAAATAATACAGTGAAAAATGTGTAAAAAAAAAAAAAAAGCACACTGAAGGGTGTTTTACATGATTCAGAGTCCTCCGGAGCTCCTGAGGGACGGCTTGTGTCCTGCCTTACTGATGCCCAGTAAACCCTGTAAGTGAGAAGCTTGTTCTTCACCTCGTAAACTTGCTTCATTTTCGCCTACGCAACAAGCTGCTGTGCCTGTAGATCTGTTGTGACAAATTGAACCATATCAACGGATCATCTCCCCCTCCACAGTCACGCGTCGCTGCCTTCCTGCCTTGGGAACCCTGAAAGGTGGGGTGGTGGTGGTGGGCAATGAGACCACGATCGACGTTGACTCAGGCGTCAAAATTAACGCCACAGATGTGCTGGAGGCATCCAAGTGAGTCCTATTCACTGTATGACAACACATGTACACACAACATATGTTAGCATGACATGAACATGCGTCAGTGTTGCATAATGAAACATGTAGTGTGAAAACAATCTGAGTGGTCAGAATACTCCAAGGGCACCATACAAGTGAAAATCAGTTTACAATTTCAGAGCGGTTTGATTGACATGCTCGAACAATCCTGCCATCCTGCCTTCACATTATACCAACTCTATATGTCTTAAACATGGTTGGAAATTATCAACTCAAGCTCATGTAATGTGAACAATGTGCTTGATAAATCAGCAGGGGTCACCTGAATGCAACAGCCAGTAACTTTTTGATAAAAGTGGGCCTAGTTTGGAGAAAGGTATTCGCACACCCAGCTGTCTCAGATGCAGGTGTGTTGGAAAATATCACTCAAGTCTTTGAACAGAAAATCCCGCACATCCCTCCTGGACCTTCGTCAAGTTCCAGGAGGACTGAAACGTTAGTGTTATCAATAAATGGTGACACTAAACAAGAGCAGTGTGCAATTGATGTGTAATTAATAATTCAGTGGATTAGCCGATTTTTGATAATTTTGTCTCCATAAATTGTAGTCCTTTGGGTTGTTGATTATTAGTCAAGTCTAACTTGGCTGTTTGAAGATATCACCTCTTGCCCTCTGAACCTAACATTAACATTTATCTTTATGTTTTGTTTTGGGTTTTTTGTATTTCATAGGATAATCAAAGAAAACATTCATAGGCTAATCAGTAAGAATGAAAACAATCCTTATTTTTAAATCCCAAGCGAGAACACTGACTAAGTTTACATGCACAAAATATTTCGGCTTTAGCCCTTATTCTAAAGAAAGACAGTATTCCTACTGAGCTGTTTACATGGCTAATGAAAATTAATATTCCTCCAATATTCTGGTTTAAATGCAGCTGTGCACACTCAGATAAATGTGCCCTAAAATGCTTTTTTTCCACGTCTAAGTATTAAAAAATGGAACAGCTAGTCTTATGTGAACATAGCCTTCCTCTTTCATTCCTTCAGCCACCTTCTTAGAAAGGTCGGCATTGAGATATTAGTGCATTTACAAAAATCTGTTATTATCCAGTTCTTTCGTGATGTTTTAAAGTAGGTGTGTTTCGCCTTCCAACCAAAAATGTGGGCTTTTCTTTGGGGCATTCATCTCTACCCCAGTCTTGCAAACTGTTGGCTAGTTAGTCTGTGTACAGTGTATCCATGACAACGCACAGAGCCGACCATAAACAGGCTGGAGGCTGTGTGTGGGAAACTGCAGTAAAAACCACATTTGAGACACATATTGTGAATGTGCTGTATACATGTCCAAAGAACGCTCCTAAAACCTGAATAATATCAGAATATCCCACATGTCTTAATCAGAAAATGCTACATTCGTAAAAAGGCCTAATTTAGATTATCTTAACAGAACATGCTGTTTGCATGATGCATATTAAAATCAGTATATTGTCATATTCAGAATAATAGTGGAATATTAATGTGCATGTAAACGTAGTCACTGTGAGGTGGGTAAATGAACCAGTTTAGGTTTGACACTCCTGACACACATCTCACTGCGCTGTGTCAGCTGACAGCCAGCTTATCACATCCCATCATATCTGACTGCAGTGACTGATGGGCTGCTCGAAGGTCTTTATGCTTATTTACTCCGTACACTGATGTGTGTTTACTGCAGCGTAAGCCTGCTTTGGTTCTGCTCCATTTGTATGCACCCTGGAGGGTCTTTATGTCAGTGTTTTCTATCAGCGTTATTCCCACTGGGAGAATATGTACTGCGTGTTATTTATAAAGATAATGAGTATCGCAGGCTGTTACATTGTAGTCTTGCTGCATACAGCAGATGGAGAGGCTGTGAAGTCAAATTATTTGTCATCTTAATTTGCAATGTGACATGACAAGACTAATACATAAATAACTTAATAAGAACAGTATTTCTTTGTGGAGGATCACTTCAGAATGAATTACAAACCTAAATTTTTAAAGTCTAAATCTGCAATTGTATCATTTCTTTTGTACAGGAACATTAAACTATGTATTTTTCAAATGTATGTCAATTATTTCAGTTTGTAAAAATTGTTTTGGATTTCTTAGTTTGTCAGTCGTTGGCTACAAAGACCCGAAATCTAGTGAAATAAATCAGACAAGTAGCTGACTGTCTTACTTTTTTACAAACTAAATAGAGGTTAATTTAATAGTATAATTTACTACCTGGGCTGATTTCACCTTGTGCGTCTGTGTGTGTGAATGTATTTGTGTGTGGTCATGGTCAGATGTGGTCGTTAATGGAGACACCTATTTAGGGCTGTAATGGTATGGAGTTTTCTTACCACGATAATAAAGCAATGCATCGCCTCAGTTTGCTGGTTACCTCCGCCGGCCCTTGTGAGTGACATGCGTGTATACATCATGAATGTTTCTTTGTACTTCACTGGTTTATCAGTGAGGTGTATGAACTGCACTGCGGACTGGAGTCTCTACTCACTGTGGCAGAGTGATGAGATGGCTGACTCACATTACAGTTCAGTGCGGGTTGAACGCACATCAGCAGGTCCACAGTATTGAAAAATGCAGGGATGATGGTTATGACCTCGTCACCACGGAAGCAGAACTACCACAGAAGTGTTTTTAAGTACTTTGCCAGGTGTTTACGTGTCTCTTTCTGTCTGTGGATGGGTTTTGTCATCGCCATAGCGTCACAACTGTGTAAGATGCAGTCACCAAACTTTACAGATGTGTAATTCAGGTGAAGGCCCAGTTTGAAGATGCCCCCAGCCCCTCCTTCATTTTATGTTGTGGATGGCTTTATTGAGACTAAAGTGATCCCATCGCACCGTCTCTATTTTGTTGATTTGTTCAGCTGTAGGCTTATTTTTTACAGTGGTGGTGGGTGTGGTGGTTTTAATTCATTTCCTCATTTTTTTCGTAACAGGAAATCTAATGTGGTTGTTGAAGCTCGCCAGGTGGCCATGAGAATCTTTGAGGACTACACTCAGTCTTGGCACTGGATATTACTGTGAGTCTGTCGACAAAGAGTAGTAATTTTTTTTTTGTTTGTTCACACATTAATAGTTTTTATAGCCTCTAAACAGATTGAGTCAGCTGATCTTCTGTAGCTTCAAAACAAACACAGTTATCATGGCTGTTAAATGGTTTTACGTAATATATATAAGCATCCAAGCATTCAAGACCAACTTCAGCTAATTAATTATTTTAAAACTGGACACTTTGTACAGTATGTCCCCAGCTGTAAAGACCACAAGCAAAAAAGACTGTGTCGTTAACTCCCAGTATGTTTCAATGTTTGATGTGTCCACCCTCTCCAGAGGTCTGGTGATCGCCATGGTCGTCAGCTTGATTTTCATTGTCTTGCTGCGATACTTGGCTGGCATCATGGTCTGGGTCATGATTGTGTTGGTTATCCTCGTCATCGGATATGGTGAGTCTTCTTCCTTTGGAGATGATAAAGTTATCTACTCTCATTAAAATGAAAACTAATAAATATTTAAATTATTTTTTCAGGGATTTTCCACTGTTACATGGAGTTTGCGAGTCTGAAGGGAGAACCGGGCGCTGACGTCACCATCCGTGACCTGGGCCTGCAGACGGACTTCTCTGTCTACCTGCAGATCAGACAGACCTGGCTGGCCTTCAGTACGCACCATTTCATTCTTTAATGTGTCTCTGTGTGAAGTTTTTATGAATCCTGTTAATCTAATGCCGTCACTGTTCTGCAGTGATCATCCTGGCTATTGTGGAGGTCATCATCATCCTGCTACTCATCTTCCTCAGGAAGAGAATCATGATCGCCATCGCCCTCATCAAAGAAGCCAGCAGGTCAGTCTGAGTTGGTTGTGTGCAGCTTTGTGCAGCATTTTTACTGTTCTCTCAGCTGAGGTAGACCAGACCTGCCAAATATTTTAAAGCTGCACTAATCAATATTTTTTATAGACTCTTTTAGGGCTGACGTCACAATGACATCAGTTTGTTAGCTGGAGGCAAAACACGACTTGCCACCACACAGCTGTAGGCTACAGCCCTCTTAAAATATGGTGTTGTTGTGTTATTGGGAGCCAGAATAGAAGGAGTCATGACTCAAATCTTAAATTTTATCACATCAGCTGCCACTGCTGGTCAACAAAAACAAAGATAACTATGGTTAAATGCGATTAAAGGACTGGACGGAGGCAATCATCAACAATGCTCCCATGTGCAGCGCATCAGGTTCATATCAGGTTAGGGAAAAAGTATTTCCTGTTGTAGGGATGAATAACATTATGTGTGTTATGGGTTATCATGTCCACCTCATCAGAAACTGGGGAGGTTTCAAGAGGAATATTGGATTTCGCCATTGCGCTAACTTTTTAGCACGTTAGCTAATGTTAGCTTTGATAGCTAAACAAAACAAACGGGAAACGGATGTCATCCTCCTTTGTAAGATTGGCTTCCTGTGACATCATCCATCCACTGAGTGAGAGTGGACGGGTCAGCCAGTCTGGTCTCGTTGGTCAGTGTTTACTTATTCATGTAACACTTGCAGTCCGTGAGAGTGAGTGACCTGACATGGTGCGTTAATAAATTCAGTCTGATGCTATACACTAAAATGAGAGCTCTGTTGGTCAGATCTCACTTACCTGCTCTATACACAAATAGAGATATTTATAATTTACGTACACATTCAAAGATCATCATGGTTGCTTTTTACCGATGTGTGAAGTGCCCACTGCCAGGAGACTACTACTGCAGGAGTGTGAGCGGGGACAGCTGGTCAGAGTTCACCCGCACACACTCAGTGACATGTTAGCTAATGGTTCTTCATAGGTTTAATGACAAATTGAGCTGTTTTGGTGTTGGCGTGTTTGTTGGGACTGTTTTTGCAAAGTATTATGTCTAAAGAATTGTTGTTGTTTTATTTTGCAGAGCTATTGGGCACGTGATGTCATCCCTGTTTTACCCACTGCTGACCTTCGCCCTCTTGGCCTTGGTGATCGCTTACTGGGCCATCACTGCTGTGTATCCTTTCATTGGTCCACATGATGGTCAAAGATGGTCAAAACATGAATGTTTCACAGCCTTTCTTTTTTCATTTTAACTGCACAAGTTAGATTTCCTGCTTTACACTGCATCATTTTTACTCTCATTTCTACTTTATATATTTTGCATTAAAAGAAAAAAATATTGCATACAAAAATGAATTAGCTGCTATGTTCATCAGCCAGTTAGACATTCGAAACATCACATTTATTGCCTCTCAAAGCTGAACCATTTGTATGCAGTTCCTATATCTTCGCAGTTCTAATGATAAACCCTTACTCTATTACTTGTTTGTGACATATTTCCATTGATCTGTAAATAACTGCAGATGTCTCTTGGCTGTGACCTTTGTAGAGATATCCTCCCTTTACTGTCATAATCTCCTTGACCGCTCTGATCAGTTTCTTGTCCACCTCTAATGAGCAGGTGTACAAAGTGTTCAACACCTCTGAGTGCGAGTACTCTCGAGACACCTGCGACCCCAAGGTAGGCTTTTAAATGTCACTGCAACATGAAATTAATTGACTGAAGATGTGTGTGGGAGTCGGGCGTAAAGCCAAGCAAATATTCTGACACCTTTTAGGAAGGAACTGTTTGCTTATATAACTGTCTACCTGGACAGTATCACAGGTTTTCATCATGGTATATCATGGTATATGGAAAATCACTGCAGTAATCCTGCGATCTGCCTCTTCTCTCTTCCTCCAGACATTCAACACCTCCAACGCTTCAGCTCAGTGTCCGGATGCAGAATGCCTGTTTGCCTTCTATGGTGGGGAGACCCTCTACCACAAATACCTCATCCTGTTCCAGTTCTACAATGTCTTCCTCTTCTTCTGGTGCGCCAACTTTGTGACGGCGCTGGGCCAAGTCACTCTGTCGGGGGCCTTTGCCTCGTATTATTGGGCCTTCAAGAAGCCTGATGATATTCCTGCCTACCCCATCTTCTCCTCCCTGGGACGAGCTCTCCGGTGAGAGGCTGAACTTGTATTGTATCTGTGGGTGCAATCTGTCCACTTGTGTATGTGTGAATCTCCTGTCTTTTATAGCTATCATAACGTCCATTAACATTACTTTTTCCTTTTGCAAATTCTGATTTTTTAAAACTTGATGGCACGGTGGTGCAGTGGTTAGCATTGTTGCCTTACAGCAAGAGGGCCTCTGGTTCGAGCCTGGGGTGGTGGAGCCCGTCCGTGTGGAGTTTGCATGTTCTCCCCAAGTCAGCATGGGTTTTCTCCAGATACTCTGGCGCCTTCCCCTTAAGTTAACGGTCATGAACTCAAAACACTCGAGTTTGGTAATTTGGCTGTTGGATTTTTTTTTTTTTATTATATTTGGACCAGAGGTTGGACCTGGGGAGAAGCGAGGGGTGGATCTAACTGAGAGCCCCAAGGTGACGCTTCACAGACAGCCACAACCTTAATTATACTTAACTTTAAGCCTTAATAAAATTTAAACAGGTCCGTTATATAAGAATTCATCCCGTGTACAGTTGTCATGAACGGGGTTATTAACTACAGAGACAAAAAAACATTTGTTGTCTTATTTGTGCAGGTTTAGTGGCCATGCAGTATTTTAGCGAGTATTTTATGCTCATGGTTGGCTTGTGTTTCCTTCTTCTGTCCAGATACCACACAGGCTCTCTGGCTTTTGGCTCTCTGATTCTGTCTATAGTCCAGGTCATCAGGGTCATTCTGGAGTACCTGGATCACAAGTTGAAAGGTCAGAAGATTTAACTTCAGAACAATATGACTAACTATGTTTGCATGCATTCAGGATATTGTTGTTAAACTGGCTGATCTTGAATCCTGGTTTTGGTCAGATATGTATCTAATGCCAAAGATTAGAAGAATGCAGGTTATCTAACACTGTAATCGTAAATTACTGTAACACTCCTGCTCTCGTCCATCAGGTGCTCAGAACAAATGTGCTAAATTCATGCTGAGCTGCATGAAGTGCTGCTTCTGGTGTTTGGAGAAATGTATCAAGTTCCTGAACAGGAATGCTTACATCATGGTGAGTCCTCGTAACCGGACACAGCTACGTAAGAGATGTTGGGTCTGCTCAGGTTTCGAAGTAGTTAATTGTTTTTTTTTCCTCCAGATTGCCATCTATGGGAAAAGTTTCTGTCCGTCAGCTCGAGATGCTTTTTTCCTTCTCATGAGAAACATCATCAGGTGGGATTTCATTACATCATTATCCACAGTTTTTAATATTGTGAGTGTCTGAGTTTTTGGTCTAGTTTAACTTTATATGCTCTCACATTCTCTGCTGTGCTCATTTTAATACATGGTTGCTGTTTTAGATAAAGTGACTGACTTCCTGCTGTTTCTTGGGAAGCTCCTCATTGTTGGAATAGTTGGTAGGAGAGCTTTTATTTTTAGCCCAAAAGTTTTTCACACTGGAGAGAGATCTGTCTGCATATCTAGTTGAAATCCACTAAATCAGATTTTTATTCTGCACAGGCATCTTCTCTTTCTTCTTCTTCTCTGGGAAAATCAAAGCAGTAGAGGATGCTGCTCCATCTCTGAACTACTACTGGGTGCCAATACTGGTGAGAGACAGTTACCTTCGTATGGTCTGATGCTTTGATGCTGCAGCAGTGGTCTTGATGTATGTGATTTTCTTCACCTAGACGGTGGTAGTGGGATCCTACCTCATCGCCCATGGCTTCTTCAGCGTGTACGCCATGTGTGTGGACACACTGTTCCTCTGCTTCTGTGAGTATCTCTGCGTTCAGCCAGATCTCCCCTCTTCTTCCCGTTTCCAAGCACTCATACAACTGTCTCAAGCTGAAATGCTGGTTTCTTCTTCCTGCCATGTTTCTGACTCTTCTTCTCTTTGTCTCATTTCTCCCATTAATTTCACTTTATTTTCATACATTTCCCTTTATTTCATGTTTCCATTTTCCCCTAATTTTCCATTAACTCAAACAAAAACACAAAACACACGCAAAAGGTGAGGACTTAGAGAGAAATGACGGCTCATCCGAAAGGCCTTACTTCATGTCCCCCGAGCTGCACGACATCCTCTCCAAAACCAAGAGGCTGGAGGAGGACCACGACGGCATCGATCAGGGGGATTCTGCGGATGCCGCGAAGCCAGTGGACGAGGTGAAAGTGGAGGAGGAGACTCCTCTTCAGCAACAACAAGACGGAGATATCCAACTGAAGCAGCAGACGGTGCTCAAGCAGGACAACGAGGAGGAGCAGCCTCTGCAGGCCAAGACGGATGCCGAAGAGCCAAAAGAGGAGAAGATGGAAGAACAAAAAGTCATTCAGGAAGAGGAGGCTGAAAAGAAAGAAGAGGTGAAAGAAGAGGCGGAAAAGCAGGAGTCGCAAGAGGAGGAAAAGACCGAGGAGGCGCCGCCTCCTGCTGTGGAGGCTGACAAACAGGAGACTGATGAAAAGAAAGAGGAGAAAGAGGAATCCTTGGAAGAAAAACCTCCCTCTGCACCAGAGGAGTAGATGTAAACAGTAATGCAGGGGCAAAAGTAGGCTTGGTAAACCTCATAAAGCATAAAGAATGAGAGAACTGTATCTATGTGAAATGGGCCTGTTAAATGTACGGCATTAAAACAAGCTAAAATTTCCGATGGCCTTGCTATGTGAGCGGTGTGACGTCCAGCTGGATCGTCAGGGTCGTGGTCCACATGTTAAGGTCAAAGCAGGTCAAAAGCCCAGTGCATCTCTGTAGCTTGGAAAAATGCTCTCTTGTGTTGGTTTTAGAACAGTGTTGGTTTTTATATTGTGAAGATCTGTAGAACATTGTGAGTGCTGAACCTGTGCCTGATTACTGTCACTAATATTTGTTGTCTTAATCCTGTTAACGAATGCACTACAGAACCACTAAGTACCGTGTTTACAGTCAGAGCCAATGACTGTATACAAAGATGGACGACGAGTCTCCACCTTCTCTCACCTTACAAAAATGAAGCCAAAATATCCCGGATACGGGTGCTGCCATCTTGCGCTGGTGATGTCATTAGGAGTCAGAGCAGTGTTTCCCACAGAATTATAATATATGCGTGGCGGGGCAACGTTCTCTTTTTGTGTGTGTGTGTTTCCCTCTGTATCATTCAGTCTCCCCTCTGTAAACTCTGAAGGTTTTTTGGGGTCCTTGACTGCAGCGCAGAACTCTTAATGAGTTCTTTTATTCCTCAGCTGCAGTTTGTGGAGTTTGATACATGGGGAAGATAGGCCGAATTGATTAGTGGATCCAATCAGAGCTGATTAGATCAACGGATAAGAGGAGCAGCTGCTGCAGAGGCGAGTGAAACTTTTAGACCTAGCGCAATGAACGGTCAAGTTTCACTTTAACTGCACCTGACATGCTGCTGCTCCATCCGTGCCCAGAGTACGCTGTGCGCTCCGAGAGTGTGGTGCAGTGAATAACCTAATGTTATGTATATATTCCAACAGGGCTCCGAATAAATGGTCCAGCTCCAAAAATAAATAATCAGTATGTGGTGGTAGATGTTGTTGTGGCAGGCCGCCGTGTGGGAAATCCTGAAAAGTCTGCACAGTAAAACCTCAGCGGTATCAAGTTGCCCCGTATACACCCATCCAACCAATCATGAGCAGCGCCACTGATCACAAGCACACTGATTGGCACACACAGCTGTCAATCATGATGTCAAAACCTTTTTACAGCATCAAATAACTAGTTACAATCAAACTTTTTAGAAAACCAAACACCGAACATACATCAGCAGGATAAGAACTACTTAAAATGACAGAAACCATCTTTGGATATGAATTTATTAGAAGTTTTCAGGCCCATATCTCATCCGCTAACTTGAAGGGTGCATGGTGTACTGCAGCCAGCCACCAGGGGGCGATGGAGATGTTTTGGCTTCACTTTTTGGGAGCTGTTATGTGGTCCATCTTTATATATCCCACAGTCTATGGTCAGAACACTCACATCTCAACTGATGGTGAATCTCCTTCACTGTTTACAATAATACCAGCTGACGCCAAAATGTTACAGACATATTTGATATACTGTATAAATATTGGATCTTTTTTTTTCCTATGGAACTTGTATATACACAGTAGTGTACGTCTATTATGTATTTTTTGGCTTCAGTCTTGTAAAGATCCAAGATGGGATCCAATGTATTGTATTGACACCTACTTGCCTTGGTATTTCGGACTGGCGTAAGTGCTGTGATTGTGTCGCCATGACGCAGCCATCGTGACCTCTCTGCAGACCCCCCCTCCACCCGGTTGTTTACTGATCCTACTTGCTCTGTCCCTATCCTCTCTTTGTCTCTCTCTCTCTCTCTCTCTCTCTCTCTGTCTAAGTGCTGCATGGTGTTGACATGGCCTTCTGAATGCTCGCAACTAACGTTCTCTGGATGCTTTTGTACCCTTTTTTCTTGTTTGTCACCTTGTGAAAGATGTAAGTTGATTTCCCAAATGAAGTTACTGATGACATTCCATATTTATTGGATGTAAATCTTGATTAAAGGTGATTGTATTTAATCGTAGTAGTTCTGTTATGGGTAAAACGCTCGAGTTTCATGGTGGCTTGGCGTTTGGAAGCAGGTGAGTTTTCATTATTTGTTGAAGTCAGCCGGGACTTTGATTTTATCTTAAAGGAGCACTCCAACAAGTTCACTTTTAAAATCACTTGACTTGTCACAGGAACCATACCACTTACCATACATGTAAAACAGCTAAATAATGTTTTAGGTGGCTCTGGGTGAGGCGTTCTTAAATTTTGAGGAAATACATTTCCCATAATGCATCTCAATCCGCAAACCAACAGATAGAAATGCATTACAGTAAGTGTAGTATCCTGGGTTTTTGCAACTTGACCCATGTTAGCAACTAAAATCAGGATATCTCTGCCTCTGGTGCATTGGCTTAGAGCAGTGGTTCCCAAAATTTTGGGTTGTGACCTCTTAAAGGGACAGTTCACCCCAAAATCAAAAATACATATTTTTTCTTTTACTATAGTGCTATTCATCAGTCTGGTTTGTTTTTGATAGAGTTGCCGAGTTTTTGAGATATCAGAGATGTCTGCCTTTTCTCAAATATAATGGAACTAGATGGCACTCAGCTGTGGGGGGCTCAAAGAGACAAAAATACATTTGAAAAACTCAACAGCAATGTCTCTTTCCAGACATCATGACCCGGCAACTCAAGATAATCCACATACCTTGTGAGTAGTTTCATTTGGGAACTATTTTCCACACCTGCCAACGGTATCACCACGCTGAAGGAAGCATACATCTACTCACAGTTAAGAGGCTTGTGCTTGTGACAGCTTGAGATGGAAACATAAATGGTGTCCTCCTCAGCTGAGCTGTAAGGTTAGCTAGCTAAGTGGTGCTGGGTGAGCTAGCACTAGATGCACACTTCTTTCTGAGCGGTGATACAGTTGGTGGGTGTAGTGCGTTGGAAACAATAGTTCCTACATGAAACTGCTGACGGTAAGGCCTGTGGTTTATCTTGAGTAACTGGGTCGTGATGTCATGATCTCTGAAAAGGGGCATTGCTGTTGAGTTTTTTAAATATATTTTTCTGTCACTTTGCGCACCTGAGTGCCATCAGGTCTGTTATATTTTAGAGAAGACAGACATCTCTACAGCTGAAATCTCAGCTCACAACAAAACAATCTAGACTGATGAACAGCACCACAGGTAAGATAAGAGTGCATATTTGATTTGGGAGTGAACTGTCCCTTTGACATAAAACAGTGACCTCTAGTGGGCCCCTAATCACAGACCATGGACTTTGTGTGGACATGATTTGTGAACCATAGGAGGAATGATCTTTGGATACTGTACCTGACAAAGTAGTGTACAGAATATTACAAGACAAAATGGAAACATCTGAAAAAAGAACAGAAAAAGCGTAACAAATATATGCCCTCTCTTATTCTTTTAATAATTTCCAGACCCCCTTAATTATTCTTGGGACTCTGAATGGTCCTTACCTCCAAGTAGTGAATCATTGAAATCAAGCATTATTTTATTTCCTTTAGTTAAAAAGAACTGAGCTTGAAAATACAGTTTGTGCTGACCTTGAGTGGTTTATCCTCTCGCCTTGCTGGAGTAATACTCAGTGCAGGACCTTGTTACATCACTGTTGGAGACTTGAAATTTGAAACCAGAGACAGCAGTAAAACCTTAGACTGTATAAAACTAATGTGAGGTCACCCATTGATTTGTGGACTGCTGTTTTGAAGCCTCGAGTACGGCATTTTCACATGTCGCCATCTTGTTGAAGCTGTGGAGTCAGAGAGGGGTGGATCTGACTCATAGACTGTTGTGACACCTCACAGACAGTTTGTCACTTAGGCAGCCCTGCCCTTAAATATGCATCACTTTAAGTTTTAATAAAATGTAAACGGGTGAGTTATATAAAAGTTCAAGTGCAGTTGTCATGAATTGGGTAAATTAGCTGTAGAGATCAAAACCGTTTTTTGCACCAGGCTGTAAACATGTTTATTTCTGCCGGGGACTGATTTGCTTCTGGAGCTAACCTCAAGTGGGCATTTGAGGAACTGCAGTTTTTGGCACTTCATGTTGGCCTCATTTTTAGTTTGCTGCTTGAGTTAAACGCTGCTCTTCATCCTGGTGTTAAGTTTCTCTTTAACTGTCTCTAATGAGTTTCCTCATTGAGGTGCAATATTGAATTGTTGGAGTGCTCATTTAATTCTTAGTCAGCTGAAGGGCAAAACAGATTAAAGAGAGAGAGAATGCATTAACACACGCACACTTAAATAACTCTGAAAAATGTTCCTCAACTGCTTCTGTCCGTGTCACAGTGGAGGATCTGGAGCGCAATGATGGATCCGCAGAGAGGCCGTACTTCATGTCGCAGAACCTCCTCGACCTACTGAAGAAGTCCAATGAAGGGCCCAAATCTGTAGATTAAGTCACATTTGTTTGTGTGTGTGTGTGTAAGTTAGTGTGTGTGGGCGTCTGTGTGTGAGTGTTTGGTGTTTTTAAGCAGCAATAAGAACAAAAAGAGGAATTACAGTGCCATTTCCTGTTACATTATGTACAGTATGTTTGCGTCTTGCTGCCAAATGAGATTCCTTCATGTCGTCTGTATGATATTGTGACAAAGCCTTAAGCCCATTGGCTCACTGTATTTTCCCAGTAAGGGTGTTTATATATCAGAAGGAATATGGGAGCTTGAATTACAGAGAATAACTGTAGTTAATTTAAGTCACAGTTTGCCTTACAAACTAATGTATTTCTTTTTCAGTATATATTTCGGTCTTTTTTGACACCTTGTGTGTATTCTGTCAGTTACATGGAAGCCTTGAAGGGTCCAGTATATTTTAGTGTGGCAGAAATAGCCTGTTGATACATGAGTAAAGCTGTGCTTTATAAGTTTAACTAAGCTTATTGCAGTTTGAAATCAGCTCACCAAAGAAAAAAAAAAGCTTAACATGATACTAAAAGCCTGGAGAGATTATAAAAGACCAAAGTGATCTAACTTTGACTTGCAGTCATAATTTTTTAAATAACTTGTGTTCATTTTTGTTCATAACTGATTATAAAACATATCAGTGATTAATGTCCAAATTTTGAGTTTGTACAAGTTTTACGTTACTTTTCATTTTGCTGTACATAAATATAAGTGTGTGTTGCCATATCAGTGTTTAAAGGAAAACAAAAAACAGCTTCTTAGGTTTATTTTGGTACAATAACACACTGATTATTGTTTGTTATCCATCTTAGTTTGACAATGCTGACACAAATAATATAAAATCATAAAATGTGTTTTATCTACTTGTTAAAAAAGAGTCATTTATGTTCAATAAATACAGTTTCAAACAAACATTAATTCTGTGAAGTTATATGAGAAACCATAAGAAAGTTTCAGGTACGAAATCTGTAAAGTGGTCAGAATTTAACAATTGTAGCCCTACAAAGTTTACAAACTGTATATTTCAGGCCGTGTGCTTGCTGTATTTGTCTTTATGGAAGCCTGTGTTCATTGCTTTTTTAAACAAGACTGGTATACTTGGTAGTTTTAAACATTTAATGCATGGTGGTTTAGATATTTCTAATCAAAGATACTGCTTTTAGTGGTGAAATTAAATATTTAGTAACTATAGCCATATGCCCTTAAGTTACTGCTATAGTGTTTTCTACTTCTCACATGATATCACATGACAGTACTGTAAATTAGACTAAAGGTACATCCCATTGGTTTCATCATTGCAGTTTCTCAAGAGGGTTAATCGATAACTTGGAGCCTCACTTTGGTGCCAGGCGTTAACTATTAAAACATGCTGAAAATATCCCCTCAGTGTATTGATAAAAGATATAGGAGGAAAATTGCTATGCTTGGACAGACAACCACACATTGCCGTCTGAAATAATTACTAGGAAATGTAATTATATATATAAATAAACTTAACAAATTGCCATTATTATGAGTATCAGTTCTAGTATTACGGTGTAGGGGAGACTGGGGCGTAACCTAACGCGGGGTTAATTGTAACACAGACTTTTTTAACTGGTTACACAGGGTCGATCCTTTCGTGCTTCCGGCCAGTTGACCGCAATACCACCAAACAGCGACCTAAGAAATTCCACAGTGAATTTCTTTGTCGTACTTGTTTTCGGTTACTGAGCTGTCCGTGTAAGTCACCAAATCCAGCTGTAATGTTATCTTAATAACTGTCTTGTTGCCTTTAACACAGCAATGTTTGAACTATGTGACCAACTTCCAGCAGGTGTTAGCTACGCTTGATAAAATTTCCACACAGCGGGGTTAGTTGTAATGCTGTGTTCCAGCTAAGCGGCCTATAGGGCATTTTCTCTGATTTTGCACTTCAAACTCATGGTCAGTACTAATGTTCTTAATTAAATGAGATACACTGTGTATTTGTAATTTGTCAGGTATCTTATTGACCGTTTTGTCAATATTCACACATTCAATACTCATATTGACATGTGGATCTAGGATGTACAGATGTTTGGATATCTATCATAGACTGATCCATAAACAGTGTCAACATATTTGTATTAAATTAACTGTGTCCCCTACTGCATTTTTACATGTGGTTCATCCAGCTGGTGTTGTCATACCCCAGCAGAAGCTGTTGCTCAATTGCTGTGTGCAGGTACAATCACTGTCAAACACTTTTCTCTCTCTCTGTCTCATTACTTTCAAATGTATTAAAAGTGGGAAATCAGAATGTAATATGAGTGTTGCATAGGCTAATATGACTGTTGATTGTTTTAGTTTTTGTAAAGGGCTAGTGTGTCATAAAAAATGTCATATAACATTCATAGTGTGTGTTCACTTCCTGTGTGACCCCTGGCTCCATAAAATGGCACTCGTACCCATTTTCAATTAAGCTATTTCTGGTTGTTGAACCGATTCTGTTTAGTATCCTTTAAACCTTTGTGTTATCTAGCAAACCAGCCTGCATTTCCTGCAGTTTTGAGTGAAACCATTATCATCGATTGTCAATGGAAGGTGTTGCAAAGTGCACAATGGAAGTAAACAGTAGTAGCATGGTTGCAGATTAAATTGTTTACCTGCAATTTTTTGTTCTGTTATCACAGATGACTTGACTTCTCCATCCTCTCTTTCCCAGCTGTAGAATAAAACACACTCACTGATGTCACGGTTCATACTAAAGGTAGAGAAAAACCTGCTATTTTTACGTCAAAATGCTCTGAACAGTTCAACCAGAGCAGAACTGGTCCCATGCTGGTGGAAAAGGGTTATGCAACCAGTCATCAAAACTTTGAGAAGTCCTCTTCTAAGACTTTTGTTTCAAGATGCTCTAAAATGATGTATTTAGCTGTTAAGTTTCTAAACTTCATCAGGGGGGACCTGGCCCAGTCCCATCCATGTTAACAGGTGATTACTGCCCTGCCTTGAAGTAAGTTGACAGGTTGCTAGGCAACAGCTGAGACTTCCTGAGCTCTCGGTTCAGGTCAAGCTAACACCAACGGTGGGCGCATTTTTCCTTGCTAATTGTGTACAAAAACAACACAGCACAAACATGCCGTTCAGTGCCGACGCCCTTAAACCTCCGCTACATGACCAGATAACGGAGATGCAGCGTAAAATCCAACTTCTGGGTGAGTTTGTGTCAAGTTTGATCTCATTTCATGCTAACGGAAGAGCGCTTTGATACGGTTAGCAAGCTAGCTGCCTTAGTTATGCTATGTCATGTGACTAGCCGCTGTAAAATCGTTACAAATCCGACAAAAACATTAGTTAAATGTATTAATAGTGATTCATGAGACGTCTACATGTATGTATTATTAGTGTAATGATTACATGTGTCCACCAGAGGGCGACAGGACTGCGTACTATGAGAGCTCCCAGTCCACCATCAAGAAGAACACAGAGACCATCCGCCAGCTGAGGCAGGACAACAAGAGGCTGTGCAGGAAACTGGCAGAGGCTAATGCTGTGAGTCCCATGTCCTTCATATGTGTCCTCCGCAGGGGACATGATGACACGGAGGCCTTTGCTTTAAACACCATTTGAGTCCTGGAGTACTGTGCAAAGCACATCCTGGACTTTCTGGTGATGTAACACACATGAGGCCGTGACCAGCAGAGCACATCTTATAACTCCATATTTGGCAGTAATGGAGAGATAAGTGATCAGATTTATAAAGATGTATTATTTCTGTTCTTCACATGTATGTTTTTATCAGTGAGAGTCTTACCTACATTAAATTAAGTTTTTATATGTGTTTGTTAATTTTTTAGGCTTGCCAAATACACATTTTAACACATGTCCTTTGTGGGGAATAGTTGGACTTGCTTCTCCTCATCTTCAACCATTTCCCATACTTCAGGAAACAGGAAAAAACCCAAAGCCAGGCAATAGAGCAGGATGTGTGTAAATGCTGAAAAGGACCCCGAGTTAAAAATTATTGACGTCCAGTGCCCATTTTGGATCAGACGTGACATGTAAACTAGGGTTCTGATGATTTAGCTACAGTATGTTACACAGATTCAAGGAATGGTTAACAGATTATTTTTCCTGTATGCGCATACGCTACTGTATGTATTACCAGTTAAAAGCATACACAGTACATTTAAAGGAGCAGTGTGTAGTGGCATCTAGTGGTGTGGATTGCAGATTGCCACCAGCTAAAACTTCTCTCATGTGCCAAGCGTGACATCCTGGTGAGAGTTCTGTCAGTGTTCATTATTCAGGAGGTTTTTACTGGGAGCCACATTATCTGCAGAGGTCTCCTCCTCCTCAAAACAAAGGTGATTAAAACCAGTAAAAACACTGAAAGGAGCGGTTTCATGTTACAAATCAGTGTTTCTCCAATGCTGTTTGGCGTGACGGAGACAGGCTTCTAGCCTGTGCTTACCTTTTTTCTTTGATAACTTAAGATCCAGATGTTCAGGATGTTTTAAAGGGAGGTCAAACTGTCCTCAGAGGTCTCTTCTTCTCTAAAGAAGAATAAAGCAGTATAGTGCCAGTATATTCCCCTATATCCCACATAATGGACCGTTAATATTACATCTCTAAATGTGAATTTAATTTTCTAATCTAAATGTACTATAAGTTACTGTAATTACATGTGCATTTTGTGGGAAGAGATTGACTCGATGTCCACTACCAGGGACATGTCATAAAACATTAGAAAATCTTTGTGATATGTTTCTTACATCCCAATTACTCCATGTGTCAGGAGGATAAAATAGGGGGAATGTTCCAAGCTCTGGTGCTTTTTTCTGTCCTCACTTGTCCTAGTCAAATGAGCAGTCAAAGAGAACATACCTGACTTTCTTTGCAATTAAAATCTTGTTCCCTTTGGTGTCTTTCCTCCCAGGGTGATGACAATATCATTAAAGTGGCCTTTCAGAACAGAGGCACAGAGAAGGACGCCTTCCGCAACATGTCAGGGAAGGTGAGAGAAGTACTATTAATAAAAGATCATTTACACAAAGTTCATATCGTGGACTACAAAATTATATTGTTTTACTACTGACACTGCTTGCAAGTATACAACTCTCTCTTTTTCCCCCTCACTGCCTTCATCTCTGTCCCTCTTTTGCTCTCGCACACTCTCCCTGTCATTACTCTTTTCTCAGGCAGCCCTGACAACACTAGACCAAAGGGTGCTGTCCAGGATGAAGCGTCTTAACGCCCTTAAACACACCACCCAGACCCGCCAGCTACACCTCGAGGAGCTCAACGTGGAATACCAGAGACTGAAACCAGAGGGCAGCAGTGGAGCACAGTCTGCAGACGCACGCACTCGGAAAAAAGAGGAAGATGCCATGGTGGTTACCTCTCAAGCTCATTTAGAAAGTGCAAAGCAAAGATTTTTTTTTCCTAATGGTCACTGTAAAAGAGAAACATGACAGAACAGTACACCACTCAGTAACAATGTTGTGTGTCTTCAGAAACTGCGGGCGCTGGAGAACAGTCTGGAGAAGACCCAGTTTAAGTGTAAGGAGGCCGAGAACATCATGACTAACTATCTGAAACTCAAAAGTCACCTTCAGGTTAGTCTAACATACACACGGGGTGTCTGCAGGTCCTTAAATAGCTGCAAAATGTCTTGAATTTAGTTTTATAGCTATAAGGAACAGTGTGTTAGATTTAGTGGCATCCAGTGTTGAGGACTGCAGATTGCAACCAGCTGAAACTTCTCCTGGTTAGAATTCCCTTAGTGTTCTGTTCAGGAGGTTTATACTGGGAGCAGAGGTCTCCTCCTCTCCAAAACAAATGGACCAGGTGATTTTAACCAGTAAAAACACTTAATAAAGCAGTTTCATATTACAAACCAGTGTTTTCGGCAGTGTTCGGTGCCTCGTAGACGGGCTGCTAGCCCAGCAACTGCCAATGTATGCTCACCTTTTGTCTCTGGTAACTTAATGTGTCCTTACTTAATAACCATATCCCACATAAAATCTCAACATTAGACCACTTACACTTACAACAAGAAACGGATGATTTGTCCAAAAATGTGTTTGATTAGATTAAAAATTATCTTAAAAAGGTCTTAAAAACATAAAATGTAAGTGTCTGATACCTGCGGACACCCTGACACAATTTTAGCCTTAATAATGTTTTGTTCTCATCTTCACTTGCTTGATATATCGTGGACCGCCTCTCATATTGATTTGTGTCGGCATGCTGAGCCTCACAGTGTAGGCATTATTTTGTAACGTATGTAAGTACAAATACAGTAACCATATAGCAGACACCCTAATTAGAGTGAAAGTACCTGTACACCATCAGTGTTTCCTGCACAGTCTGCTGATAATTTTTATCCAGGTATCATAGACAGAAAAATGCTTGCTGTTCCTCTGCAGGGTAATGGTCTGTGCAGTGACACTTTGTTGTGTCTTTGATATGGGATACTGTGTTTGTGATTTGTAAACGTTGCGTGAGACTTTCACAGTGGTGCAGAACTTCCTGTCCTAGACTTTCTTTATCCTTGTTTGCACTTAACCCGACCTCCCTTTTTTGTATTTGAGAATTTTTTCAGTCGTTCAATTTACTTTTCAGATATTCCCGGCACTAGACAAAGCATCTTAATCTCTTAACAGTTACATTTTATAATATTTAATTTATAGTGTTTAACCAGTGCAATGTAAGTACATACAGTAAATAGATCAAGATTTCAGTCTTTAATTCTGGATCACAACCTAATGATTAGCCTGTAATAATACATGCGGTTATCCAGGTCACAGTGCTGCCACAGTCCCTTCACTCTTTATATCTATATTTCCTGCCCTGTTTCTCTGTACACCTCACTGGACACCACTTCTTCAGGAGGAGAGTCTGACTTTCCAGGGTCAGTTGGACAGTCTGGAAGAAGAAATCCTGAAGCACAGAGAGGAGCTTCACAACATGCAGGCCATGAACAATGACGCCCAGCTCTCTAAAGAAGCTGCTAAGGTGACCTGCAGTCTCCTCTGCATTGAGTCTATAACATGCATGTTTCTAGTAAATGCATCACAAGCATGATACACACACCATAGAAGCAGCTACAATAGCTTTTAAGTGTTTGTTAAGCTGTGCTCTTTTCATTTTAAGTCTACATACATTAGCCTGTCTCATCACTGTACACTGTGTAAACAGCATTTTCCCCCAAATCAATGCTTCTCTCCTTACTCCCCTTCCCTCTGCCTGCCAGGCTGACCTACAGCAGCAAGAGGAATTGCTCTACAAGGAGCGCAAGGAAAGAGAGCGCATTATTGCAGGCTACAGGAAAAAGGTGGAGGAGCGCAAGGCTCAGGCTGAAAGAGTTGAAAGAAGGGTGAGATACATGTGGTGGTGCATATATCTATGTACACTTTAGCATATTATTGTAGTGTGTGGTTTTATTTTGATGGTTTATCCTCTTTCAACCACCTGCTTTCTCACTGGACATGTGCACATGATGAATCACCTTTATTACTGTCTACTTTTTCGTAAAAAAAAAAGTAAAGTTTCATTTAAAACAGGGACCTACTGTAGATCGAAATGAATTATTTATGCCTATTTAGGCTCAGAGAACAACAATGCAGCCGGATGAGCTGAGCAGTGAGGCCCATCGCAGCAGCCCCAGGATGGCAGGTGAAGAGGAGAAGGTCATCTCCACTTTTGAGGAGGCCTTCCGACGCATCAAGGAGGCCACTGGAGTCACAGATATACAGGTGTGAACATGGAAAGAGAAAGACTGGCTGTACCAGCTGTGTTTGTGAGGAATGCACCTATTCATGTACATACACTGTACATGTTTACATATGTTTTGTTTTTCTCATGCGTGTAGGAGATAGCGGAGCGCTTTATCTCACAGAAGGAGACACACCAGCATCTGGAGAAGCTGAAGGAAGAGAATGAGAAGGTGCTACAGCAGCTAAAAGAGCAGAAGGAGCTCCTGAACCAACAGTTTCAGGATATGAAATATTCTGGAGAGGGTAAACTGTCCAGGTGAGACACTCAGAACAGTATCAAAAACACTGTAGTTAACATGTGGTTAGGTTTAGGCACCAAACCACTTGGTAATGGTTAGGAAGAGATCATGTTTGTTTGGTGGCACATTCATAGCTGGAGAAGCTGTCAGTGTCTCGATAAAAACAACTGCTTTTTGTGGCACAAACCCGGCAGAAAACACAGTGATGTCTCAGTAAAAACCAACTGCGTTCGGTGACACTTTCTCGGCAGGAAACGTAGCAGTGTCTGTGAAAATCAACCACTTTTCATGACGCCATCCCGGCTGGAAAGGCAGGGATGTCTCAGATGATTAACAACCACTGTTCATAGGACTATCCCAGCAGAAAACACAGCAATGTCTCTGTAAATACCAACCTCTTTCCTTGGCACTATACCTGGAGGAAAAACAGCAATGAGTTGCTAAAAGCCTCCCAAAATTAGTGGCTTAGAGTCACTGGAAACACAGCAATGACTCACTGAAAAACAACCAGTTTTGTTATTTGTTGGTCTTGAACAGTGGTCTGCAGCTACAGTACCAACATTTTCTTTTGGTGACTGAGCTGGGTAGTGGAGCAAAGGCATCATGATGAGGTGATGCTTAGGTTCAAGCCTCTTTTGTTCTCTGTGGTTTTTCTAGTGACCAACAGATGCTTGAGGAGTGTGAGCAGCAACTGCAGGCTCAACAGCAGAGGTGTGATGCAGGTAAAGAGCGCCTGGAGTGGCTTGTAAAAGCCCTTGGCACTGTCCGAGGCGGAGTGGAGCACCTCACAGACAAACTTCAACACATCACGCTGGTAAATATAACTTCAACCATCATGACTGCAGGTTTAACCTCACATCTGTCTCATTCCTAGCATGTGGTGATGTTATTTCTAGTGTCAATCTGTCTGTTGTCACCATCTGTCCATTTCTCTCCAGAGTGAGGACAGAGCGGCTGAAGTGTCTCCAGACTCAGATGAGTTTGTGGTGGAGCTGATGACCCAGTGTGAGCTGAAGTTGCAGTTACTGAATGAGGAGCTAAAGGGCAAGGATGTGTCTGCGATTATGAAGGAGATGGAGGAAGAAGAGGTGAGTCGGTGGTTTGAAACGCAGGCTCTGTTTCTGGATAGGATGTTGAAAACTGTTTTGCATTTGCAGAAGTAGTCCTTGTTACCTTACACCCACGGCTTATGTACAGTTTTAATGAGAGCTGTGTTGGAAAGGGTTAGGGTGCTGTCCTCATTAACAGAGAATGTTGGCACACATGTACACCTGAATAGTTGTCTCTGATGAGATGCCTTATAAATGTCATGCGATCAATATAATATCTAGCATCTAACATCTCACAAGTTTGTGTAAAATAACTTTAATATGAACTACTGATTTGAGAGTTGGCTAACAGTCTCCTCTCCAATGGCTGTACATCAGCTTGAACTTCCAATGATAACCAAAGTTTTGGCAAAGAACTCACCGGGGCTCTTATTTAAGCGTGCATCGCATGGTGCAACAGCATGGCTGAGCATGGAAGCACGCATGCTGCTGTGCTTGCAAAGCTTATCTGAATGGAAAGGCAGCCATTAGAGCCACCTGAAGTGTTTGTTCCTGATTACTAACGCTCTGCAGCACCTTCTCTGTTTGAGAACACAGCATATCAGAGTGTACCAAAGGGAACATGTAACAGTCTGTAGGCCATTTGCTAATGACATTGACTATTTTACTCTCAGATCCATTTTTAGAAGGCATAATCTCTGCAATTGACGTAATTCTGAGCTGATAATTTCAGAATCAGCGCAGCCTTGTTTGCTCGACTGGGACTGTTAGAAACTGCTTGGCTGTCCCGCTCAAACAACTTCCACCTCTAGAATAAAGAAGTACATCCACTCTGGGAAAGAGTGACCTGCTGCTAATCATACATGATACATGATGTGGATGTAGACACAGACATGCTCACTTTTAACACTTATCATACACCATAATAGATGAACATCAGGCCAATGTACATGACCATCTATAATTATATAAAGATAATAAATCAAAGGTTAGTGATTTCTATTACAGATTCTGTAAATCCATTTCAAAAAATCTGTCCTACAACTTTAAACTGGTTCTTTTAAAGTTTTTGTTTCTAAATCACTCTCATGCTGATTTAATTTCCTCATGATTAGGACATTTTTGAGAAATTCATTTTATATTATATAGCTTTTAAAAAAAATCAATAGCCTACACGTAAAAATAAACTTAAATTGATTGTTCATCCCCAAATCAAAAATACATATTTTTCATTAGGTGTAG
>JAPZEB010000020.1:28890073-28901377 GCA_029783705.1 Chaetodon striatus | reverse complement strand
TGAGGTTTTGGTCCTGATGAACTCAGCCTCCTGCCTGATGGAAATGACTCACAGAGTTTTTGTCTGGGAGGGGTCGGCCTGCTTCAAGGTCCTGGAGGAAGGAAGATTGCAACCAATCACATTCTCATTGGAGGGAATGATATGCTGCAGTCTGCCCTTGTCCTTGGCAGTGGCAGCAGTGGACCAGATGGTGATGGAGGAGGTGAGGATGGACCGGATGAAGGCACTGTAGAAGCGCACCGTCAGAGTTGAAGTTCTTTAGCTGCTGCAGGAAATATATATTCTGCCGAGCCTGTTCGATGAGGGAGCTGATGTTCAGCTACATCGTGAGGTCCTGGGTAGTGGAAGGACTCCACAGTGTCGACTGGGGAGTCACACAAGGTGATGGAGCTGGGTGGGGCTGTGTTGTTCCTAAAATTCTGTGGGCGGTGTCATCCACAAACTTGATGGACTGGTGACTGGAGGTGCAGCTGTTTGTTTACAGGAAGAAGAGCAGAGGGGAAAGGACGAAGCCTTGAGGGGAAGCAGCACTGATAGTCCGGGAATTAGAGATGTCTTTCCCCAGCTTCATGTGCTACTTCCTGTCGGAGGTTTGTGATCCACCCTCAGGTGGAGGTGGGCATGCACAGCTGGGAGAGCTCGCTCTGCAACAGACCTGACATTAAGTTAACCAAAAAAAAGTTTAAAAGAATGAAACTTGACTGGATTGGATTCAGTCACACACTCATGACCAGTGGTAGAATATTACTAAGTACATCTAATCAAGTGCTGTACTTAAGTATGAATTTGAGGTGCTTGTACTTTACTTGAGTCTGTTCTTTTTATGCCACTTTATTCTTCTACTCCTCCACATTCAGAGGGAGGTGCTGTCCTTTTTACTTTACTACATTCATTTGAAAGTTTAGCAACTAGTCACTGTAAAAAGTAATATTTTTGCATAAACTGCTTAAGAAAAGTTTATAAAATATGTTTTGTTATAAATTAAACCTACCTGACAGTTAATACAGGTACATCTGAAATCATTAGTTGATTAATCATTTAACCGATTGACACAATATTAATTGGCAACTATTTTTAATCCACATTTAAATCTTTTTCAAATTCATTTTGAATAATTTTTGGGTGTTTATTCATTTATTTTGTAGTAGGGTTGCAATGGTATGAGATTTTCACAGTATGACAACCGTCTGAGAAAAAACTGCAGTTTCACGGTATCACAGTATTAAAGAAATACTATTATCGTAAGTCAGAATGACCCTGAAGGGAATTAAAATAAGAGGGGTTACTTCTGGTGAACAAACTTTTTATGTATTTATTTTATGTAACCCATATTTAACCAGGTAAGTCCCACTGAGATCAATGATTACTTTTACAAGGGAGACCTGGCCAAGACAGCAGCACATAAAAAGTTACAGCCAAACTACCACACAATAAAAAACATTTAAAAAGAAATATAAACATATTAGACATAAAAACACTTATACGCACAATGACAAGAACCAATTGAGTCATTCGTCTTTGTAAATAGGAGAGCTTTAAAATCAGCTATTACAAGTGAGGGGGGCAGAGCACATTAAAGCTTTCTTTCCATATGTTTTACTATAATTGAAACTTGACAAAAAAAAAATTAAAATAGAAGTATGTATAAAAAGTGGCCCTTTTGAAAATAAAAAATAAAGGTGAGATTTTCAGTCCAGTATCTCTACTATAATATCACAGATAGATATTATCACAGTATACCTTGAAACCAGTATTCCACGGCAACCCAATTTTATTTAGGTTTTTCTAAAAGTATGTTTTCCTGATGAAACTGAAACATGTTCAATGAAGGACTTTTACTTGTAACAGAGTATTTTTACAGCATGGTAGACCTAGTAGTACTTTTACTTCAGTAAAGTGCTCATGACACACTTGTGCAAATACTCACAAAAGAAAGGAAAATCAGAAACATCCAACAAGGGACAAAAATAAAACATGAAAGAAAAGCTATACATACATTTGTGTATGCATATGTTATTGTTACAGGGAGACTGTTAATGTAGGTGTTAATCATCATACAAATAGGACATATACTAAAATATTACATGCATTTACACAAAAATAAAAGTTTAATTGAATGTTCCACAGAGCCTCCATCATGGTGGGCACTGATTGGCTAAAATACAGGTCAAATGTAGTCAATACAGTACCTGATGCAAGTGGTTTTATTGGTGTCTGTTTTCCTTTAGCTGATCGATTTTCAGCTGATCCAATCAGACAGAGGAGGCGGGTCTGCGCGGCCTGGTGCAGGTTTTGAATCACAGCCAGCAGCGTGAGTGAGTTTCCTCAACATCTCCTGCCAGCAGGCCTCCAGCTCAACATGTATCAGCAGTCTGTGGAGGATTTAAGTGGTGAATCTGTCACGTTGTCATAGGCGCACCGTGTCTCAGCAGTGGACTGTCACCCACCAGGTGAGAAAAACTTAAACCTTTGTCAGTCGAGTTCAGTTAGCTAAATTTATAAGCTGAAAAAACATGAATATTCTGCATTAGTGTTCACTTGAATTTAAACCCCACATGTGTGAGCTCCTGTGTTTGTGTCACTGAGTGTGTGCAGCTGAAAGTGAGGGCAGTGAGTTTGTGCCTTATTCTAATGAGGAAGCTAGTGATCTGGAATGATGGGATGCGAGATAAAATCAAAATGTAGTTATAAATCAGAGTGAACCAGGAAGGAGGCCAATCCGTAACGCACGCTCACGCGCATGAGCACGCGCGCAGAGCATCATCCACCCACAAACACAAAGAACAATCAGTCCTCAGTGATAAATGCCAGAGTCTCTTTCATCCAAGTTTCACACTACATGAATATTGTGGCCGGACACACACACAGCTCTGAACGTGGTCTTCATCGGGATTCAGGAGATGCAGCATTACAGTTAAGTAACTATTTCTCTTGTAGTGATATGGGTTTATTTAAATTAATTGTTGTCAAAATATCTTTTGAGATGTGTGGATTTTTAATGGGGAGGCTGTAAAGAAGCATTGCTCTTAATAGTTAGGGTTTGTGAATTGTTTATGTGACTGAATGTGTGGATTTAGTACCTTTTTAATCATTATTTTATGGTTATATTGAGCACTGACAACAGAGCACTACTAGAGAGTATCTCAGTCATATGTTCATTGATCGCTCTGATCCATTTTGAAGCCATTTAAGACTGTGTTAACTATCGTACAAACAAGGTTAATTTAATGCACTCTATTTAGGACATGAATAATTTGTCAGCATTGTCGTCTTAGTAAAAAAAAAGTTCAGTCAACTCAACTCAAATTTATTTATAAAGCACATTTAAAAACAACTCACGTTGACCAAAGTGCTGTACAAAAGGAGTAAACTGCTAAAAACACACACACATAAAAGGCAACATTACTGTCAGATACACAGCTCACACATTTAAAGACACAACACACACAGTCATCTGTATGCTTTTTTCTGGAGACACAGATTGTTTCCAGCTGTAAAGTTACAGAGAGGATTCCTCAAAATGACTTTTTATATCAGTTTAGAGGATTTACATGCCCTTTGCGTTATGAAGGAAATATATTAGATTAAGATCATTGACGTTATTGTGCTGTGCTGCTTCTCATGAATTGGTTTAGGCTGAAACTTGAACCTTATCTCTGTCCCAGCATGATAAATCTGATCATCTTTATGCTCAAATTCAACTACCACTAACTCAGTGTTTTTAGGACTGAGCTTAGGAAAAGGAGGTTTTAAAATGACTTGGACACTTCTTGGATCATTGTGAAAAAAATATTAAATTACAAGAAAATAATAGAGGAAGAGATCATGCCTAATATTTCCACGCTTTCCTCCCTGGCACAGATGAAGCAGCAGGTGTGGGAGAGATCTGACGAGGTGTGTGTGGGCCCGTAGCGTGACACAGAGCGGGAGATGAGGACCATTATTGCTGTGTGTGGAGGCGGTGATGGAGGGGAGTCCCGTGGCCTCCGCAGCAGGGTGGGCAGGATGAAGAAGCTGCTTTGGCTCCGGCCAAGTCACTGCGTGGACATCCACATGGACACGGAGCCCGGCGTGTGGCTGACCAGCTTCCAGTCGTTGGACACGGATGGACAGTGCGAGGTGAGTCAGGACTAAACTACATACGGTCTCTATGATTGTCAGTAAGAGATTTATCCGCAGTTGAGAGATGCTGCAGTTTACTGTCCTCAAACCGTGTTTCATTTTAAAACCTTCACCTGACATCTATTGTGTATGGAAATGGAAATGCTGCCGAACAAACAAGTCAAACATCAATGTCTCTACTATGAAGACCCAGTTTATTTCTCAACCTCTCGGTCACACGCAGCGTGATGGTTGCCAAACGCACACAAACAACAAACGTAGGAGGGTCTCTCAAATGTAGGAGGATTCATCATCGACACATGGATTACACATTTTTGAGGTATTCCACTTAGAGTGAGGAGGTGGTTATATAATTCATACTGTGATCTGACCTTAAACGTTGTCTGGGAATTTTTTTATTGCAGTGTTTATGGCTGCAACAGATTCAAATGACTGAGGCTATTTGGCTGTTATAGTGAAGTATAAAGACCCCTCTGTCTGCACGGCCATCGAAACAGCAGTAGTAATGACTCCATGTCATCAACCTCAAAGGCTGCAAGTCATAATTATTTCCACCTAGTTATTTTCACATTAACTGTTTGTCTATAGTCTTAAGTTTTGCAAAGGTTAGGCTTCACAGATCCTGGTATCGTACACTGTATGGGAAACAGGAAGTAGCCCTAAAGACCTGGCCTTGCATGGGGGTCTTTTGGGTACCAAGGAGGCAGTGCTTTGTAAGTGCTGGCCTTGCTACTTCCTGCCCTTGGAGTGGCTGTGACGACGCCACTTGTGGCTGGTCGTGGTCATTTCTGAGGGGGACACCCTGGGTGTGTTTCTAGATAACACAACAACAGCAAGAGCACCTGCTTGACAAAATATCTCTGAGTGCTAACCTCTCTTAAAAAAGGGTTTGTATCCCTCAAATTAAACCCCTAAGAAGTCTACTTGGCTATGGGATACACTCCCGGGCTTGATCGACCTCGGCACGGCCTTCCTCAGGTGAGAGTGTCTGGTGATAATGGCAGAAACACCCAAGTATTCGAGGTCCACTACTGAGGATGCGCCCTTAAGATTTTTCAAATCTTTTCTACAAGCTAAAACTGGACAAGATGAATTAATGAATTTATGTATATAAAATTAGCTTAATACATTTACTTAAATAAGCTAGTGATTATTTTTATTACAGATTGTTTTTACAGTATTCCTTTGGTCTATAAAATGTCTCGAAATCATTTAAAAAAAAAATGTACATTACAAGGTCCCAGAGCCCATGCTGTCCAAAACTCAACAGATATTTATTTTACGATCATAGAGAATTATTAAAGAAAGAAAACCAGAACATTTTCACATTTGAGAAACAGGAATGAAAGATTTTTGCTCAAAAATTATTATCATCCACCACATCTCACTCCCTCTATGGACTGTCTCACTCTTTATGCTGCGTCACTGCACTTTCTGGCAGTACATTTGTGAGTTTATTAGTCTCATAGAATATCCGAGATTGATTAGCACTAGCCCCAACCGTGACCTCTTTGCCCAAAACCTCACCGCATCTGACCTCAATGCATCAGCATGAGCACTAGCCGATCACAGCATGTAGTGGGATCCATAATCATGCGTCAAAGGCCTGGGTGTAAACAGCTGAATTGCTGCAGTGTGACTGTTCTCACCCAAGTGCAGATACACACTCTGTTAATTTTCACGTCAGCTGAGTTATCAACTAATTGATAAATGGCTCCAACACTAACACAAGACGTGTGCGTGTGATGAGGCTGGGTGTGTGATCACATCCTCAAAGTATGCTGCCATTGAAATTTCCATGAACCTGTCAGTATAGTGGTGGTGTTATTTCAAATGATTGACATCTCAGATTAAAGTGTTCGTTTTGATTGACTCCCTCCTAGATTATATTATTATTGTATTTAGCGTCCTTTGATATGTAAGTCATTCCTCAGTGAATTATTAGGGGTAATTGGGCTGCCTGTGAGTCATAGATACATCTGTGACGGAACAGCTGTCATATATTCAGTCATAGTTTACGTCAGGTTTCTCTCTGGGAACTTTTGCTGTTGTTCCATTCAGCTCTACATTTTTTCACGCAGGATGTCATCAACACTGACAGGCATTTAGTGACACTGATCAGAAAGTGCCACCTGACTCTCCAGGAAGTATTATGTGTTTGTGGGTGTACGCTGTATCTCCAGCTAAAATAAGCCTTTTAATCGTGTGATTGTTTTGGAGACACGACTTTAATCAGCATGTTTCAGCATTATCTTGCATGCATGCTTCCACTTGCTGCTCGCCTGTCACCTCGTCACCCATTCACGTGTCTAATGAGTCCTAATTGAGGTCTCTCCTGGCACTTTCTCTGCCCTTTTGTTCAGCCTCAGCAGAGAGGCTGGGTGGCAAACGTGGAAGAATGATGGTAGATTTTTACTTCAGAGAGACTCATTAGAAAAACAAAAAGCTCATTATGTTCTTTGAGCTGAAAGAGAAATGAACAGCCTGATTAAAGACGTCCCATCTGCTCAGCTTGTCAGTCTCACCACAGTGTGTTGCTGCTGGTCAGTTTGTCTCTGGGTGTAATTAAATGCAGTGTTTTCAGCACTGAAGGCTTTTAATTTGTACATTTCCTCATTTCATGCTGCCTGGAAGTCACAAAGTTACGGTTTAGGAGGAGACAGACCTGTTTCATGTGGTATGTCTCCACCACGCCCCTCACACCATGGGCAGGGACATCAGCTACACGACCTCGAGAAAAACCGTCCCGACTGCATTCTTTAGAGGCAGTGGTAATGACATGCACTCTTCCCAGCATGTTGATGTTGGCCTGAAACCAGCTTCTCTCTTCCAGCTGACAGATAATTTCCTTTTGCATCTTGCGTTTAATCTCTTCCAGTAAAATGATCAGTGGAGTTTTTATCGAACTGATACGTTTCCTGATGAATGTGGAGCAAATTTAAAGCTGACGAGCCTGTTCTTGGTTCAGACAGAGAGGAAGAGGAAATTGAAATAAGTAAAAGTTTATCTTTTAAATATTTACGCTTTGGCCGCCAGATGTCACAGTACTGTTTCGGACATTTTGTTTCTGTAAGGAAAAAAGTTCAGACTGTATGGTGCTCAAATCTATGACAGTAATATGGTCGACCTAAAGCCGGACCACAACTGTATTTATGGTGCTGTCTTGGATTCAGGTAGCAGGAGCTGGAAAGCGTTGCTGGGAAGAGGGACGTCTTGCGACCCGACCCCAGATAAGCGGATGAAAATGGATGGGTGGATGGAATTAGAGCGGTGCTCGACTCAGAATTATGTCAGTAGAATCGGATTTTGCTGTGCAATATGAATATTTGACTATTTGTTCCTTTGTTTCCATATTCAGTGTGAGAGCGACAATCAGGTAATACAGTAAACATGCCAAGTTAGCCTTCTGTGCTAATGTGTGCTAACTACACTGATGATGGATTGGAAGTGTGCAAAAACATTTTTTGCCAACACTAGATGTCAAACAAAAGCCAGAGACTGTGTCGTATTAAGTTGATGTAAGCTGTGAATTCACCACTTCTAAGCAGAAGGCAGAAGACAACATTATCTCGGCCTCTCTTCCTCCTGGCAGCTGCATCCATTTCTCAGACTCACCCTGCGTTTGGGTCCACAGTTGTTTGTACAGGCTAGCAGCATGAAATCGTACTCTGCTGTTGAATCTGAGGACTGAAACAATGACTGCAATTTAAAGAATTTCAGTTGACTGAGGGGTCTCTGACTGATGACGTGAATCTTAGAGTTTTAGGTGGCAGCCCTGCACATTATTTTTTGTCACACGTGGATATTAACGCTTTATTGGACCCATCCACCACCCCTCCCACCTGCCCTATAGGGACTTTCCAGCTCCTTATATTAGGTTGTTGGCAGCAGCGTGTCAACCTGACACTATGCACTAGTGTATCATACCGCTGCAGCAGGTGTTTTCTGGCCGCCTTATGATCTGACGTAACATATAGCCGTGACAGATTCCATCCAGCCGCACAGCAGTGTATCGTAACACAGCGAATGGTGTTATTCTTGACAGAACTGGAGCAACATGTAAAGAATGTAGTCCAGTCTTTTTTTTTTTTTTTTTTTTTACCAGCTGAGCAATATCTCCAAATGTTGGTCACTTCTGTCCTTTAATAACACAAAGATAATCTTACATGCTCTTATATCCTGCTGCCTTGATTACTGTAATGCATAGTTCACCTGCCTAAACAATGGAGCTATACATCAGCTTTAAATCATTCAAAATTCAGCAGCTAGACTTTTGACCAAAACAGAACAAACCTCACACATCACACCTATTTTGGCTTCCTTCCAGTCTCCTTTAGAATCAATTTTAAAGTTTTTGATCACATACAAGGCTCTCAATGATCTAGCACTGGAGTATATAACTGAGCTTCTCACATCACAGTTCCAGAGTCCAGGTTAAAGACAAAGGGTGATAGAGCGGTTTCACTTCTTGCTCCTGGGCTTTGGAGCAGCCTCCCTCTGAGCATCAGATCAGCTGACTCTGATCACGTCTTTAAATCTCATCTGAAAACTTACTTTTAGAGATTGGCCTTTACTGACAGTTGATAGACTTAATGTGTGTATGGGAGTGTGTGTTTGTATGCAGCCATGTATATATGTGGGCATGCTTACAGGTGTATACATGTGTTTAAGTGTACATGTTGGTGTGGGTGTATGTATATGTTTATGTTTTATTAGTATCACTTTTGTTTTGTATTTTCTTCCTCTGTGCTTTCAGCTCAAAGTGCTCAACAAATATAGCTGTTATTAATATTTTCGCCTCCAGTGTTTGACACCAAGTCACTGACAAGGCGGTACTTGAGGACGTCAGAATGAGAATGGGCTGATTAGAAGCGCTACAAGGCAATGAAGCAGGCAGAGGGAGATGATTTTCTTTAAACTGATAATCTGTCTCAGTTAGTGCTGTGTGAATATGGAGACATGCTCAGCAAATATGAAGTTTTTTTTTTTTTCATTACTACAGCTTTAATTGTAAATAATTGTGTAAATAATGTAATGTAAATAATAGTGTTGGCTCTCAAGTAGCCCACTAACTTTTTAAAAATGTCCTTAATTTTTAGGTTAGCCCGCTGATTTTATTTGCTGTATCAGTAGCATTTTTTCACTCATGGCCTCATTTTTTAAAATCTGCATAACAAAGCTGATACTTTTATTCTTCTTATCCTCATTGGTTAGTACGCTTAACCCCGCCCACACCTGTCTCGTTTAGCCCCGCCCAGCGAAAGGCAGCCCTCGTGTCCTCCTCCTCCCACTCTCAGACTGGTCCATCCACTGTCACACTGTGGCCGAGCGACTGCGACGCGTGGACACAGTTCAGCTATTTACTTTATCGTGTTTAGTTTCATTTATTCTCCAAAATGGACATTCAGGCTGCAGTGAGCTGCTGGAGGACTGCGCTAAATCCTTAATTTCCGCCGGGCTGTGGGTTTACTATCTGCAGCTGAAGGAGTTTATTTTGGGATTTCTTCTTTCCGAGAGCAGCACAAACATGGGAAAATGGCAATTTTCGATGGTAGGTTAAATGAAATGTGCTCAGCCTTGAGAGTTGGAGTCATTTGAGTTGTCTGTACAATATCATTTTGTCTTTTTACTGTAAGTTTTATCCTGCTGCATGTGATTATTCTGTTGTAGTCAGCTGCAGGTTATTCTGTGTTTGTCTCTGCTCACCAGGACAAACATTGATATAATGGTTTCATTCTTCTGTATCTACCAGTGTCTCACTGTGTTTGTCCATGAGCACACTGGTTTTTGTCATGTGGTGTCCTCAGTCATGTTCTGCTCCTATTGTTACCCAAGTATGTACCACTTAAAGTCATGAGTAGCCTGCAAGTCATGGTCTCATTCCAGTGCACTGACTGGTTGTTAGAGATGGGGAGACACCCAGGTATCTGTTGGGGTCAGACTCAGCAGCATGCTTCATTTTGTCAAGAGGTTATATTTGTCAGTCTGGGCTCTTGTGTATTTTCATACCATCATCCACTGAGTTGTTGTGTGCTGTGACAGTAAAAATGACTCTCTCAGTGCTGGGCCATAATTTAAATTGTTTATCATCACTCATGTGACAGTTCACATCTGGAGGTATTTGTTTTCTCAGCTCTAGTGTGGAAAAGTAAAAATGCATCAGTGTCTGCCAGGATACTACGCTTATGACAGTGTTCAGGACTAGTGAGGAGAAAGATGTAAACCTTTTGTTTGTGCGTTAAAATGAAATAATGTGCTAAAATCAAACAAAAAGTTCAAGGGATACAAAAGTATGACTTATACAGTTATTAAATATCCTTAATGACTGCTATTGGACACCATCTAGATTATATCACTTAGACCAGACTGTGCTGGGTGACCCATTTGCGGAGAAAGCCTGGAAATGTAAAAGCTGATCCAAACTGCCATAACAGTGGGTAGACAGACTTAACCGAAAGAGTAAGATCTTAAGTAAAATGCCCACTAATATTTTTGATTATATCACATCAGTATATGTTAGAATTTTCCATCACAGTGGTAAAATACAACATAAAACAATATGACTTAAGGAGATGTACTTAATCAAATAAAACACTCCGATATAGAGCTAATGCTTCAATAATTACTGTGATATTGTCGTCATATCTCTCACGATAACCTAAGAGTCAATGAAACATCTTCAGGTGTTACTAGGGCTCCAAAAAAAGATTATATCACAGTTATTTTGACAGATATTGTGATTGTGATATGAGTTGTGATTTAAATGGGAAATGAGGATGATGTCATTTTTGCTTGGGTCTGTCCATAACAAGCATATTCCTGTACTGTACTTCATTTATAATAGTAGGTTGTGACACACATATAACCTTTATCAAAAAATTGCAGCTCCTGTGATTTTGATATTGCCCTGGCCTAAATTCAAGTACACATGCAGCACTACTTGTTAAGTTCAAAACCTGACTTGGTCAGAGAAAGACCTCATGATCTCTTTTGACCACCATGTTTAAAATTATTTTTATACATTCATTTTCGGTAACCACTTGTCCCGTTGGAGGTCACGGGGCTGCTGGAGCCTATCCCAGCTGACATTGGTCGAGAGGTGGCTTACACCCTGGACAGGTCACCAGACTATCACAGGGCTGACACACAGAGACAGACAACCATTCACACTCACATTCACAC
>JAPZEB010000020.1:28869687-28889973 GCA_029783705.1 Chaetodon striatus | reverse complement strand
CAGGAGTGGGGGGAGGAGGAGGAGGACGGGGCTGTGTTTGGCATCACTCTGCGCAGGGAGCCCGTCCTGCCAAGTTCAGACACAGGAGAGCTCCCTACATCCTTCGGCTTTGTCCAGTATCACACGGTAAAGGTGCGCAGGCTGAAGGCCGCCACCTTGGAGCGCCTGGTCACCCACCTGCTGGACACTGAGCACCAGGAGGCCGACTTCCTGCGTGTCTTCCTGGCCACCTACAGGGCTTTCACCTCCACCAGCACCCTCATCGAGCTGCTGTTTCAGAGGTGAGGCGCTGAGGCGGACTGTTGTTGACTGAAGACATATGTTCACAAAAACCATGAGGGCTCAATCAGCTGGTCTGTAAGCCCACACATGAGGTCATTGTTGCAGTTTGATTCACAAAGGGAGCTACTTTGTTGAGCGATTTTGTCACCGAGGGGCAGAGCCAGACTAGCTTTTTCAGGCTACATCTGCGCTAATGTTTTCATTTTAAAACACATTACTAATTCTACATTTACGCCTTGCGTCCACACTACTTTAGGGCAGTGGCACCAAACTGGTTCAGTCATGAGGTCCAGATTTCTCCTTAGTTATTAGTTAAGGCCTTTACAGTCGTAGTTACAGTAAGATATTAAGCGTCATGTTTGTTTTTGGCCATGTCGTCGAGCTACTTTGCTGTCTCCATTAAGTAGCTGTCCGTTAGTCATTCACTCTACAGCAGAAAACGGAGCTTTGTAATAAAATCTATGTGCAGGAAATTCACTTTACTTCAAAATAAAGTATGTTTTTCACAAACTTGACATGTTCACAAGTCACTTGCGGTCCATTCAGCATGGACGTGCAACTCACTTTTGGACCACCACCAGTTGGGAACCACAGCTCAAGGGTTTTGCAACCCCTGAAACAGAGACCTTTAAAAATGTTGCTGACCCCATTTTAGTCTGGGGTTGCATTTTAGTCTGGACAGAAACAGAGACTGTTGAAAACGGCAACACAGACACCTACGTTGGCTTCTGGATTGGGTCTTATCAGTCACAACGTGTGAAGCCAAAAATCCATAGCTAGGCCCACATACCCTCGATGATTTCATCCTCTTTGTGTGGGTACTCTTTTCCATGGCCATTGCTTCCTCTGGCAGTGGATAATGTTCCTAGTAGCACTCAGTCTGTATTCTGCAAGCAGCAGCCTCTGGGGCTGAGGCATGAAGCACAGAACTGCCAAAAACTGCATTTAATTTAATGGCCACTTGAAGCTGGCCCCAAGAGGTAGTCAATCCTCATAGACCCACATGTTAAAATGCCCAAATTGACATCAGTGATTTTACATAAAACTCGCTCGTTTACATTTTGTTAAGGCTTAAAGTTGCACATAATTAAGGGAGGTGCTGCTTTGAGTGACAGGCTGTCTGCAAGGCGTCACCACAGTCTGTGAGTCAGATCCACCCCTCGCTCCTCCACAGCGCTAGCCTCTCGTCCTAATATTGTCATTTCTGGCTCCAAAACCCCAAGATGGCGACAGCCGAAATACAAAACTCAAGGCCTAAAAATGTGAGCCCACAAACCTATGGGTGACGACACGGTAGCTACAACCATTATTTTTACAGTCAATAATTTTCTGCCTCCTTGACAGCCTCACACACATGTTACAGTAACAGTTTCACCTCGTTGTAGGTCCAAACACAGAAATCTCTGGTCTTAACTTTTGCCATCTCAGTAGTATTTTCTGTAGCTAAGCAAACAACCACAGAGTAGACAATCTGCTTCCTGTTTACACCAGCACGTTCATACCCAGTGTACCTGAATGGCCATGTGATATGCCTTTTTGGGGCGAGTTAGTGTGAAAGGAGATTATGTCTGAAACGGTGCCAACACACATGTACAGAGATCGTCTATATTTTAAAATGCTGATGTATTAGTGTGGATGTGGCCTCAGTCTGTTTCCAGACTTTGTGCTAAGCTAAGCTAACCATCTGCAGGCTGTAGCTTCATATTTAACAGAGAGAAATGTGAGTGGTATCAATCTCCTCAGCTGACTCTCGGCAAGAAAGCCCCCAAATGTCAAACTATTGTTTCAAAGATAGTTGACATTAACAGTACCTACATTATGTACTTTGGGAAATATATTTCAAATATACAGATTTAAGGTCTTTAAAATTTTCTCCAGAACTAATTGACACTGACTTGTGATTCCAACATTGCTATTTTTTAGAAAGGTTGTCACTGTATGCAGACGTGGTGGAGAACAGCCAGGTTTTACAACATGCCAGATGCACACATCAAATTTTCAAAGATGACAGCTAGTTAAAACCCTCTGTACGTCACCTCAGCTATTCACGAGGCAAAGCTCTGTTGACGTTTGGCGAGATTTATGACAGGTCTTATCGTCATGAACAAAACAAAGCAGTCCATTCCAACACGGTCATGACTACACCCTCCACACCCAGCGGAGGTGCTGCTTGACCTGACTGAAGCTCTGTCACCTGAATCACTGAGATTTGAGTGTAACTAATACATTTCAGGGGTTAGACACAGATAACCTCTGATTTTGAGTTTTTTTTGTCCATAATCTGATTCAAGACTCGTAGTCGAAGAGCTAAAACAGTCTCAGATCCAGTCCACAGAACTTGCCTGGTCTTTTGTCTCTCTCAGAGCTCACCTTTAGAGCTCACCTTTAGTGTAAATGGCTGCCTGTGTAAAACTGGTCATTAGCGCTGTTCAGCTGATATATTATTTGACAAACAGTCGCCCTCATATCTGTGGTGCTGGTGGCAACCGGTTTCCTGTGAGCTTTATTCGAGGTCGGCCTCGGGTCGACCTGGGATGTGTGTTTTCCCTCCTTTTCCTTGTTCGGTTTTTTACAGGATGTAAGATGTCGTTAACTTGTAAACCACCTGCTCTGAAACTTTATAGGTGCTGTATAAATTACAGTTTATTTTTTGATCAAACACATCTTTCACAATGTTAGATTTGCTCTCTCGTGTCAAGTTTCGATGCAGGAAAGAGAATTAAGGCCTTTGCACACCATGTGCATATTTTTCATATGAATTTTAAAATTCAGTTACCTGATAAAAATCGTTACGTACAACAACCTTGCACTCTGAGTTCGATCTGTTCATTGTTCCATTTGTCGTGAACATTTGCAGTAGAAGACAAAATGTAAAGACCCATTAGCTTCCTTGCTTCTCTCCACTGGAGGTACCTCCTTGGCTGTCGCTGTTGGCTTCCTGCATCTTGCATTTGGCACCGCGGCTACCTGAGGGGGCTGAGCTGTCCTCCCTCTGTCTCCACACTGTCGCTCTGTTTCTCTCTGTATGTGTGTGGTCTTCATCCTCTAGTATATCTTCCTCCTCGTCATCATCCACCTGACTTTTTGTACGCAATCTGAGTTATGAAATTATACTTTGAGCCCTGTTCCTCTCTCATGTTACGGAGGTATATGTCCTGCAGGTTACACCACTTTTTCTTCACTGCTTCTCAGTCAAAAAAACTCTGACGGCTTCTAACGGATGGGAAAAAAGCAATAAATCGCACCTGTTCCATAAAGTTTAATGGTCGGCGAAAGTTTCGTTTCAGTGTTTAAACTGACAGAACATGAGGTTGTATTTAAACAAGCAGCAGTTTTGGACAGATAATACAGACTTGGTGTGCAAAGGCTCTACCCTTCCTACAAATGTTACAGCATGTCAGTATGCTTTAGTTCCACATCATATATATTTTTATGTTGTGATAATTGATCTCTAAAGGAAGACGTCAGTCTGTTTACACTCATCGCTCTGTGAGGCCACAGTGTCCTTGCAGGGATTCAGAGTGTTGCAGGACATTTCCACAGGATGGACAGTTACAGAGGATCAACCCTTGAACATTTGTTGTTGACAGGATGTTTTCTGTCACGACTAGGTCACCGTGTTGTCCCTTCATGTGATGATTATCACTGAAATGTTGTTCTCAACTAACTTGTGTTTACGTGTTTCCACAGAGATGACTCAATCGCCAACCTAGATAAAACCGTCTGCCCACGCAGGTGAGTGTGCTCCATTAGCAGTTATCAGTTTGGATTTACCATCAGTCCAAATTTAGTTTTGATAATAGGATGTAATGAAGTAAAATAAAACTATCGCACACTTGATGAGACTTTGCTCCACAAGTTATATGTTTTCCAGTCTTCCTTGAATCTCAATCAAGGATGAACCTTAAAAACCAAAGAATTTACACTATATTAAAGTCCCTGATCATCCCTTCAGCACATTACCCCCGGTGATCCGGCTGTGGCTGGAGGAATACAGTGAAGACTTCCATGAGCCCCCTCAGTACCAGGCGCTCCGCCTGTTGTGTGTCCACCTGCGGCATCGCCTCTGCTTCAGACGCTTGGCTCAGACTGCCGAGACCCTGCTCAAGAAGCTCCAGGAACAAGGTACATAATTTAGCATTAAGAGTAACTGATCATCTGCTGCAGCATCATGTTGACCCTGACTGAGCTGTGGACCACTTACAGGCAGTGAACTAGAGTTTTAGATAAATATAAAATCCTTCGTGCCTCCTGTTTTGTTGTTTCTCATGATTTGTTGTGTTTGACAGATTGCAGCCAGGCTGCGTCAGAGCACAACAATGAATCACTGCAGCAGGAGCACAGAGATCAGGTGGACGGAGGAGAGACGTCCACAAAGGAGGAGGACACAAACAACTTTATGGACTTCCCTGTGAGAGAAGTGGCGGAGCAGCTGACCCGATTGGACGCTGTAGGTTTCATTAACAAACATCTCAAAGCTCATTTCTGTGTTACTGTGGATCACTCATTTACACAGGGTCTCCTTTTCTCTCGATCAGGAGCTGTTTGTCAAAGTGGAGCCCTTCCACTGCCTGGGCTGCGTCTGGTCCCAGCGTGACAAGAAGGAAAACAGACACCTGGCGCCTTCTGTCCGCGCCACCATCTCCCAGTTCAACGCTGTCACGAACCGTGTCATCACCTCACTCCTCTGCCCGTTCTCTCCCAGCCCTTCCACTTCCTCTCCCATCTCATCACCCTGCTCCTCCTCTACCTTCCTGTACCCTTCCACTGCCCCGAGCTCACCTCGCTGCACGCACACCAGCCCCGCCCACAGGGCACGCATCATTGAGAGGTGGATCGCCATTGCTCAGGTCAGGGTCGAAGAGCATTTAGAACTCGTTTATCATGAAGTGATAGGAATGAACGTTTAATTTTGTTAAAACAGCATTTTCTTGTCTTTTCTCTCTGCAGGAGTGCAGACAGTTGAAAAACTTCTCCTCTCTGAGGGCGATCCTGTCAGCGCTGCAGTCCAACGCTGTGTATCGCCTCAAGAAGACCTGGGCTGCTGTCAGCAGGTCAGCAAACCGTTACGACACACTACACTGTTGTTTTACTCATAACTTATAAAACCGAGTTCTGTGAAACACACTACTGACTTTAAAGGACACAAAATGTAAACAAGGTTTGCACACGGTCCTTGAAGTGCTTGAATTTTGAGGGGGAAAAAATCAAGAACTGGAATACCTTGACAATAGCCCCTTTTTTTTAACGGAGTGCTTAAAAAAATCCTTGAAATTCAAATGAACCACATTAATGCCTTTTGTGACCAAAGGTTTGTTCATCACGTCATTATAAAAAGATTTCTCAGAATCAGAAATTGCTCAGCTTTTTCTTTGTTAATTCTGGCGTGTCGGCATCTCGACTCATTTTGTTCTCCCTCCTCTTTCTTCTTCACCTTTTTGTTGTCCTGCCTGACATCGTACTTTATCTTTGCTTTGCTCCTCTCATGAAACCCTGGTAAAGCTAGTAAGCCTGTGTTGCCATGGCAAAACTTAACATGACTTAAATTAATGAGCTGTCTTTTGTTTTCTTTTCTCTTCAGCGGTGTCATAGCTCAATGGAAAACTGAAATTAAAACTTAAATTCCAGCTGGCTTTGTTTCGTTGTGCTACAGATGGTTTTATATTGAAAGATAATTTTTTTCTTTCTCCCATAGTGTATAGTTTGTAACGAGTTGACAATTCAGTCTGATACCCTCTCATCTTGCACCATGTGCAGGCAGTCAGTCTCATGCCATTCAAATGTTTTGTTTTGGATTTTATACAGTTATCTCTAAAAATACTGTGATAAGTAACCCATTAAGGTGAAAAAATATTTTTGTAATGTCTGTATGAGCCCTGTGTTTAGCAGCAGGTGAAGGTTGGCTGAGAATGAGTGAAGACCGAAAATAAATTCCACAGTGGATTTACCCGAATCATTTCCCTTTTTGAGCATGAGGCCTGTTGACGCTGCAAAATAAAAAAAACACTGTTTCAACAGATTTAATTTGTGTGTTTTCAGGGAAAGCATGGCTGCCTTTGACCACTTGTGTGAGACTTTCCCTGATGAGAACTGCGTGCTGACCAGCAGAGAGATCCTGATGGAGGTAACTACATGTGTATTTGACATACACTGTATTAACAAGAATGAAGGAGAATCAAGGTGGCAGTGTTGTCGGAGCAGCAACCATTTTATAAGTGTACCGTTGCCATTGCAGCTGTTGTAGCGGGCTACCTTTCTTAAAAAACAAACCAACTGGTGCCAAGCTGCAAACTTACAGAGGGGAGGTTTTCCACAACCACTGAAATGAACAGTGGAATAAGACTTTTTCAACTACGTTATCCATTACTTTTTAAATATTACCATATTTACCTCTTTCTTTTGTTGCCATTAATTACATATTTATTGACTAACTATTGACTAACTAACTCGATGACTAACAAGACTTAGTAAGACGGTTTTGGTGAGTTTTAAATTGCTTAAGTTAAGCATGAATAAAGTGTGTTTTGTGATGAGTGAACAAGGCTAAGCTAACATTGGTCTTAGTTCTGTGAGAGACAAAAACTTGAATGGTTGTATTTTTCTGTTTAATGAGGAAATTAGGTGTAAGCGTTGGCCAAAACAGAGTTCTCAAACTAGTGAGTGTGACCCACTGACCTGTGTTGCCACCAAAACAACTAACAACAATCGCCATTTTCTTTTGTATTAGTCAAATAACTATGCCAAACAGATCAATGTCCTTTTTATTCATTCTGTTTCTATGACTTAAACACACAGGAAACAATCAGCTCTGTTGGCTCTGCATGATTAATGAGGAAGAGATTCATGAACTTATTTAAGTGTGCCAGTTTTTCCCAGAGGCGTGATGGGCGGAGGGCTGTTTTCCTGATTGAACTGGGTTAAATTGAACTGGCCTGTTTACTCCAATAATACTACAACACGTAGCTTGTGTAGCTTCTACTATGGTGCCTGTTTTTTTCCTTTTTCACAGGGCTCTTAGGGCTCTCTTGATCAACAGAAAATTAATTGGCAGCTATTTTGATAATTAAGTCATCATTATGGTTGGTTAATCAATGAATAACCATCAACCATTCTCTGACTGCAGCTTCTCCAAGGAGATGATTTGCTTCTTTTCTCTGTTTTATATCTCTTTAGAAATAGCTATCTTTGGCTTTCAGAGTGTTGATGAGACCAAACAAGATGTTTGAAGTAGAGATTGACTGATAGAAATTTAGTCTGATATAATAATTTTGATTAATTGTGAGATATTTCTGCAGGTAGCAGTAGTTTGTAAAATGCTCCATCTGCGCCGTTTAATCGCCCAAATCAGGCAAACTCTAATTTGAAGATGCCACCCTGGACATTTTTCATTGTTTTCTGATACTTTTTTGTGTTGAAATTCACAGATTAATCCAAGAATAAACAATAATAAAGCTTAATGTTAGTTACAGTTGTAGTGTATTATGAATGTGTGCTTTTATTGTTATTGTGTGTTCACATACAACGAAATACAACTCAACACAGGCACACATACCCACACTTTAAAATAGGATAAGGCTAAAACATGAGTTTAAGAGTTAAGTTTGTGTCTGGCTGTGGGGTAAAAACTGCTCCTCTGTCTGGAGGTGCGGCATTTCAGGGCCTTCAGGTATTATGAAAAGTGTCAAACACACACGTCAACCTATAAATCCACTTGCTAAATGTATTGTCTACAAACGGCCTCTAATCGTTGGTTAATTAGTAAACTGAGCGTTGAGTCTCCAGTTCACCTGCCGCTCTGTGTCCTTTGTTCTCGGTGAAAAACAATCGGTATCATTGTGTGTTTAGTGGCGTTATCAGCAGCCCAGTCTCTATAGAATAATGAAAAAGTCATTGTGAGCAGCCAACACAAATAAAACACAAATAAAAGTGGCTAAATGAGCACAAACTAATGCTAACTGCAGAGACACCCTCCCACACCCAACAACAGCCTGTCAACAGGCGTTCAACCCTGAAGAGAACGATTATATAACGTATGTGCTCTGTTGTCATCTCACACCCAGCGCCCTCACAGTAACACCCTGAGTTACAGTCACAGTGTGTGTTAACAAACATGTTGTCTGTGTTCTGCAGGATGGGACTCCCCCAGATGGCAGCGCCACCCCCAGCTCAGTGTCCAAAAATATTGTAAGTAAATAGTCATCACTTTGTTTGGAAAGAACCTAACGTTCAGGTTTGACCACCAAAATAACGCGAATGTGTCAGCGATGCTTCCAGCCGCTTAAAATAAAGGACAGAGGTCTGTTTCGGTCTGCCTGGATCATCACTCCTACTTCCTTAAATGTCACACGTTTTCAAGCTTCAATAATTTGATCAAATAGAGGCCAGATTTCCAGTTTCCTCTTCTTCTTCTCTCTCTTAATTTGATGGGAAAAGTTTCCAGCTCTCATGGCTGACAGCTCTCCACCTTACGTAGGTTAGGGGTGTAAAAGCTGACGTGTGTGCAGAGTTTCTCACAGTTTGGCAGTTTACTCAGTCGGGGCGGGGCTGTGTGTAACATGTTTTATACCCCCATATTCACTCTGTTTAAATAGTGATGGTCTGTGTACATTTCTACCTCAGTTACAACAGATTGTTTTATTTTAGTTTACATGAGATATAGTGACCTCTATATTTTGTCCTCTGTTCAAGTTTCTCACTCCGTTCTTTAAACCAGTTTTGTATTAGAGTAACATTTAGAGGCTCTAATATCATATTTTCAGCTTTTTGCAAGTGTCACCCACTCTTGAGTATTGGGACAAATAGTGTCCTTTTTATTTATTTATTTAACCTTTATTTACCCTTTATTTAACCAAGAAGTCCCAAAATCAAAACTAAATTATAACTGTGGTTTAAAAACTAGTATTTTGACCACCATTAAGAAAACTCTGAAAAACTCTGAAAAATAAAATGGCTGCTCACGACAACGCAGCTTTTTGTCGTCTCCAATACGACGTGAGCTCCATCATATCTTACCTCTGATATCCAACATGTATGCTATTCAAGAAAAAAATAAATCACTGGGAGGTTGGCCCATTACAAGGTTTAATTCTTAAGACTTTAATCTATTAAAATATATTTTCTCAGCCTAACTGAAGAGTAAAAAAAAACAAAAAAAACAAAATGAGGTATTGTCCCAATTCTTAGAATAAGTGACATATTTAATCAGATATTTGCAAGAAATTAGTTATAAATTAATTCTCTTTTTTAACTTACACCACAGTGATCACCAAAATGTAAAACTGACACTTGATTTGTGTCCTCAGAGCTTCAGCAGTGGCGTTGTGCCGTACCTCGGCACTTACCTGACGGTCCTCACCATGCTGGACACAGCACTGACTGACACTGTGGAGGTGAGTACACATCAAACCCACCTGCTGTTTGAGTTTGCTCTGTTTTATAGTGTTGTTTTAATGGTGCCAAATTTATGACACTATTTTTTTTTTTTTTTTAACAGGGTGGACTCATCAACTTTGAGAAGCGCAGACGGGTAGGTGTCGCCCCCTGGTGGTGTCTCTCAAGTCTTACAACTCTGAGTCCAAAAAAGCTGGGAGGCTGTGTAAAACGTAACTAAAACCAGATTGAAATGATTTGCAAATCCTTTTTAAAATACAGTGAAAATAAGTATTCAAAATGTTTTCATTAAACATACTTCAAATGCAGCTATTCATGTGTAATTTAGACCAGACATTGTTATTAACTCAGTAAAACTACTCTGATTAGAAGCGTTTGTTTGCAATGCCAGATTTTGGGGAGGCCTGCTTGTGAATCGTAAGAAAAAAATGTCCCTTTCAGAACTTCAACAATTAGCGTCCTCACGTCCTAAACACTTTACTGAGCGTTGTTGAGAAGAAAAAAGAAATGGTGATGTAGTACAGTCATAAACATGCAGCTGTCCCAACCTCTTTTGGAACGTGTCACAGGCATCAAAGTCAGACTGAGCGTATATCCACAAAAATCAGTTATCAGTTTGGATGTTAAATTTCTTCTCTTTGTACTGTATTGAGCTGAATATGTGTCAGGAAGGATTTGCAAATTTTACACAGCATCACAGCTTTTTTTGGTATCAGGGTTGTAGGAGTCAGTGCCGTCATATATTTTATGTTCTGCCATATTCTTTTCTGTTCTATGATTTAATCTGCGCTCGTTTTTATTTCTTCCTCTTGTAGGAGTTTGAGATTCTCTCTCAGATTCGGCAGCTTCAGGCTTCCTGCTCCCACTACAGCCTCCCAGTAAACCCTCACATCACCGCCTGGCTGCAGGCACACACACTGCTCACAGACCAGGAGAGGTGAGACACGCACTAACCCCATTTCAACACATATTAGGTGGACTGGAAACCTTTCATCATGTCTTAATTTTTCTCCTTTTTCTCCTGAAGCTATGAGCTGTCCCGTGAGCTGGAGCCTCCGGTTGACCCCTGTCCCAGTTCTCCCAACTCATGGAGCAGTCGTCTACTCACCAAGAAACTTGCCTCGTAAGTGTGGAAAACCACCTCTGGCCTCTAGCATATAACCACAGCCGCCCTCTTGTAACAGCAACTGTTGTGATATAAAACCACAGCCCTGTGTATGTAGGATGTGTATGACCCAGCAGACTGTGGATGTGTTGTGTTAATGGTTGAAAAAATGTAGATATTTTTGAGCTGTCATCAGATACACAGTGACAGTCAGCAGATACATGGACCAGATTGAATTTTAAATCTAAACAAATGCAGAAGTTTATGAGGAAGTAATGAACGTCATCTACAAGACTTTTGAATCCTTACCAAAAAAGATTTTTTCTCAACTTGTTTTTCCCCCCTCAACAGTTTAATTTATTGAAATGTTCAGGGCATAAATGAATCAGTAGCTCAGTGTCTAAGTTTACTGGACAAATTAATATAAATAGGTAAATAAAAACGTCTATACATATGGAGCGATAAAGAGATAGTAATAGTAATCATAAAAGTAAGTTAAATTAAGTAAAAAAGACTTAATTAAAAAAAATTAATATAATAATAATAATAATAATAACTAAAAATAACAAAAAAGATTAAAGAAGATAATTAAAAAATAGAAATTAAAAAAATAAAGGCAATAAAAAATAGAAAGATGGTTATAATGGTACAAAAGAAATCTAAGTAAAAGATTAATTAGTAAAAAAGTAATCAATAAAATGCAAAAGGAAAAATAAAGATAATGAAATGAAATATAGAGACATTAATAGCAATATAATAAAGTATAAATTGATTAATAAAAAAAGAAATAAAATGAAATTTAATAGAGAGATGGTAATAATGATGCATAAAAAAATCTCAGTAAAAGTTAATGAATAAAAAAGTAATCAAAAAACAAAAAATATAGATAATTAAATATAAAAAAATGGATAATTAAATGAATTAGAAAGATGGTAATAGTGATACAAAAAAAATCTAAGAATTAATTTTAAAAAATAGAATAAAATAAATGAATATTAATAAAGAAATAAAAAAAGAGAAAGAAACAGTGATACAAAATCTAAGTAAAAATGTATTTAAAAAAATAAAAAAATATATAAAGATAATGAAATAAAATAGAGATGGTAATAGTGATACAGAAAATCTAAGTAAAAATTAATTAATTAATTAATTAAAAAAAAGAATTAACTACCATAAATACTTTTTTCTTGCCTGACTTATAAAAATAGATAAAAGTTGCTATTTTGGGAAAAGGTAGACAACTAAACTGTGTTTGTGTGTGCAGGTTGCGAACAGCCAGTGAAAGCTCCCTGAGGAAGACACACGCCGACCAGATCAGTGTGTCGTCTTCTGGCTCCAGCAGCTCAGAGATGGAGGAGCTCTCTGCCCCTCAGCCGTCCCCCCTCAGACTCAAACTCAAGGTGAGCACCGACCATCTCCTGTTGTTGTAGTCAGAGTGTGTGGAGGTCAGCAGGGTCATAGTTTATAACAAAAAAAAAAAAGACCAAGGATTTTCTGCTTGGTTGGTTTAAAAACTGCCGAAACTAAAATTGGAGTGTAATATTTATATTTTCTCCCTCAGTCTCTCTCAGGCTCTCTCCACAATGTTGCCCAGGATTTCTCCTCCAGCTCCATGTCCTCCTCCTCTCCCAGTCTGTCCACCTCCTCCTCACATCCAGACCTGAGCTCTCCTTCTCTGGTTATGAGTCCAGAGCCGTCATCGTCCAGCTGCTCTCCTCAGGCTGTGCTGCCTGTGTACAACAAACAGGTTGCTGACTCATGTATCATCAGGGTCAGCGTGGAGTCTGTCAGCAATGGAAACGTCTACAAGAGCATACTGGTGAGAGAAGTGGTTGTGTAATCTGGTGTTTCTGAGGTCGGCCAGCTTGGTTTCGCTTGTCTTAACACTTTCTTAGAGAGGGAATTAGAAATAAAGACCAAAGAGAAAGCAGAAGAGGAAGCAGTTGGTATTACTTAATCATTTGTGTCAGCTTCATTACGTGGAAAAACAGCTGACAGGTTTCATCTAAAAGTATTTGTGCGTGGTCAAGGGATTTTTCGTTTACATTATTTTTAAATGTTAGATAAATCAATAAATGTATTAAATCTAAAATAATGACTGATGTTCAATGCAAGTAGCCAGAGCAGATTCACAAGTCATTCGATTTCTGCTTGATAGATGATTTAAACAATTAATTGATAATCAAAAACAGTGTTTTTACTGTGTGTCAAAAGAGTCTTTGGTGTCTCTGAAAATATAATCACTCTATGAAAAGCAGGAATACCTAAAAAAAAAGGCTCTCAAATGACGATAACTGTCCATTGTTCAGGTACTCTGAATAAGAGTTTTGTTTGTAGTTTGACATCTGGCGTCTGTCTCATCTCCAGCTGACAAGTCAGGACCACACACCTCAGGTGATTCAGAGAGCTCTGGAGAAACACAACATGGAGGACGTCAGCTGCCACAACTTCAACCTCTGCCAGATGCTCAACAATGGAAAAGGTGAATATCTCGTCCTCTAGCAGTCTAATGTTTTTTTAACCCGCTGCGAACAGGATGAACTCTCAGCTAAGCTTCTCTTCTTGTCAGTTACATAGTATTTATATCTGAATATATGCTGAACTTCGGGCAGTATCAGACCTAAACCTTACTAATAACTTAATAGACAGGAGGCATTCTTCTGTTTTCTTTTACACTAAAGACAAAAATCGAAACCTGAAACAGTTTTTTGAAAACTGGCTAAATGTAGAGCAATATTTAATCTGGTATAGCGCTCGACCGATGCAAGTTTTTCAATGGCCGATATATAAAACACAAAAGTGCGGCTCTTAAATTAAACATTAACGTTTATTTAACACTGTAATTGTCACTGTTTCCTGAAGTAGACCTGTGATGTCTGCCATGCACTTATTTTAAGTTAAAAAGCATACAATCTGAATCGATTTCCACAGCAGTGGTTCCCAACTGGTCCAGATTTCTCCTTAGTCATTAGTTGAAGGTCCACACAGTTTAATACATTCAGCATCATACTTTTGTTCAGCCATGTTGTCGAGCTAGTTTGCTGTCTCTGTCAAGTATAAGTCTGTCAGTCACTGACTCTACCACAGAAAACGGCACTTCAGACTGAAAGCTCTGTCCCGGAAATTCACTGTACTTCAAAATAAAGTGTGTGTTTTAAAAACTTGACACGTTTAAGAGTCAGTGTCCATTCAGATTAGATCCATGACCCACTTTTGGACTGTGACCCATCACTTGGGAACCACCGATCTACAGGTTATCAAAATAAAACTTGATTTAAAAAAAAACCAACAAGTTATGAAAGAAAAATGAAGTTTTAGTGCACTGAACAATCACATTTATATATAAATAAAACATGTGATACTACGTTCTACTTCAGGCTTCAAGACATAAAAGGGAGGAAGAGGGGCGACTGTCATTCAGGGCTCATATTTGATATTTTGTTCTCTTAGTGCCATTGCTTCGATTATAATCTTGTTTACTTGTAGGCTGTAATTTGCAGGATAGTTTTGAAAAGAAAAGAAGAAAAATGTTGTTCTCATAACACTTTGTGTGAACAGCCTTAAAAGGCTTTGCAGTTACACTTACCGTAGCTTCAACTTCAACTTCAACTCTAACTTTATTTTGTCCCTAGAGGGCAATAAGTTGTACAGCAAGTAAGAACACACACAAAAAGGCACAAGTGAACACATAAGAATATTAATACTCAATTGATTGATGCACATAATGTGGAATCAAAGGTCACGAGTGGGAGTTTTACCCGGAAACTTGAAGCTGTTCGTTTCATTAGCAAGTGGACTGTGGTGTGAGCCAGTCACATTGTGGTGAAAGCAAGTGAAAGGCCGACTGTTACAGTCTTCTCTTAGGTAACGTTGCAGCTAGCATTTGCATGTTTCCCACTGTTTCACAGAGACCAATGATGTATGACAGTAGAATGGCAAAAAAGGGGGGGTGCCAGTTTTGCTCCACTGCAGCCACACGGACGATTCTGCCTGCAGATGCAGACATTTTTCAATCAGTCGACCTCTAATCTAGTAGCAGAGGAAGTTGTGGCCTCTGTCACAGACAGACGGTAAATGTCATGTAATCTATTTTAGCGAAGGCAAAAATCAGGTCCTTCACTTACGATGCCTTTAATAAGCTATAATGCAAAACAGCCACAAGACATGAGGGTGATAACTCAAGTTTTCTCTCTTATCATGTTTACATTACCTTCAATGATGCGTTCAGTTTTTCTAAATTGATTTAAAATGCCAGTGTCTCTGAAAATTACTCTCCGTATCATTCTAAGACAGATCAGTAATCACTGGCTGAGATAGATAAAGCAGGCTAATGGAAAATAAACTGCAACACTTCATCACTTCATTCCTCTTTCTGCCTCAGAGCTCCAGATCCCCGACAAAGCCAACGTATTTTATGCCATGTGCACCTCCGCCAACTATGACTTTGTGCTGCGTCAGCGCTGGAGGAGCCACGGGAGACATCTGGGCTCCTCTTCCAGTCCTGGAGCTCAATCTAAGAACTGCCACGCCAAGTGAAAAGCATCTGTCCGGGCTGACCGTTAGGAGTCCATGTAAAAGACAGAGGAGCTGCTCATGTGCAAACAACAGCCCAACAACACCTCTGTGACTGTTGGTATCTTCTCATCGGCATGAGGTTGTCACTGTGCTGCAGATACGTGTGACTCTGAAATAGAGACTCTGGAGCAACTGAATTTCGACTGAAAAATAATCTTGAGGAGTTCTCATCAAGACGTAGTCTCCACTGGGAGCAACACAGGAATGTGTTTTACTTATTCTGTTTAAAGAGTGATTCAAGAAGAGAGAAATGTTCAAGCACATAGAAGTGAGACTGCAAGAAGAAACTGACAAAGACTTTAGGATTTTGTTTTTTCATCTTAAACATTAACATCTTCGGATAATGGACCACAGTTCACCTGAGACCTTTTTTCCTAAGCTATACACATTTGTGTTATTGTAGACAAATGCACATTACAGCATGGATTATAAAGTTTCACTGCAGCTGAGTACAAACTTCAGGATCAGCTGGTCTGAGAAAACGGTCATGTGTAGTGATTCTACAGGAGGAAATATGGCCGCAGAATAAGGCCGGCAGACTCAGCTGCAGTTTCTCGTCTGGGACTTGTACAGCAGATGTGGGACGTGTAACTGAATGAGTAACTGACTCGTTGAACTACGCAAATCAGAGTGACTAAGTTGGGGATGCTTACTGTAAGATGATGAGTAAGCATTTCAGTCAAGCCAAGGACAAAGGAAGAACAACTAGACTCCCCCTGACATGGTGTTTGAAACACAGTTTGGACTCCTGACTTTGAGATTTGTTTGGAGAGTCTGTAACAAGTATTCAGTCGTCGTCTAGTCGAGGATTTAAATGTTTTATTGTAACTTAATGCAATTTTATCAACTTAAATTATTTAATGCATTTCAGTATTCAGCTTTTAGAGCAAAAGTGGCATGAGGAAAATGTTTGTTTTGTTTGTTTTAGATTCTCTCTTCAGTCTTCGATGCTAAACTGTTTTCAGACATAAGTGTACTTAGAGGAATGCTTCACCCCCAAAATAATCTTTTGTGTAACACTTACTCACCCTGTGTGATGCTGAATTCATTGAGAAAACGTTGTTTTCCTCACATGCCTCCATGGTGAACGGAGAATCCAAAAAAGGTGAACATTCGTCATAAGTCAAAGTAAATGGGTTTCGCTTTTAACAGTATCAAAACATCTGTTTACAAACTCTCACGCAATTTAGGAAGTATAATCCAAGCCGCATTTATCCAGACATGTGTTCAATACTTCCCAGACACATCTGTTTTTGCTAAAACCTTACTAGTTAAAAGTGAGCCTGCACGTTGTTCGTAGGAGGAAGTGTTTTATGTTGTAACATTTTAGCAAAAGAGCATGTGCACGGGAAGAACTGAGCGCTGGAGTGGATAAATGAGACTTAGATTGTACTGCATGAGTCGTGTGGGTGTATGTTAATAGATGTTTTGATACAGTTTTGCTGTCGTGAAATGTGGACCGTGATTATTTCAATTCATGAAAAATGTTTGCCTTTTTTTGGATTTCTCTGTTCACAGTGAAGGCATGTGGAAAAAAACATTTTCAAGGTAACACAGTGAGACACACAAACGGTCATTTTCCAGGTGAATTATTCTTTCAGTTCTTTGGTGTCTCATAAGCTCAACTCAAGTTCGCATTATTTTGAACAAAGTAAGCTGACTTTTTACAGCCCCCTGAGACGTTGCATGTTGAGCATGATGTGCACGCACTCAGTGGTCTGGCCTGGACTGTGGCGTTTATGTTTGAAGAGGACTTGAATATCTGACATAGAAATATCTCTGCTCTGTTTTCCTCACTGAAGATAAGGGCTGTGATTCAGGTGAGGCTGCTGGTCACTACGGTCTGTGATCCAGGGCGATAAAAGAACAACAGGCTCTCTACAATAAGTGGTATGTGAGGCTGTGAATGAATCTGAAGAGAGGTTCCTGTATGTGAAAGTGAAGTGTCTCAGTATGTGATTTATTTTGACATGTTTAAGATCGTCTCAGTGTTGTGAAATCCTCCCCAAAACTCTCAAGGCAGCTTTCTGCAAGTATTAAAAGTGGTTTAAAGGTAATATCAAGTTTTAGTTCACATTCAGGTGTAAGAAAAAAAAAAAACACAGGTGGAGTGTCTCCTCAGTTTTGGGCAGGATTTTACATCTCTGAGTGCAGCTTTAATGCTGCTGTGGTTTGTTGTAGGTCAGGTAAAAGGTGGATAACAAAGGTCTGGCAGCTGCAATACAAAGTAAGAAGGAGGACTTCAAATGTGTCTGTCTATCTGTCTGACTGTCTGTATTATAAGGAGGCTTTTGTGTCGTTTCCTTCCTTCCTCTATGTTTGAAATGGAAGTAAAGTTGTCAACATTACTGTATGTCTTTGTTCTAATATTTTATTTCAATAGATTCTTTATTTTTAGAGTTTAATCTAAGCACTTTCTGTATGATTAGTATTGAATGTCCATTAATAAAGCTAATTTCTATTTATCATAATGATTTGTTTTTATTTATTGTATTGCTTTTGATTAAGAATTTTTTTGAGTCCAGAAAAAAAACCAGGAAAGGCTGATATTTTGGCTGTTGATATTAAATTTAGACTTCAATTTCTGATTATTATTTGAGATATTGATGTGAACTCTGGCTTTGTAAGTAAGATAGAAACTTAAAATAACCCAAACTGGATAAACATGATGGTTGTGGCTAACCACTAGATGGAGCCAAACAAAAATGCTGTGACTGTTCATCTTGCTTTGCTCACCCCGCTCAAAGTCAAACAACTGGTTTATCCTTCAGTCAAACATCCGGCCTTTTCAGGAGTGACCTACATTTTGGGCAACGAGTTCAGATAAAATCTCTGTGTGGAAACAATGTTGTCTCAGCAGTTAAAGAAATCAGATTGAGATGAAAATCAAAAAGAACAAATGCGACTCGTCGCGACCGGAGAACTGCAGAAGTGCTGCTGGAGGCGAGTAAGGAGACGCGCAGGGAGGTCAGCAGGGTTGTTCTCCTGCCTCTGCACCCTGATGGAACATTTAACAATGTGAAAGGTCAGAGGTCACAGTGACAGATGTGTGCTTTCGTGGTGGCGGGAGGTCGTGACCTGTCTGGCCAGTTCTGCTGCTTGTTGTCGGAGGTCTAATTTCCATATTTTGAACACTCACGCTCATTAACACCTTCAGTGTCAGGAGGAGAGGGGTCAGGTTTCCAAGAGGTCAGTGGCGTGTGTTTGTCTGTGTGTGTGTGTGTGTGTGTGTGTGTGTGTGTAGCTGATTTAGATGCAAACACACAGATTATTTTTCATTACCTTTCCTCTGCTTATCCTTTTAAACCATGTTTTTTAATTTCTCTCATCTGTTCTCTCCCTTTTATCTGCCCTAACAATACTACTGCTCATCTAGCTTGTGTTCACCCCTCGTGCAGTATGTGGTGTTGAGTAATGGTTTGTATGCGACTCAGAATTTTTGGATTTGGCTGTTGAATACCAAAATCCTTTTTTCAGTATAGACTATCAAGCAACACTTTATTAAACTGCCAGATTTTTCGAAGTTTAGTCCAACGTTCAGGGTGACAGTGACATTCACACTATAAAGTAAACATGCTAAGTCAGTCCTGCGAGCTAACGCACGTTAACTACGCTAACAAAGGATTGTAAAAGACATTTTTTGCTGACAAAATCAAACAGAAGCTAGAGGCTATATCGTATTAAATTGCTGTAAATTACCACTTCTAAGCAGAAGACTGAAGGTAACGTTATGTATGAGACTAATCAGGCAAAGCATTGATTTGAAGAATACAGTTACTAGACACCAGACCACAAGATGGCGTCTATTCATTCCAATGGAGTTGCTCACCTGGGACATACGCCAAAGGTTTTCTAGTCTTGTGGTTTACTTCCACGTAATGCAGCCCACTGAGAATGAGCAGTTGTGTCGTACCCACCGGCCCCGCCCACAAGTTCATGCTAGGCTCATAGACTGACCTCATTTAAACTGTGATGATGTAACAGATTTTTAAAACACTTTTCTCGGCTCGAGGAAAGTTTTACAAATGTAAAACCTCCGTGGATCAAAGTTCATAAAAGAAGGAGTCGTAATTGAACTTGTTTGCACTTCAAGGTGGCCTGTCAACATCTTACAGATGTCTCTTATATAATGGTGGCCGCAGTACTGCGAGTGGCCACTGGGAAAAATTGGGTGCAAGGCTGAGCTCCCTTCCTGGGGCGAAGAAGCTTCCTGCAAGCAGCTGCCTCCGTCTTACTCAGACTCACACCTTGTTTCCACATAGCTTTGTGTTACTTAACTGGAAGTCTGTTCATTCCAGTGAAAACCTCAGTGACCTTGTGTTGTTTTTTCAGTCTGGAGTTAGCCTCAAGTAGGCTACTTTTTTTTTTACCTTTGTAGCAGATATCGGACAGACTGTGTGCACTATGCCACAGGAATTAAGCATAAAAATGAATTATCTATCTAGCGAACAGATTGATGAATATAATACAACCCTATTTATATTTTCTTTTCAAAGTGAAAAATTTGGCGGCATGTTTAGCTAGCTAACAGTGGTAGCATGCTAACTGTGTAACTTACAAAGTGCATGCAGAGTGGATTGTATGTCTTTTAACAAAATATTTCATCTTCAACAAGTGGACTGGATGACTTCACGTAGTGTAACAATTTTATTGAGCAGCGTGAAAGCGAGTAGCTCTGACTCTGCCTCTGCTTCTGGGGACCGAAATGTTCCCACAAGTACACTGCAGACTGACATATAAACCGCCCACTAATAAATGACTGCCTGACTTGAAGAATCTTAGACTGATGATTCAAATCTTTGACTTTCAGCCCTATTGTATTTATTAATTTATCTACAACAGATGGCAAACAGACCCATTGTTCAGTCATTTTAAGTAACCACTTATCCTGTTAGGGGTCGCGGGGGGGCTGGAGCCTATCCCAGCTGACACAG
>JAPZEB010000020.1:28841728-28854094 GCA_029783705.1 Chaetodon striatus | reverse complement strand
TTTTGTGTCTGTCAGCATGAATATATTACATGAATATTCAGACTGAGGTTAAGTTCAGCCAACAGGTTCCCTCCTGTACCACACAGTCTGAGTGTTGTTCCGATTTGTTTTATTTCAGTGAGTCTCTGCCAGTGGGCGTCATGAAGTGATGACGCGGTGAACCAGTGAAGTTTCTCAGGCTGTGTCAATTCACACTGAGCTGTGCTGGCAGACTGGGATGTTGCTGTCTGTGAGCCGTGAATTGGCTAGCTGGTGTTCTGCTTGGGTCAGTCTCACCACGTATTTCGTAACAGCGACACAAAAAGTTCAAAAGACACAAACATAAATTCAACAACCTTTTATTTTTTTTTATCCATTTTGAATCTTTCACAATCAAAAATGAGTGTTTTTGTAACCATTTTGCATATCCACATGAAGTATAGCAATACATAATCACTTCTGGACAAGCCTTATTCAATTTTTTTTTTTTTTTTCCATTTTTGGAAAGCCTTTCGGCAAACAACAAAGGTTATACGGTAACACAGAGTACAAATGGTAACTGGGGCAAAGGGCAGCATGGGTAAATACACAGCACAACCAGGAAGAGCAAAGAGCAAAATGACACAACAGGATGACACATAATAATAGCCAAAATAATAACTGAATATAATAGAAAATAACAATATTAATAAAATAATAATAATAAAATAATGACAGCAGTATACAAGAGATAGAGAGACAACTTTACATTTATACATAGTGGCCAGAGGCAGGCACCAGGAAGTGAAACAGTTAAACTTGTACAGACTGTATGATCTACTGCAGCTACCGTAGCTAAAACAACTCAGTGCGGAGGTGAGTGGGATCGTTAAGACATTGGCCAAAGTGGGGACGAGGGACAACACAATAAAGAGGCACCTTATGAAGAGAGAGAGCAGCTTTGCTGGTTTGCGACTGGAGAGCCATTTCATTTATTAGACAGACAGTATTTGTCTGGAAATGAAGATGTATTGATTTTTCGTTTAACGGCTGGCAGGCGAGGCTTGCCTTGTGCTTGTCAGGTTTTGCAAACAGCAATGTGTGACTGCATAGCCTGGACTGATATGCGGATAACTGGCCTTGACTGTTTTGACAGCTTTGAGTTAGGGCTGCACGATTCTTGATAAATTGAGAAATGAATTTTTTTTTGGTAAGAACTGAGATCAAAGCGTTTTCCTCTGCAACCAAAACAAATTATTGCTATTAGCACAACTGCATTTTTTGTCTGTAAAAGTGTCCTACAAAGAAACAAAGCAAGCATATGGACTTATATTAACATCATTTAATATAATATACCTTTCTATCTGTCCATTTACATTCCTATCAACCCGAAGTAGTACAAATGGTTTCCGGGAATCGGAGGAAACAGGGTCAACAAGGACAGAATTGAGAAGATAGATTATGTTATACTGAACATGAATTGGATTAGTGTTGTCACGATATTTGAGTTTCTAACTTCAGTACAATACTTTCAAATGATCCATATTCAATACCATTTTTGATTCCAGGGGAAAAATTGACATTAAGTGCATTAAAATGATCTTTTTAATTATAACATATCATGAGGACATCAACTTTTCTTTTCTTGGCTGGTGGAGGAGAACAGCAGAATGACTGTAGTAAACATCAACAATAACAGAGTGATGAGCACAGCTGGTACCGGTGTATTGATAAAGCGAAAAAGGAATATTGGAACCGTTCTGAAAATATTCAGAATTGATATGTGTTGATATATTGATATTTTTGACCAACCTAAGTTGAATAACACTTGATATCAAGTTAGGACAGTTCTTAATAATTTGCGCCCAAGATGGAATAACAAACAGTGTCTGACAACAGGCAGTTGACACCAAACAGAACTTGTACATATGCGTTCATGTATGCTACGTTTGCTTATCAAAATGTTCATTCATTGACTGAACAATAAACAGCCTGATATTGTGTTTTTATAGTCTACTTCAAGGGTAACACATAAAAATGCATGCCATTACCGTTACCAAACCTAGCCAGAATAGCATGTTTGCTAAAATGTTGATAATGGTCAAATTTAGTCGTCAACTCTGGCTCCATCTCACTTTGTTAACAACACTGAGTGTAGCCAGGTCTGAGCGTTAACCACAATTTCTTGGACTCTGGTGAAGGTTTACGCAACATCTTGTGCATTTTCTGCATTGATTTATAGTGTAAATGTCCTTAATTTTTTTTTTTAGAAAAGCTACAGGCTCGGCTTGAGTCCACCTCACATGTAACCGCGACCAAAGATTGGACACTCTTTGTGACGGCCCAGCCTGCCTGACTGCACAGATAGCTCTTTGGCTAATGTGAGGTTCAAGAAGAGTCTAAAAGCCTTGAAGTGCATTTGGGACAAATTCTGACTTATCCTAAATATTGCAGAATTGTTGTCATGGAGAAATGAGATTGCGTACATGCCTAAATCGTGCAGCCCTACTCTGAGTGTCAAAGAGCTCAGATCACCTGAATGAGGCCCCCGATCTGATCCATGAATCTGAAAAAAGTGTACCTTTCTTTTTCTCTTTTTTTGTTTTTTTCTTTTTTACAAGTAGTGGCTCATACTTTTAGTTAAAAGAAAATCTTTGAGGCATTTTCTAGACAAAGAGGGACTGTACAAGGTGTCTCAACAAGAACAAACCGATCACTTTTTAAGTCTACAACTTCTGCAACCCACTGTTTTATTTTTTGTTGTTTTTGCCACATTTTTCTTCTTAAAATATATATTCCATATATGCAAATTTATATGTCACAGTAATTTACAATCTAAGTGCTGCTTGTGTGTGCAGATGGTAAGAGGGTGGGGGATCAAATGGTCCAGGTGTTTTCAGAGGGAGGAAGAATGTAACTCTTTGCCAAAAAGGGAGACACTAAAGGAAGGATGTGTATTCTTTGGTCAAAGGAATGTTCCCATAATGCCACAATAAACGCTGGCCAGCCACCAAGGCAGTTTACAATGATGAATAATTGAATAATGTTTCAATTTTCCACGAGGGAAATATCCCAGACTCCAGCTCTGGAGAGTTTCATTCTGTCCCCTCCCTCATTAAGTGATCTATCATTTTAATTGGAGGTGGGAGGTAGGAGAGAGCAAAGGGAAGAGGAACAGGTGACACAGTGAAACTTGGTGAACTCACATCCTAACTACAACTCACACAGATCACCGGCTTCCTCTCTGTCTCGGCAGGTGGCTATGTGAGTCATAGTCTTATTTGTCTGTCTGCTGAAGAGGACAAAGAGGTGACAGGAAAATGTTCCTATTAGTCCTTAGTCTCGCCTCTTATTGCGTCCTCCCCTGCCGCTGCTGGATCCCTTTTTCCCTCCCTCCTTCTTAGCCTCTGGCCTCTCATTCAGAGGACTGACCTCCTCCGCATACTGAGTCTCATTGTCCACCTCTTTGCTCTCCCCATTGGCCTGGGTGCTGTTAGGGTTGCTGGGTAGAGCTAAGTAAGGGTGCTGAGGCAAAGCTGGGGAGGGCGACATGGAGGTGTTGACTGATCCCTCCATTTGCGCTCCTGCCGCCCCATTGGACAGGGCTCTGTACTTGAGGCGAAGCTTATGGGGCAGGGCGGTGCCTTTGACCTCAGCTTGGGACTCGCCGTGCGAACCGGCAGCTCCTGCTGCTTTCTGGTGGTAGCTGCTGATGTCTGAGGAGGACGAGGAGGGGGACTCGTCGTCTGTGGAGCCCTCCTTGTCAGAGCTACGAGGGTCCCCATCACTGGATGAGGTGTCTTTAGCGGAGGAGTTCTCCTGGTAGAAACCGTCGGCCCGGGGGCCTCCCTCGTAGGTGAGCACTGGGGGCTCTTCGTCCAGTGTGTTGAGGTAGCCATTGTGCTGTGGGAAGGAGGACTTGCCCTCCTCAGTGTTGCGGATGAGATCAGGGGCGAAGGGGTTGTGGTGGCTTTCTGCATGCTGAAGACCGTTCTCCTGACTCTGGTAGCTGTAGTGCCCATGATGGCTCTCATGCTGTTGTTGGTTGTACTTTTGCTGCAGCTCCTCTGTTGACTCTGCATGGCCGTTAGTGTATTCATACTGAGGTGAGTCCATGGTCTTTGTCCTCTCCAGTTTCTCAGCGACCTCTGTGATGGTAACTGAACAGTCGGAGAACTTGGAGGTCGAGGAGTGCTGCAGCGGTCTGCTCTGCTGGGTCTGCTGGTCCTCCGGCCTCTGGGTCTCCATGGGGTAACAGCCGCTGCTGGAGCGGTACAAGATGACGCTTCTCTGCGCAGAGGTGGCCTGAGGAGCAGGACTGGAGGCCTCCATGTGGCACTGCTGCTGCTGTTGGTGGTGCTGGTAGTCCATGGCACTTTCAGCCAATGGGACGTTCTGCTGGTGAGGAGAAACCAGAGCAGTGTGGTTGCCATGGTAAGCCCCATTTGGCAAACCATTGGGCATCCCATTGCTTTCCAGTCTGGCCATCTCCAAACTTGAAGGCTCTGTCTTTATGCTGTAGCCAATGGGTTCTGGGCTGTCTCTGGAGGACCCATCGGACATGTCAGAGACGGAGCCGCGGGGAGAGTACTGGTGGAGCGTGCTGTGGCGCTCGCCACGGCTCGACTGTTCAGCTTCAGATGAGTCAGAGTTCAGCATCACCTGGGATGCACTGGAGTAGCCGCTGCTTGAGAGGTAGGCGTTACTATTTGGGGTGCCGTTGGTGCTCCCACTGTTGCCACCAGTGGAGCTGTTGGAGATCTGCTGACTCTTCTCCATGTAGGAGGCTGTGCTGATGAGGCCAAAGCGCAACTTGAGCTGTAGGAGTTCAGTTTTTAGACGAACGTTCTCCTCATTCAGCGCCATGACCCGGTTCTCGAGCACCATGTCATTGAGGCGACGCTTCTCCCGTGAGCGCTTGGCTGCTTCATTGTTCTTCCTCCGTTTCTCCCAATAGGAAGCATCTTTCTTCTCATCAGAAATGAACTCTCGCTTGCGGCGGCAGCTTGCATTAGGCTTGGAACCTTTAGACTGGCGGCTGATCCGCGCTCCACCCTCAGGAGTAGGGGATGGGAGGCTGCCATTGTATGAGGAAAAATTGTCTACCTCCATGGCATTTTTGTTGCTGGTGGGTGGGAGATGAAGACTCAGACTTTCCATCTTTTCCCAGCTGGGGGCCAGAGTGTAACTCTAGCGAGGGGCAAAGGGGGGGAAGGGAAAAAATGTGAAACTATATATGTCTTCTTCTTTGTTACTAAGGAGTTTGACCTAAGTCGCAGGATCGGCAAAAACTTCTTGATGAGGTATTTGTGCTCCTCGAAGAGATAGCCTCATTGATTTCTGTTACTTATTCTTCAAGATCAAAATGTTCAAGTGTCCAGATTGGCCAAGAAGATTAAAAAGAGATGGCAAGCCACAAAAACCTCAGACATTGAACTAGTGTTCTGAACAAGGAACCTAAAAAAAGAAACAAGTTTTTATTTTGGGCAAAGAGTCTTCCAGCTGTCTTGGCAAACAGATCAGAGCAGTCTCTGGAGTCTTGTTGGAGGTGATTTCGAGTTTATCGGCGTCTCCCTCAATCTTGAGCAGAGCTGTGATGCCTGTCAGGCCGATGCCCTGCTTCTCTCAGTGTTTTACAGAGGATGTAGGTCAGTCCGTGTACTTCGGGGCTCCCTGAGGATCCAGCTTCAGTGCTGCTGTTTGCTGACCACTAACTGGGTTATGGAGACAGAGAGAAAAAGGGAGGGAGGGGTGGAGAAGGAGAGCGTTAGATTAGCTTTAAAACCACTGCAGTTCATTGGAACATATGTTTACGTTTCAGTCAGGTAAAATTAGGCTTATGAGCTTCAGTACAAAGCTTTTAATGTGGGTCACTTGAGTGTAACTTCCAAGGCTTGAGATCAATACACAGTGTACTTATCACAACTCAACCTGCGCCAAAAATCTATGACATAATCCCCGAAGTTACACAATGTTTGCCTTCCTTGTCTTTGTTTCCTCGACTTCACAGAGAGAAGCAGGAGGGGTGCAGAGTCTGAGTAGCAGCAAACACATCAGTATGCAGGGCTGTGGCTGGGATTAAACATACTGTATGTGCTGCTGCTGCTGCTACTGCTACTGCAGAGCTCTTGTGTAATACAGGGCGCTGTCATAGTCACATAACAGGACTGAGGCAGGCTGACCTGGTGCCAGCCCTGCAGGGACAGACAGATAAAGGGCTGAGGGAGGCGGGGAATGTACGGGGACATAATGTATCATCGCACTCTAAGTTATATTACTGTAATTATAGTATATGATGCAACAAATTAAGTGCAATTATAATTTCTGCTTTTACATTTCACTTTCTAGAATGCATCACGAGGGACCGAATTTAAAGTCATTGAGGAGTAAATGGGCACATCTGTGTTGGGCTGTATCTACGGGGGAGGAGGAAATCTGCGACACAGCAGCAGTGTCTCAGTGTCTCTAGTAGCCGTCACACTGTCTGACATTACACAACACCCCGAGCTCCTTATGCGGTGTCAACATCGGAGCTCAACAGGAAGCCTTGCCCACCCAACATGTCTTGCATTAACAACAATACTGAATGCAGCACAGACGGATGTTGTTGCGTTACGTAATGACAAGATCTGCACTTGTTTTTAGGCAGGATTCCTCTGGTTCTGCCGCTGCGCAGCATTACACAGTTGATATGTGATAATTAATAACACATCACTTCACTAAGCCCTGGAGTCTATTACAAACACAAAAACAATTTTTTTATGACACACACACACACTCACAGAGGGAATGTACCAATGTAGGTCACTGTGCCTCTGGGTAACGACGACTCCTCTGGTGTCGATTTTGCAACACGGGTATTAAACTCAGCACAAATATGAACTTTTATCAGCACTTGCTTACTTTTATTAACCTTTCCCTTTTTCACTTTTTTTTCAGGGCACCCACTTTCAAATATTGGAAACTGGAATAAGTGGAGCACAGTTTTAGCTTGTTGAATACTCTTGCTGATAACTTGAATCCTACCAGTCCAGTTTCTCTGTCATTTCATGATTGTCAAGCAGCCTTTGTGCGGACTTTCTTGAATATTTAAATCAAACAAGAAGTACAAGTATGCAAATAACACCGTGGTGCAGGAGTAATAGTGAGTATTTGTGTTATGCTGTTGAAGCATAACACCTGCAGAACATTGCACCTCTTTCACTCAGTACCTTAAAAACCACTGAGGCAAAAATGCTGGTATTAATTTAAATTCATCTTTTAAAGTGTGTTGTAACAGACTGTGTTGTCGGTTTTGGTTGTTTCATTTTGAGAGTTAAAACTTAGAAACTCTTGCACGCAAAGGTGAAGTCAGACCCCAAGAGGGAATTCTGGAGATTTGCTGAAGAAACAGCAAGCAGGTCTTAGTGCCGATTTCTGCTCCCATATTTGCCTTATGTTCCTCTGTGTTGTGTTGTGTGAGATCAGACATGCGGCAAGCATAGAAAGCAAACCTGAACAAAGAAACTCCACTGACTCTACTCATTAATTTAACTGTGATGGCAAGAGGGCAAAAAAAAAATAAAACACTCGCATCCCAATGAGAGTCGAATAAAAGTGCTATAAACTGACCCGCATCAACCCTCTTCTACTGCGCTGCGGTGTATCGTTCCCAAATCACAAACCACTTAAGTCTCACCTCTGAGTCAATGCAACATAACTATTTAATCTAATGTGCATCTTCTCCAGACTGCTTACAGCATTTCTCTGCTTCCTCCAGAGTCAATGACCCCGTTACATAATCTCACATTCAAAAAACCTTGACACAGCTTGACTACTGCTCCCATTAATTAACCATTTATTTACCCATGTCTGTTATGTTGTTACTCATGGGCTGGATATGCAGCGAGCTACTCTTCAAATTAAATTCCCCCTTCAGTGCCAAAACAAGGATTCAACTGCCTCTTGTTTGTATCTTCTCTCAAAGACCTGGTAAAGCTACGCTGAACAGAAAAGGATTTGGACACAACCACCAACAGATGTGGAAAAATGTGGGGTCAGCCCCTCCCTCACTCCCCTACCCTGAATAATTTTCATAAAGACTTGCAGGGGAGGGGAGGCGCAAAACAAAGGCGGGAGGGAAGGAAGCACGCATACGTCTGCGCTGTCCCACTGACCTAGAAACGACGCTAAGCAGTAAACACTCCTCCTGTGTTTGACGGTGCGCCATAAAATAGGTCAGTAGGACTGCAAGGGAGGGAGGCCAGGAGAGGGAAAGAGAGTATTAGAGTGCACTCTAAAAATAGAGCGACAGAAAGAGGTGAGGGAGGGAGGAAGCAGAGGAGCGATGGGGTGACGGGGAATTCAGTTGGTGGAAACGAGAGGAATTTTACAGAATCTGCAGCGGGGGGAATAAAAGAGACAAAGTTGAATACGTCATCTGCCTAAAAAAAAAAATCTGATTATGAAAGCCCCAGTGATTTTCATGCAACATTAATTCCTGTTCGCTCCAGAAAACCCTATGCAGCACAGAACAATGTGCATCAATGGCAGATGAAAAAAACCATAGTGAGAGATAGGGAGATGGCATTGACGTCAGAGCACACACCCATCTCTGCAGCCGAAATTCACACATAACAGGCTCTCTCTCAGGACTGCATGGGGAGGGGCTGCTGTTGTTGCTCGTAACGTACGTGCTCTGAATTTCTCTTGTTGCGGAGCAAAGCTTGTGTAACACATGCATATTACATCGCAGCAGAAGCTACAGGTTACTGGCTGTGAATGCCCTGCACTCTCCCCTTTCACTGTCCTCTGTACACGCTGTGCTCAGAATAAAAGCCAAGACTTAAGGCACAAAATGAAGAGATACTGGATATGGTACATTGTGTAATTGGCTCTTTGTGCACAGGCTTTTCCCCCCATTTAAAAAAAAGACAGAATGATTCACTGCAGCTAGTGTAAGCAGTTTGTTTTCTGTGTTTTTGGCTATGGAAAACACAGGGCTGAAGTTCCCAGGCACTTGCCGCCCGGGGAGGAATGCTTCACCTCTGACCTCCTATGAGGCAAGTGTGAGTAAAACGCATGGCATCCTCTGCCCCTCCTCCATCTTTTAAGTGATCTAACACCACACACATGGAGGGGCCCCTCAGCTAGGAGCCTCCATTTTGCTACACGGCGTTGTGTCAGGAAACAAAACTAGGAGACGGGAGTCCAGACATTCCAGGTCAGATAGTGAGACCTATTGCTGAGTGCCATTTAAACACTTCCTCTATATAATACGTGACTAAACACACTTGTACATGTAGACACAACACTGGATCTTACAAATAAATGCATGAAAACTTTAAAATAAACATGGCCTTATTAGGAAATTTACAGATCTGTATATGCTCACACATTTACACAATATTCTGTTCAGCGTTTTCAACCTAACTTGGGCAGCTGGCAGCATGTGACCTATATCTTTGTCAGTTAAATCTTTTTTTTTAAATTAACAAATATAGTTAAATCTGGGACAAGTAGCTGTAATTACTTAAGTCTATATCAATCTGTGGTCTCATATTCCAACAGACAGAGTGGTCAAAGTAGTCCACGACTTGCCCTGCATGTGTCTCCTCACCCAGATACAGGTCTGACCTATATTCAGAGAGGCGGCTGGGTTGGAGCAACGCAGACTGCTCTGAAACCAGACCAGCTGGCAACAGGCGGACTAAGAGCTCACCAGAACTCTGCCTGCCTTCGCCAGACAGGGGTTTCCATGCATTGCATCACATCCTGGATGTTCACTTGTTGTTGTAATTTCACAACAAACTCACGCAAAGACCTCACCGGGAGCTTGGGACAGCACTTTTGTACCAAACAAAAAAAAAGAGATTATCTGGCTCAACTTAACCTCTGCTTTTTTTTTCTTTTTCCATGTTTTCTCTTTCTCTGAGCAAGTTAAAAATAACTCAGCAGCTGTAACGTCACTGATGAAAGCATTTCCAAAATATCTTTTTGCTTTACAAATAAAGGATTTGGTGTTAATCTGGGTATGAATGATGGGAAGAAAGAGCAGGGTGTGAATCAATTACAGGCCTCTCTGTCCCCGAGAGAGCTGCTGTTTATTGCTTCTCCCTGCTGTGTGCTGGTTATGTCATACCCTCCAACTCCCTCAAAGCAAAGCTCTGTGCTGTACTTAACACACCTCATGAGCACAAAAAAAATTCACCCAGTGACTCACTTTGACTGAAATCAGACATTTTGTGAGGTCTTTTGAACTTGAACATCTATAACTGTGTTAGTAATGTAACTAGAAACAGAGACAAATTTATGCACATTTGGAGAAGAGAAGTTTTGTGCATGAAACAAGCATGAAAAATATCCTTTTTTGGAAGATTATAAGCGCCATTACATCTTTTTGTCCCTGCAGTATTTCTTATATTTATTAAACATTAGATTTTCTTGCATATAATCTCTATTTATGCTCCATAAGCGCCACTCTGACATGAGTTTTACCCACCTTTACTGGCACAATTACATGAATTAGCATCCTAAAAAAAAAGGGGGAAGCAGCATGCTTTAATCCAGTCTGATGTTTGCATCAGCTGCAGCCAAAAAGACGACTTAACACCCAAGCAACTAAAGTGAACTAGTGACCTACATATGAACGACATACACATACAAACAGCAGCATGCCACGTGCAGGAGCTAATATAGTACCCTGTGTGTCTGCATTAACCAGACAACACAGACCGAGCGCAGCAGCTGCCCCCCATTCCCTGGAAAACACCACCATGAGGGAAATAACCTCGCCTTGACATTGAGCACATAACGTGGGATATGGCCAACCACGTTTCCCCAGCCCTGGTTTAAATATACGTGTTTCATGGTAATAAGAAAAGCGGGAAAAAACGCAACAAAGCAGGCAACAAAGTAGCACACGAGCCTCGTGAGTGCGGTGTTTTAATGTGACAAAAGCAGCCGTCTCAAAGTCACGGACGCGCGGATGTGCCGGCAGAGCCGAGAGTCGCCATGTGAACAATAACCGGCCATAAGCATCATGTCCTCGTCTCCACGCACCGCTCAAACACCTCTAGAATAAACCACAGCAAACACAAATATACTGATACACATACACAAAGACAAAAGCAGCCTTCCTCTCAGTCATGACATACCTCTCCATGTCCTGGAGGAAAAAAAAGATTCAGGCTTCCCCGACACAAAAGCTGTCTCGCTCCAGTTTCCTCCTTTCCTTGTGCCTTTAGAAGAAACCTCCGCAAAAAAACCGAAAAGTTTTCTTGTGCTTCTCGGTGCTCGGCTGAGTTGTGTTTGAGTCAGTGGGTCGGGTGGATGCTGTTTCTGTCTCTTGGCTCGGGCTGGCTGTGTGTTGTGTGCTGCCGGACACTTTGCTCCAGTTTCTCCGGCTCCCTTTCTAGAAATATGTGTTAGTAGGTCAGCGGTTGCGTAACAGCTCTTCGGCTGCCTAGTCACGTTTTTGTCCTCTATCTCTCCGCGCGAGAGCTCCTCTCTCCCTCTCTCTGTGTTATAAGTCCCTCTCTTTTCACCCCTCCATCTATATGTCCTCCTCCACCGCGTAACGCCATGTCTTTCACGGGAGTGGTTAAGTTTATAACATGGGCATGAATGCGTTTTACACAGACACCATGTTCCACTGAGAGGTCCAATAATAGCATGTAACAGCATGTCCTTCAAATGTGCAAGAGCCCAGCCGCTGTGTCCTCTTATTAACATATTATGTGTAAGATATATCTGCTCCTGATTATTGACGCAAAGAAAATTAATCCTGAATACTTCCAACAGTTTGCCAGAACAACTTTGGACTTGACCTCACTGTGAACAGCTGAGGGATGTGGGTCAAATACTTTTAAATACTGTTTTTATTCCTGCTATGTCATTTCGTGATGCCTCTGTTTTGATGTTTCCCACCGTGGAAATAGCACACAGATTTGAATCTATGTTTAAAATTGCATCAGAATTCAACTTATTTTTGCACAAAGGTCATCAAGGGTAGGGGAGACCGGGATTGGTTGTCACACTTTTTACTCCTTACTAGTCATTCCTACATTAACACAATCCCTGCCAGAGTATTATTTTTAAGTTGCCAGCCACCGTCAGCACTTTTCATCATATTTACTAATCTTTCAAGACTCACAGAATAATTTGTTCTATGAATATATGAACAGTATATGCAAGAAACGAAAGAAGAGACCTTGTTTTTAGATACAAAAAAAACATTTTATCTATCTTAATCCATTGATCAACATTTATTTTGGATAAAAAGCTGAGAAAAATCAGTTTTTGTCAAAGACAGTAATTTTTTTAAAGAATAAAATCAATTTTGCCTTAAAATTTTGTGTTTTTTCTCATTTCCTTACATCAGTTTGAATTGAATAGATGAAAATAATAATAATGGTGATAATAATAATG
>JAPZEB010000020.1:28825841-28836969 GCA_029783705.1 Chaetodon striatus | reverse complement strand
CCCCCCCACACACTCCTCCATCTCTTCGGCTGCCTCTGCATGCAGGCATTCCCTTGGCAACTGTGGTGTGGTGGTGCCTGCCTAGCAACCAGAAGGCTCTCACTCCTTCCTATATGGCTCGTGGCATGGGGGTTTGCAGGCTGGGCTGGATGAAGATTGATTGCAGACAAAAGATCTCATGTGTAACTCGTGTTGTTGTCGTCAGGGCCAAAGCCTGAGGGAGGAGCCTCTGCAGCTGTGTTAAACCTCACATGTCAGCGTTATAATTAATTTGTGGAGGTCGTGTAAATGTTATTTTGGAGCTCCAGCTCCCTTCTTGCTTTGTGCTGTTTTAAATAAAGATGGGTCATTTGAAGGTGGGAGTGCTGTGCGTCCAACACAAAATGACATGACTGCTTGCTCTGCATTTGCAGCATGTGGTACTTCCCTGCAAGCACAATGGAGGAGATGACCTCTGTAGTGACACTGCTGTGAATGAGTAAATGAATGAATGAATGAATGAGCCAGTGATCTATGCTGATAAAGACACGTGGCGCCACCTGGTGTTGATAAATGACTAAGCACTGATTATGGGAATGTTCAAGAAGGTGTTACTGTAATGCAGAATAATGGCATTCAGTCAAGTTAATTGTATTTTCAGAACACAATTAATAATGCAGAGTGTGTATTGGAGCTCTCTGGCTCCCCCAAAATATCTGCATGCATTTCACAGCAGCTCCTCTGATGCCTATCTGCACATTTGTACTCTTTCCAGGTGATAATGTATTCTGAACCTGTATCCTTCACTTCCATATGGGCCAATCAGTCTCCACCGCAGCTGCTTCAATGCTAAAAATAGCTTTCATACTGCTGACGTGATAGATGACTCATGCAGAGTCTCACTCCTCTCCCTGCATCCGTACACCACTCCCCTCTCCCTGGCACTGTCCGACACCCCAATGTCCCCCCTTTATTTTACCAACCTTAGCCCAGTGAAGGTGGACTGACACCAGGGTGGTTTCAACAGTTTTAAAGCATTTATTACAGAAAGGGAGGTGTAAATGAAATTCAAATGATATCAGCTGAAAATTTAATTTGTGACATGTTCACACTCTTGCGCAGTGCACCTCTCCCCGCCAGTGCCACACCTACCACTGCTCTCTCTGCCCCAGCTGGGTTAGCTTTTCCTCAGTCCCTCCTGGCCTGTGATGTAATGCAAAATGCAGTCAAAGAAAAGCTTAAAAAACTCTCTTGCATGATGCATGTTTATGGCTGTATCCTTAAAAATATGTGTGGCCTTTAGAACAGGAACAAACAGTACTGTATTCAGTTTAAGAAATGTTATCACTGTAACTGTCACACTTGTTTCATTTACAGATACTACAATCATACAATCTCAAAGATAGTGTATAAAGAATGTGAAGTTCACATTGTGCCTTGTTAGATGTTACAGATGTGGGTGCCATCTTGTGAGGTCTGTATTTGGACAAACTAATGAACTATATATGACTTGGCAGTTCAAGGGCATCACTGACCCCGACCTCTGCTCTCATACATGGATACTGTAAATCTCGTTATTGGATTGAGTGCACACACTTTGGTAGTAGAAGAAACTGAGCACATAGCTTAAAGATAACCTCACATTCTTTACACTGTATTCTCTGCCAAAATAGTCGCACTAATGCATTAAAAAATCATTAAAGATTCACCACTTGTTTATATAAAATATTTCAAGTATGCTTCACTTCATTTATAGTTCTTAACAAGAGACCATGTTGCGATGAGATCACTCCAGCCACGATACAGTGATCCTTACTTCAAATGTGAGTAAGGGGGGTAAAGTGGCAGACCCAGTGGACCCTTCCCTACTTCCTCCCCCTCTGCTTCCAAGCATCTTGCTTGGACCAAACCCATCTTTGGTCGCGGCCTTCATTTTGATCTCAACACCACGACTGAAAAGTTTTGTGACTACATCTTTTACGGTAGCGGTGTTATCACATTGACAAACAGCTGGTAAAGTACTCAAAACAGCTTCCGGGTAGTTCACGCTACAATAGTTGTCACCAAGACCACAATTTGCCATGACGACACACATTTGAAAACCAGGCCTACAGGAAGCGTGCTGCGTTTTGAAGCCAATTTTCACAGTGTCCCAACAGCGGAATTTCAGCCGTCACATGATGCCATGTGGCCCTTAAAGACTTTTTCCCACAGACTGAAATTGCAAAAGAGTGGATACATTTTTTTAGCTTCACAACCCCCGCCAAATCATGTTTCACTATCAGAATTTGATCCATACGTTCTTATAACATTTGGGAATTCTAGAGCAGTGGTTCCCAACTGGTCCAGCCTCAGGTTCCAGATATCATCTTAGTCATTATGTCGGGGTCTCACAGTTTAATACATTCAGCGTCATACTTGTGTTTGGCTATGTTGTTGAGCTAGTTTGCTGTCTCTGTCAAATAGCTTTATGTTAGTCACCCACTCTTCAGCAGAAAACAGCACATCAAAAGAAAAGCTCTGTGCTAGAATTTGACTGTACTTAAGAATAAAGTGTGTTATTTTTTACAAACTTGACACTCGCGGTCCATTCAGAATGGGCCCATGACCCACCTTTGGACCAAGACCCACCAGTTGGGAACTATTGGTCTAGAAGAACTGCACATTTGAATCATTTCATCTCCATTCAAGTTCACGGAGTGCTGAATCAAAGCTAACCTGCTCAGCTGATGGAAGTCTCTAGTGTGCCTGCTCTAGGCAGTGCTGATCATCTGGACAATTTATTCGCAGCACTTGAACTTTTTAGGCGACTAACAAAGTGAGAACAAATACCAGTAGTCTGGTTGGTTCGATGACACGATGGAAAGATCAACTATAAATTTGTGTGTACCTTGCTGTCATACAATAAATCAGGTTCAGATACAGTAAACAATACAAAGATCACAAAAACAAATTCACTCTAAAGTGTCCAAAGTCATTTTTTTTCTTCTCTGGGACAGCACATAATATTGACGTACAGTATTTGTGTTGAAAAGCCTACACACTGTGTGTTGTCCCAAAGACAAAAATGGTATTTTACATAACTCAAACAAACATGGTGAGATTGAAGTTAGAAACTATAACCGTGTGCTTTGTGTTGTGTCTGACGTGTTCACATCCAGTGTTTGTGACAGACCTGCTCAATCAAGTATTCAAAAAATTTACAGCATATTTCTAATCTCAGGAAATCAACATGACCAAAAATGTGATGACTCAGAACGAAATCACTTTAGCCTAAGCATTATTTTAAAGCGTTTTAAGCATTATTTCAAAAGTTAAATGTGTTGGTGTTTTCTGGTAGTGGTGTGCTGACCATCTCAGAACAAACGGGCTCCTAAACTGAGCTTTTCCACTGAAACAGGGTTGTAAATAAAGTCCAGAGGTAGCTGCTCACACTGAGGCTGTCCTGCAGAAGTCAGCAGTTTATAAGATCAATGTAAAGATGTAGTGTGAAATCTGTCTATTAACTTTAGTCCTTGTACTCAGGCTTTAAGCAGTCTTGGAGATCAGCTGCTCAGAGAGGAGTCTCTTGAGCTGAGCCACTTCCTGAGACAAACAGCTGATCTGAGACCTGATACTGACGTCCTCTGTCGAATTCTTGGTGTCCCCGGAGTTCTGCAGAGAGGAGGAGTTATAATGTCCAGAGGATGGACCCTGATACTGCTGCTCAAGTCCTCCACAGGCCTCCTCCCTGGACCAAGGAGCCTTACTCTCTGTCTGAGTGTCCCATCCCGCCTGCTGGTGGTTCCTCACTTGGATGTTTGGCCACACTGTGGCTACAGGGGGTCCGCCGGAGGATGGAGATGTCCCTCCTCCATCGTTACAACCAGCGGGCCCTTTGAAGCGGAGCTTATGTGGGAGGCTCTTCAAACTCTCAATTGAATCTTGTCTGTTTGCGTACTGACTTACGTTGACCTCCAGTGAAAGGATGTGGGGTTCATAGCCCCGCTGCTCCTCCACCAGCTCCCTTGGAGAAGGCCCACTTCGCTCGCTTAGTGTGTCATCATAAAACACGGGGCTGCTCACATCTGAGCTACATGAGGTGGAGACACTGGACTCCTCGGACACACTATGATTCGGCAGAGGCCCAGCACCTCTCCGTCCATAGACGGCACCCTGCTGTGGAGGGTGAGGATGGACACTGTGGGTGTTGTGTGGTGTGTTGGTGCAGGAGGATCCATCAGTGTGAGGCTGGTAGAGATGTGTTATATTGGTTATTGGGGACGGTAGGAGGATGGAAACATCAGACGGGTCCTTGACCAGGCCGAAGCGAAACTTCAGAGCCAGCAGCTCGGCCTTCAAGCGGGCGTTTTCCTCCAGCAGGCCAAGAAGTCGCTTCTCTACCACCATGTCATTGGCTCGCCGCTTCTCTCTGGACCGCTTGGCTGCCTCATTGTTTTTTTTCCTCCTGTCCCAATAGCCGTCATCTTTCTTCTCCTCAGGGATTAACTCTCGTTTGCGGCGTATACTGCTGCCGCTGTCTTCATCGCAGCTGCTACCACCCTTTGCCTCAGCGTTGGTAAGGCTCGCTTTGCGTTTGAGGGTGAAAGTGTGACTGAGCAGGGTTTGAGCCAGCTGGCTTGTGGAGGCCAGGATGGAAACAGCCTCATCAGTGAAGGATGCAGCCCGTCCCAGAGGCCTGGACTCCTGTCCCTCCCCAGCCAGCAGTGAGGACGCTGACAGGTCCTGGGTGATGCCTTCCACAGTCTGACCCGTCATGTTCGAACACTGATTTGTCACTGGGGGGAGCTGTGAAGTGTGTGAGGAGGGCTGGTGGCTCGGGGTGAAGTGTGCTGTAATGGCACCAGCTAGTGGTGAAAAAACACAAGCACACGTGGTGAGATGACCATTTGTTTACATGGCTGCAAAACAGTGAATCGACGTCTACCGCTGCCAGTTAAATGTTGTAATGTTTATAACAGCAGGAAAAGACTCTAGAATAATAATAAAAACTATCCCACATATTAAACAACTACTTACATTTATTATAGTGGAAAAACACTACATTCATTTAGATTCATGATATCAGTCTGGATACAAAAACTCATTTGCATGACTTATTTTATTTACATTTAAACAGTGACATTTTAATTATCTTATTTTAGCGATTAAATCACCATAAACAGTTCATTACGAGAGAAAAGAGAACAAATGTGAAAGATCCAACATGTTGGATTGTTCCTTTAATTCATAAATCTCTCTTTCTTTTCATTTTTATTTACAGGATTATTGATCATTATCATGAATTAGGCCTATTGCTACCCAGTTACCATATGCAGGTATTTATATTTATCCCTACCGACATCTGTTTATTAATTTTTAAGTAGATGCGCCCTGGATAGTTATTGTTTACATACAGGTAGGCTACACCCCATAGAAAAACATCACGTTATTTCATCCGATTTGAGATAATAAAGTAAACAAGTAATTCAGTAACTTTACGGCACATTTCCTGGCATCATAAAAATCTGTTAAATGCACGATGAATCTCGGGAAACATGAAATAGATCTTACTTACAAATCAAACAGCTGCTGGAAACTCAGAGAGGAGACATGTGGAGCTTCACAAGTCGTCTGGATGTTTCTGCTCCTCAAAGGCTCCGCATCTCTCCGCCGCCGCTCCTCTGCCCGCTCACCGGTTCAGCCAGGGTCGGATCCTCACCCCGGGTGACCCCACCCCTACTCCTCCTCCTCCTCCTCCCAACGGGAAACCAGCTGAGTCAAACCGGCAGAATAAACCGCAACAAAACCGGACAGCAACAAACCCGGACTAGTTGTTTAAGTAGTGTTTTTGACTTTAAAACAGGTGCTTCATTAAAGAGGCTGAGGTTAATACATGAGCTGCAAGCCAAACCAACATAACTAAAAATTCAGCAATTAACTGAGTGTATCACAGCAAAGACAGTGACAGGAAGAGATACTGGTCTGACCTGCCACAGCAGCACTTATAGCTCAGAAAGGACACGTGATGTGTCAGTCAGATAATCAGCCAATAATGGCTTCTATAATAAAAGGAATTCAGCACTTGACCTCAGGTGGCCACTGGAATTTCAACTCAGACAACCTGTAGTCAGGTTCACACCAGTAGCAAACAAAATTCATTGCAAGGTGAACACAAGCCTTTATCTTGCTCCCTCTATTTATAGAGGAAACAGGAAATACAAATATCAGCAAAGCCATGGATCATATCTTACATCAGGCACAAAGCTATGCAACTGCCATTGTTATAAATCAACTTTATATGCAGCACACATGACCACAGTGCTGTATAACTGGATGTATTTTTATTTTGGGCATTTTGTGTAAACCTAACTTAATTCTAAGATGGCAATAATGCTGTTTTAACAATTGAATTAACCCGTCGAAATATATCGTAGTTATTTTAATATTACACTTGTTGATGGCAGACTTTAAAAGAAGCATCTCACTACTGAAAGGTTGGTCTTTTCATAAATTTAGGCTATATACATAGTAGAAAGATGCAAATACTTTTGAAATTAATGCTGTATAACCGCAGAAAATAGAGGAAAAAGTGCTGTGGCATTTGCTTTTGCGCAACAGGCAGAAAGCCTACAACTACCAGAGTGCACCGCGCCGCAACACTTTCGCTGGGTGATGACGCAATATAAGTTCAGCCGTTTTTTTCTACAGGAAACAAAATGGCGGCTGATAACCAACGAACTGGACGTCGAGTTGAATGGTAAGCTAAAATATGTCTCTGAAAACATTGTAGGCGAGAAATTGAGAACGTAGCATAAAAATCTTTGTTTATTTTATAAGCACTGTTCAGTTTTTACTGTTTGATCTCAGTTTTCAGCCTCCATATACACAGTAACATGAAACAGTGTGGCACCCTCTTGTTCACCAATGTTATACTACGGCCAAACTGTACGCTAAAATATGTTTCTTAAGACAGTTTAGTTTAGAAATAAGCAACAGAGTAACAGGATATTGGTTTATATTTAATCAACACTACCTGTTTTTACCGATTTATTGGAGTTTGATCTGAGTTTGAGAGAGAAAGAGGAGGGGGGAGGGGAAGAGACCGGTTAGTCTCTCAATCTGCTCCGTCTGTGCTAAAGCTAGCGAAAATTTGAGATGAGTAGGGAGATATGGGTGCTGGGAAAATGGAGGGAAGTTTACCACAGTTCATTCATCAATGGATCAATACAACCCCATTGCTTCTTGCACAGTCATGCTAGCAACTGCGAGGCTCTGCTTCAGCACATCAGTGGTTTAAGCTGAATGCTAATCTAATGATGCTAACATCTTCATGGACTATGCTCACATGCTTCTGTTAATCAGGTAATGTTCACCATTTAGCATGTTAGCATGCCGCCATTTTGGTAATTAGCACTAAATACAAAGTACAGTTGAGGCTGATAGGAATGCCATTAGTTTGTTATTTAGTCAAGAACCAACGTATTGGACAAAGTGAAATCTTGACCTGATGTTAGAGGAAACATCAAGGTTTCACAGTGATCATAATAAACCGTGCAACATGTTAGGCTCAGTTTAATAATTCTTAATAGGGTACTGAACAATACTACTCTTTTACAGTAGTCAGTAGGGCTGGGCAATGTGAAAACATATCACTATCGAGTTATGAGCATTATGAAAACATATCAACAAGATATCGTCTTAGATTTTGGGTATGGTTGTATCGTGATTTGCAATAAATGGCATTTTGCCCCATGTTTTAAAGACTGCATTAGAGCAAAGTGAAGGAAATGTATCTACTTACCAGACTTTTCTACTTGTTTTAATGCCTGCCTTAACCCACCTAGTCATTATATCCACATTACTGATGATTATTGATAAAAAAAAAATTCAATGTGTTAATATTTCATGAAAAAAAGTCTTCCCTACAACTTTGTCACATCAGAGAGGGTATTTGGTCAGAAATATTGTTTTGTTTGTTTTGATGAAGTGCCTTTGAGGAGATTTAGAAATATCTAGAAATATATTGTGTATCAAGATAAAGCCAAAAAAAAAAAGTGATATCATTTTCAGGACATACCGTCTAGCCCTACTATTCAGAAGCTGTGTGGGGTTTGGTTGTCATTAACATTTTAATTTGTTTAATCAGTTTTTTACTGAGTGTAAATTCCCAGCAGAAGAAAACATTTTCTTGCAATTTTATCCTATAAAGGTAATTTCTCACCTTTAACACCTCGTGTCTCTGTTTTCTCCCTTTGTTGTTTACATCTCTGTTCAATTAGGTCATCCAGTTGAAAAAAGCCTGTGTGGACATCAGTCATGGTGACTTGAGTTGTCCTCAGTTGCTCTTTGCAGGTGAGCACCCATAATGAAGAGTTCAAGATAACTCTACTACATGGAAAAATGTGTTTTGTGCATGCAGTCTTTGTTTCTCTGTGAACACTTATACAGTTATAGGTTTCTTTCCATCACAACATTAGATTTTCAGAAACACCTGTCAAAGAATAAACGTGAGGATGTGTAATGTCACTCACTCTGTGTATTTTCTCTGTTTTCAGATACTGCTGGCCTCAGTGTGTAAAAACAAAAGAAGCACAACACTGTTTCACTGCAGCGGTGAGTTAATGTATAAATTTTATAACCATGTTTTGTAGATGATGAATGTAAAGCGCTGCACACAGAGAGAGTGAGTCATTCAAATGCCAGTTGATGGTGCAAATGGAAAAGAGAATTGTTATGTAATATGCAGAAAGAGAGAGCATGTGAGGACTGTGCGGTGCTGGAAGTTCAGTTGGGGTGAGGTTGCGCAGAAAAAAGGAACATTGTTCCATGAGCGATCTACTGGACAGTAGTACTTCCTCACAGCACATGGAAATGCTTCACACAGGACTCTCTGTCTCTGTCAATCTCACCAGTTTCTCCAAAACAAGGCAACAACACTTCTCACTCTTGAAATGATGCTGAAACTTTTAGTGGCAACAGTGTCACTGTTGACCTGCCTTTATGACCTTGACAGATGAGTTTAAACATATCAGTGCACGGCTGTGATATGTAGCGATGTACACAGACTCAGATAATGTTTCGGGGGGAAATTTAGAAACTATTCTGCTGTCCCGAGGTTCAGATGGATGTCCTGCCAGCAAATTAGGTTAAATGAAACTCTTTGATTTCAGTTTCTGCCTCCTGTTTTAAAGGTTATTTCTTTATGGGAAGGTATTTTCCCAGAAATTCTAGCAGCTGCCTAGAGCATGAGGCTACACTACAAAAAAAATACCAACCTTAACAAGTCATTTTGACTCCAATCAAATTTTCTTAAAGAAACAAATAAACAAAAGTCACTTCATGGCTGAGATTATGTCATCTGTTTCCAATTTAAATCAACTTTTCCCACAATAAAGGGTCTCGTTGTTGTTACATGATCTGACTTCAGAGACATTTCCAGGAATCACTTCTCAAAGATTCCTGAACATGCCGAAGAGTTTACAGGCAAACGAGGAGCTCTGTGAGGCTGTACTTTGCTAACATCCACATGTTAACATGCTCTCAATACTGTAACAATGCAAACATGTTTAAGTTTATTAGGCATAATATTTACAATGTTCATCATCTCCATTCAGGGTGTCAAAATGCTAACATATTCCTGTTAGCATGAAACACAAACTAGAGCTGAGCTTTTTGCAGGTATTTGGTCACAAACCAGAGTAATGAGCAAAAAAAAAAGATGTTGACCTGATGATGGCGCTAGATGAAAAGTCAGGGGATTGCTAAAGTTTGTACAAGTCATCCAGAGAGGGGACCTCAAATGCCTGTAATGTTACCAAATCTATTGGCAATCAATGCAATTGTTGTTGAGACATTTAACTAAAATCCAAAATGTGATTCTGCTGGTGCGTCTAGAGGAAAAAAAATTCAAGGTGAAGCTTTTTTTCCATCATTAGGTAGCGGATACGTTTGATCTTTATGTTTCTTTAAGTTTCAACAGTGCTGTGGTTAATGAAAACCATATGGTTATGGTGAGGAAAAATCATGTTATACATTAAAATACTCCATTGTGATGGCAATATCTTCACTGTAAAGACAGTTATGGATACCTAAGAAACACCCATGTTTGGTGGCCGTAAAGCTGCTGGAAACACAGCGATGATTCGTTCAGACACAACTGACTTCGTTGTTTATTGGTCCTTAATGGTGGTTGGCAGCTTGGCAGGCGTCTCGCCTAGGTGATATGCCATCCATTTCCCCTCCACCCCCTTTAGCAATGTTGATATAATAGTATAAGATGTACAAATGTGAAGTGTTTGTATATTTGCTTTTGATGACTAGGCTGGAAAAATACATTGAACATGATTAAAACAACTGCAGGGATACACACAGTTGTTTATGGTCAGAAAAACAGAATATAATTTTCATTTCCATGTTTATGCAATCATTAGAAAACAAAGGCAGAAAGTAAGTGAGTGGCTGAGCATAGAGCAGACACTGGCCTTGTTTGACTTTATGTGTGTACACTCAAGTTCAAATCAGGGGAATCAGCTCACCCCCCTCCCTCTCGCTCTTTCTCTCCTGACTTTTTACATCCCTCGCTCTACTTGGACTCACAGTCCCTCTCGACAGTCTCAGCACTGCCGCAGCTTTCACCACTCTAATCCTCATCCTGGTTTTGGACATCAGGCCAAGATTCCCATTTTGTGAGGTTATGTAATCACAAACAGACAGTGCGGTCAATAATTCCACAAACCCATACAAAGTTAAATACTTTAAATTAGCCAAGTCAAGACTTTACTTGGAACGAAAACAGACAGCTATTCTGCTGGACGGATTTATCAGCATTTAAAAATCCTTACCTCTCTAACCACAAGGAGAGTTAGTATGGCCAAGCCAGTTGCCAGAATAAATGTTGGCATTGTACGTGCAAACCACAGACCTATTATATTAGTAGGTATCCATATGTAGTGGATATTAGGGATGAGCGAGCACATCTTTCTCTGTATCTGCTCAACCAACTAAATTATCTGTATCTGTACTCAGATGGGGTGGAGTTTAAAGCGAAAGTGGGTGGGGTGTAAAATGAAAAAGTGTGGCGTCTGACTGGAGGATATTTTAAACCTGATATTGAAATGGGTTGATCAGAAGTTGCCATATTAATTAATATTAGAAAACAATTTACAGA